>JAUCMX010000013.1:22705821-22805821 GCA_033459395.1 Hemibagrus guttatus
ACACACACACAAACAGAGACACACAGGCATACACAGATACACACACACACACACACACAGAGAGACACACAGGCCACCGTTTCCATGGAGAGCGCAGGAGGCATGGCTGCATATGAATATTCAGAACTGCAAAAAGGACTCGCTGTCTCTGGAGGAAAATTATGACCAGAATTATCTAATGACATAACAAGTGAGAAGTGAGAGAGAGAAAGAGAGAAAGAGAATGTGGGAAAGGGGGAGAGAGGGCGTGGCAATGAGAATAAGAGGTAGAGAGGGAAAAATCGAAAGAGACAACGTGAGAATAGGAGGGAGGGATGGAGAGAGAGAGAGAGAGAGAGAGAGAGGGGGGAAACTTTGTTTGTGTGTGTGTGTGTATGTGTGTGTGAAGAGAGAGAGAGAGAGAGAGAGAGAGAGAGAGAGGAAAGTTTGTTTGTGTGTGTGTGTGTGTGTGTGTGTGTGTGTGTGTGTGTGTGTGTGTGTGTGTGTGTGTGTGTGTGAGGGAGAGAGAGAGAGAGAGAGAGAGAGAGAGAGAGAGAAGAGAGAGAGAGAGAGAGAGAGAGAGAGAGAGAGAGAGAGAGAGAGAGGAGAGAGAGAGAGAGAGAGGGAAAGGGGGAAGAGGGATAGGGAGTTTCAATGAGAGGAAAAGAAAGGAGGAGAGAGAGAGAGAGAGAGAGAGAGAGAGAGAGAGAGAGAGAGAGAGAGAGAGAGAGAGAGAGAGGAAAGTTTGTTTGTGTGTGTGTGTGTGTGTGTGAGAGAGAGAGAGAGAGAGAGTGGGAAAGGGGGAAAAGGTAAGAGAGGTTGGGGAGTTTCAATGAGAGGAAGAGAAAGAAAGAAAGAGAGAGAGAGAGAGAGAGAGAGAGAGAGAGAGAGAGAGAGAGAGAGAGAGATCCTAAATAACTGGATGGAGATGGAGAGATGTCAGGTTTCTGAATATTTACTCTGTAAAACTGAAGCATGTGATCAGTCAGTACTCAGTAAATAACAGCACCAGTGTTTCTTCTGGTTTTATCGCTGGTTTTAAAGTGTTTTTTTTTGTTTACTCAGAGGAGGATTATCCGGCTGCACTGGGCACATACTGAATTCAGACTGAAGGACAATATACACACAGGACACGTTCACGTTACCAAGTGAAAGAATAAATGCATATTTCTCTGTTTACTCACGTCATCAGGAGACGATAAACAAAATCTTTGAAAATGTGGGAAAACCTGAGGATATAAAAATAACCCTGTAGCTAATCTCTGTTCTGATGAAACATGCGTGATTTGAATAAACCTCAGAAAGAGGATCTGCTACTGAAACTGAGCTGAGTCATGCTTAGAGAAATAGAGCTGCTGTAATATTCTACCAGAACGGTTATGGAGAGAAATGATGTGAAAAAAAAGGGAGGGTCATGGTGTCATGGTGGACATGTTCTACCCATGCTTGGGCAATGGGGTGGGGGGGTTCCTCTGGGTTCTACAGGTTTCTTGCCCAATCCAAAGATGATGGTGAGAAATGATGGAAAAAAGAGGAGGATCATGGTGGACATGTTCTTCTCTGGGTTCTCCAGGTTCCTCCACCAGGTCCAAAGATGATGGTGAGAAATGATGGAAAAAAAGAGGAGGATCATGGTGGACATGTTCTTCTCTGGGTTCTCCAGGTTCCTCCACCAAGTCCAAAGATGATGGTGAGAAATGATGGAAAAAAGAGGAGGGTCATGGTGGACATGTTTTTCTCTGGGTTCTCCGGTTTCCTCCCCAGTCCAAAGATGATGGTGAGAAATGATGAAAAAAAGAGGAGGGTCATGGTGGACATGTTCCTCTCTGGGTTCTCTGGTTTCCTCCCCAGTGCAAAGATGAGGGTGAGAAATGATGAAAAAAAAAGAGGAGGGTCATGGTGGACATGTTCCTCTCTGGGTTTTCTGGTTTCCTCCCCAGTCCAAAGATGATGGTGAGAAATGATGAAAAAAAAAGAGGAGGGTCATGGTGGAAATGTTCTCTCTGGGTTCTTGGTTTCCTCCCCAGTCCAAAGATGATGGTGAGAAATGATGAAAAAAAAAAGAGGAGGGTCATGGTGGACATGTTCCTCTCTGGGTTCTCTGGTTTCCTCCCCAGTCCAAAGATGAGGTGAGAAATGATGAAAAAAAAGGAGAGTCATGGTGTCATGGTTGACATGTTCTCCGCATGCTTGGGGGATGGGGGTGGGGGGATTCCTTTGGGTTCTCTGGTTTCCTCCCCCAGTCCAATGACATGTGTAGAAGTTTGATTGGCACCTTTAAATTGTCTGTAGGGTGGCCTCCTTGTCCTACTCCTCCTACTCCGAGTCGCCTGGGATAGCAGGAAAACATCCCAGAACGAACATTCCTCTTTCTGAAGTGTGTCAGAGTTTTTTTATCCAGGCGACTCCTCTACTTTACTCCTCATTTACACCTCGTGCTCTTAATAGTCTCTGAGACTCTGCAAAAATGTCAGCTGTCTTCAAGCCCCGAGATTCTCCTCTCCAGCGTCTGCTTTCGGCACTTGACCTTTCCTTTAATTGTGCAAATTGAAATGAAATGAAACAGCGACTCCAGAAAGCTGCCTTAAACATAAAACATAACTCAATGACTTATTCCAGGTGAGAAGCCATCGTGGGAAAAACACAGGGTTTATTATACCTGAGTAATGTGTGATCAGACGGAGAGAAAAAAAACAAGGAGAAGTCGATTTTGATTTGTTATACCGTGAAATTGAGCACATCGGTATTCACACCTGTGTGTTGTTTTCTCCAAGATCACTCTTTTTTTTTTTAAGAAGCTGAAGTGCATTACTGGGTGTGTATTCTGTACATCAGGAAATGTCTCAAACAGGAAGTAACTGGAATATTAGTAAAATTACAGCCTTACAGAACCAACACTGTGGGTTTCACCCTGAGTTTAGTGACTGTAGGGTGTTTGAATAGAAAAAAACTACTCTATCTATCTATCTATCTATCTATCTATCTATCTATCTATCTATCTATCTATCTATGTAATTTCTGTAATGCGGAAATTGTCTGCCAGTGTAACAGATCACACTCAGGAACACTACCATCTTCTTTTCTTCAACTCTCTCTTTTTCTGTCTCTCTCTCTCTCTCTCTCTCTCTCTCCCTCCCTCCCTCTCTCTCTTCTCGTCTCCCCCCCCCTTTTTTTTTTTCTCTCTCTCTCTCTCTCTCTCTCTCTCTCTCTCCCTCTCTCTCTCTCTCTCTCTCTCTCTCTCTCTCTCTCTCTCTCCTCCTCTCTCTCTCTCTCTTTCTCTCTCTCTCTCTTTCTCTCTCTTTGGCGCTACACATGCTACTCTACTTTCTAGATGTACCTGAATCTTCTGTTATCACAATCACACTTTTTAAACATATAGTGCACAGTTATACAAGGGAAATGATTTATAATCACACTCTCTGGTGTCACCCAGATGAAGATGAGGTTCTTTTTTGAGCCTGGTTCCTCTCAAGGTTTCTTCCTCATATCATCCCAGGGAGTTTTTCCTCACCACCATCACCTCAGGCTTGCTCATTAGGGATACATTTATAATTTTTTACCATGAATTTATATATTTCTGTAAAGTGTTTTTTACAATGTTCATACTGAATAAAATAAGCATAGATAGATAGATAGATAGATAGATAGATAGATAGATAGATAGATAGATAGATAGATAGATAGATAGATAGATAGATAGATAGATAGATAGATGGGGGCGCTCTTTTTATTTACTGGTGCAAAGAAGAAAATAAAGTCAGGTAGCTGTCAGGTGCTGGTGAAGATGAGGCGATGCTGGAAGCTTCAGTGGAGTGTGGGTGAGGTGTCAGAGGTAGCGAGGCGGACCCAGGAGCTGGCTCAGTTCAGCAAGCTGGGGAGTCTACTCTTGGAGGGTGAAGAGTTAGAATGGCTCCTGAATGGCCCCCTGTCTTTTGGCACACTTTTAGCCACCCCACCTTGTATTAACCCTCAGCGGCGCTGACCTTGGTGCTGCTTTTCTTTTACCAGTTTAGAGTGGCAAGGAGCGGTTTTGTGTGACTTATGAGCAGTGGTGTGTACACCATTATCGCAAAAAAAAAAGATAGATAGATAGATAGATAGATAGATAGATAGATAGATAGATAGATAGATAGATAGATAGATAGATACTGTATGTTGATAAAAAAAAAAAAAACATAATAAAGGAAGAACATGTGGCCATTCTGGACATCTATAGACCTTTGACTTAAGCGCTACTCAGGCATTAGACACTAATTAATATCTTCTGGCTTCACTGAGTCGCATATCAGCATGTGCTGATCAAGTGCTATTTTATGTGCTGCTGAAAAGGTTCAGAGGTCATGTTGTTACACTAAACCCAACTTGCAGTGATAAAAAGTGAGTAAAAACTACTCACGTAGCAAAATCTATTAGTGATATTCTGTTCTCACCTTGCCATTTTCTCTAATTTGTTTTTAATTTTCTTTTTTGAAATCCTTGCTTTTATTATTTTATTGTGTTACATCTGACAGCAAAAGTGGAAAAAAAACACCCTCTTCAGTCAGTATTTTCTATCCCCTTTTTTTCTTTGGTTTAAAAGTGAGTACCTGTTCTTTGTTTATCTCAGATGCTTCTACTCAAAAATATTTGCCATGATAGCTTGAACTGCACACAGGAAGGTTGCTTTGTCTAAATAAGCTGATTCAGAATATGTGGAACTCTGATGTTGCATTTAGCAGATGCTTTTACCCAAATCCTACATTCTAAACAAAGAGCTGAGCGGTTAAGAGTTTTATCAACAGAGGCTCTCTAGAAAATCCATGCAGCCTTAACATACAGAATTTTAATGATTATCACAGAAAACATACAGTCTCAAGTCTTAATCTACTGTCACAGCACCACCTACTGATCTTAAACTGGTCGAGGGTCCGACAGCGACACCACGGGGGAGCGCCCCGTTGTAAAAACGCTAATTATTATTTTTATTTAAATCATGAGCAGCTCGCACATCGTTACACCTTCCAGGGTTGTCAAAGTTAGCATAAAACGGTCAATTAAATCCTTCTGCTCTCTCTAACAGCGTTAAGTTAGTAATTACAGTAGTACAACTTCATCTCCTCCCAAACTGTAATAAAGCTACTCAAGTCGTTTCTCTGTCTTGTCCGTTTTCTCCTCAGTGACATTGCAGATAATAAGATGCAAACTTAGCAGTGTGGGGGAAAAAAAAGAAGAGCCGCATTTACGGGTCAGTAAGCACAGATGCTCAATATTCCCTCAAATTAAAGCAGACGTTAAACATGTTAACCTTTTAATCATTTGATTTAGGAGAAACCTACTTTTGCTGTTTGATGAAAATTAACCCTTTTTTTACCGAATCACTGGCATCAAAACAGACTTATGGAATATTTTCAATCAGTGTAAAGAAATGAGTGATGTCCAGGCTGTGAGTCTGATATAAAATGAGTCAGGACTCTGTTGGCTTTCAGTGTGTTTTAGATGTGTGTTTTTCCCTCTTTTGGATAACCTTACACAGAATTTTACTGGTTGAAGATCACATTTGAACTGCTTTTTAGATGAACAAGCACTTGGAGCAGCTCAGAGAGCAGAAATGGGTTTCATATCAACATTTACTTTGAAGATACAAACATTTGTGTGGAAAAAAAACAACAACCATTTTTGGTTTTTTGGAACTTTTCTATGATTATATCGCTCCTAGTAAGCTAGGGAAAAACAGAAATCCTTCTGAAACACGACAAATTCTTAAAGCCCTGAGTGTCTACTTTCAAATGAGCTTCATATTAACCTCCACTGTGGAGTGGAACATGACAAAGACATTCAATCATCAACATGGACACGACAAAAACAGGTCCGAACTCCATTTTTGTAGAGCGTTAAGAGTAGCTCCGCCCCCATTTTTAATTGTTTTCCTATAACAGTATGACGGAAAATGTTTTATTCTTTTCCCGAACGCACTAAACAGTGGAAAATTAGGAAAAAAGTCCTGAAATGTAGGGAATTAATGGAACCCTTGCTTAAATTTGACTTGCCATTGAAACGTACATGAGCTTGATTGGCATCTCTAAATTGTCCGTAGTGTGTGATTGCATGAGTGAATGAGAGTGTGTGTGTGTACCCTGCGATGGGTTAGCACTCTGTCCAGGGTGTATCCTGCCTTGATGCCCAATGACACCTGAGATAGGCACAGGCTCCCCGTGACCCGAGTGTAGATGGGATAAGCGGTAGACAATGAATGAATGAAACGTACATGACTTGAGCACAGAGAAGTGTTGTTTATCTGATAAAGTCTACTTTTAATAATATTCACACCTAAACATTCCATGCAACAAACACAGTCTCTTAAAATCCCACGAGTCGAAAAGTGTTATAAACGATCCAGCCGTTCCTCTAACAATACAATCACCACCTTAACACATTTATCACTACTGCATTGCTACAGCGCTAATTACAAGCTCTTTATTTAAAACGGAATTTAATTAAAGCCCTCCGACTGCATAAATGACTCGGAGTGCTAATTTCATCTTTTAAACATGTTTCGCGACACGGGAAGCTTCTGGATTTGTGTATAGAGCTCACACAGGGGAAACCAAGAAATTAGGAAATCGCGGTGAAACTCCAAAAATAAATAAATAAATAAATCCTTTTGCATTCATGACAGAGTGTTGACTTTAAATCAGCATTTCCATACGTTGTGTTGTTCGAACGCTGCTGGTGTGACGTCACAGATTTAAGCCATTGATATGGTATTAGAAATGATGAACTTTTTAAATGTTAGCGTGTATGAAGAAGAATTTGTTGAATATTCCTTGATTTTTCTGATTAGCCAAACATTTGTCCATCCTTACAACATCTTTCCATTCTGATTTAGTGTACAAGCCTCGTAAAAGGAGCAAGGATATAAAAAAAATAATAAAAACAAAAACAGGAACTTAAATGAACAGGACCAGGAAGTAAACAGAACACAGCGAAAAGATGAGATCGAAAGCATGAATATTCAGAGCGCTACAGAAACGCATGAGCAGGAAAGATAACGTACACGGAGGACGCAGTGGACCAAGAGCACAGGTAAGAGATGCTCAGATGTTAATACTGTATGGTGTTGGTGTGATGGTGTGAGCTGTGGCTCGTATCACTGCTGGACTGATGGTATAGTAAACTCTTAACAAGCATCACGTCATCATTCTTAATCGCTGAAAGTGTTTTTTATTAAATGATTTTATTAAAGATTAGAAATGTCCAGATACTGAAGCAGTGATTTCCAAATCTGTAAGAAAATTAATTTTGCTATAAAATAATCAGTCTTTATAATTATGTTCTGCCTTCTATAATCCAACAACAAAAACAATTATTATTAATATTATTATTATTAGTAGTAGTATTTTTGTTGTAATTATAACAATAATAATAATAATAATAATAATTATTATTATTATTATTATTATTATTATTATTATTATTATTATTGGGGGGCATGGTGGCTTAGCACGTTTGCCTCACACCTCCAGGGCTGGGGGTTCGATTCCTGCCTCCGCCATGTGTGTGTGGAGTTTGCATGTTCTCCCCGTGCCTCGGGGGTTTCCTCCGGGTGCTCCGGTTTCCTCCCCCAGTCCAAAGACATGCATTGTAGGTTGATTGGCATCTCCAAATTGTCCGTAGTGTGTGTGATTGCGTGAGTGAATGAGAGAGTGTGTGTGTGTGAATGAGAGTGTGTGTGTGCACCCTGCGATGGGTTGGCACTCCGTCCAGGGTGTATCCTGCCTTGATTCCCAATGACGCCTGAGATAAGCACAGGCTCCCCGTGACCCGAGAATAGATCGGATAAGCGGTAGATAATGAATGAATTATTATTATTATTATTATTATTATTATTATTATTATTATTATTATTATTATTATTATTTTGTTGTTGTTGTTGTTGTTGATGTTCATAAATAAACAAGAACATCATCATATTTTTATCCCATTATAGTTACATCTAATACCATGAAACATCTGTGACACAAGTTCCTTTCCTTCACTAAACCCTGTTTTTTCTCTCTCTTGAAGGTAATAGAATATTACAGTTTGTCATGTTACAGAGAAATCATAAACTCCTCGTTATCCTGTTCAGGGTCCAGTATACTGTGTGTGTGTGTGTGTGTGTGTGTGTGTGTGTGTGTGTGTGTGTGTGTGTGTGTGTGTGTGTTTTGTGAAGGGCAGGGTGGAAGGTCAGAGTTTTCCAGGCCTGCAGTCAGTGGGGTAATGAAGCGTCTCTCACAGCTGCTAGGAGAGCAGGTCAAGCCTCGAGTGAGAGCAGATGCAGAAGGGCAGACAGACAGAGGAGGCAAGGGGAAGTCAAAATTAAAAAAATAGGTCAGGTGGGAAAAAAATAGGAGCAAAATATACTTTATGCAAAGGGTTTTCTACATGTATTCATAATGCCCTAATGTCCTCAACCGTAGAGCCCCTGGTTTATATTAAAAATAAACAAACAGTTAAATAAATAAATTAATAGAAATGACAAAATCTATAAATAGAAATTCACAAAAAATTGAAAAAACATCACAAGCAATAATAATAATAATAATAATAATAATAATAATAATATGACCATAACATTATAAAACATTTCAAAATAAAACAAAATCCACCTGCTGCTGTGAATAAACTTGTTCCAACTCACAAATAATCAAGATAATAGATTATTTTAATTTTTGAAACCGTATCAACTTGAATTCATTATCAAATAGTTGTCATGACAACAGTAATTAAAGAGAAGAAATGAGTTCGCATAACTTCATGAGGCTGCCATGCTTTACAGTAAAGTCACACAGGAGCAATATGAGAAAAACATAAACAGAAATTAAAAAAAAATATTAAAAAGTAGCTTTTAGCTGCTGATTCCGTTCCATCGGTCAGCTGTCCATCATTACAAGACATTTACAGTCTCAAGAGCATAAAAGTCTGAGATGTGTGACACAAACCAACTATGTCTTTCCTTTTCCTGCATCACATGACAGAGTAAAAGATTACAGGTGCTCATGATTGGCTAGTTTCCCTGTTATTGACAGCTGATGGACAGCTGAGGATGCCCCTCCCACCCAGACAGTTTTGCTGTCCATGTCCTAACCGTGGCTTTGTGTTACTTCTGGGAATTAAATACAACCTTTTTTTCATGAATCTTCACATGCAAGATTTTTAATAAAAGATGTTTGTCACCATCATTTGCGTCCAATCAACACTAACTACATAAAGGTTATTGTTCCAGTACTTCCCTAGGAACGTAACAGTGATGCATTACAGCATTGCTTAATACTTTTTGGTCAATATACTGTAGATATCAAATAACTACTATCATTTGAATTAGTTAAAACATGAACACCATTTGAAGAGAAAATATCCTGCGCATCCTTTTCAATCATAAGCCCCACCCCTTTTGCAGTGCTCCTGTTCTCTTCTCCTTTCACTTTTCCCTGTGGATGATCATTCATAATAAGACATTATAGCCGATTTATTTGTCACAGATTGAATCGATGATCATTAGTTTCATCAAAATGCACATGGACCTGAAGGTACACGTGGACAGAATAAGTACACCTTGTACATTGAAAGTTGATGGAACAAAAATTCCATTACTTTTAAACAAAGTAGCAAACATAGCAGAGAATTAGGAATTCTGAATGTAGCTGCTGATCTGCGTGTGTGTGTGTGTGTGTGTGTGTGTGTGTGTGTGTGTGTGTGTGTGTGTGTGTGTGTGTGTGTGATAGTCCCACATCTACCTCTTTTTCTTCCCAGAGGCCAAAACATGGAGTTTGCTCGTGTTTTGTTGATGATTGAGTGTCTTTGTCATGTTCCACTCCACAGTGGTGGTTAATATGAAGCTCATAAGAAAGTAGACTCTCAGGACTTTAAGAATGTTTTTACCTGTTGATATCAAACCCATTTCTGCTCTCTTTTTATCTAAAAAGCAGCTCAAATTTGATCTTCAACCAATAAAATTCTGTGTAAGGTTATCCAACAGAGGGGAAAACACACGTCTAAAACACAGAGAGTCCTGGCTCATTTTATATCAGACTCACAGCCTGAACATCATTCATTTCTTTATTCTGATTAAAAAGTCCATTTCCATCACAGTACTGGTAAAAAGGGTTGATAAATCGTCTCATGATGCATGATATCAGACCTACGGAGCACTACCAGTCTGACTCCAATTAGATTTTACCAAATAGACTGTAACTTTAACAGGATGATCCTGAGCCCCAGCCAGGTGCCATCACATCATTTCACACCCAGCTGTTCTTCTTGCTTGCCAAAGCTGAGGTTTAGCTAATGAGCTCATTAGGAGCAGGTGTTATCTACCTGCGCACCTGCCGGCACAATCACGTTCGACCCAGTGACCTTCAGCTGAGCGCTCCATTCAAACCCTTTTTGCCCTGATTAAACTCTGAGAACCTTGAATCCATCCAGACGGCTGATGGGGAAACCTGCTCATCTAAAGCTGCACACCTACTAAGGGATTACAAGGATTGGACAGTTCTGATTGGTCAGAAGGTGTTGATTTATTTTCTATAGCAGCAGCTCTGACGGTCATTTATCTGCCAGGGAAATTCAGATCACTGCATTTGTTCTAATATAATATCATCTACACAGGGACTTATGTGTGTTTGGTGGATGTGGCAAATTAAAGCAGCAGATTAAATATCCCTGCTTTTATTGATTGTGAATTTTTTTTCTAAAATTTATGGAAGGAGTCTCCAGTGTCGGAGCTTTGTGAAAGTCTGAGATAAAGCAGTGGTAAAGGGGTTGTGGTAGCTTAGTGGGTAAGGAGTTGATCTATTGATCAAAAGGTTGTGCGTTTGAATCCCAGGTCCACCAAGTGACCACTGCTGGGCCTCTGAGTTGGGCTCTTAACCCTCACTTTCAGGAAATAAAATCTAAGTTGCTCTGCATATGGGTATCTGCCAAAGATTTTGTTTCCAGACAGAGGACTTTATACTTTTTAAGTAATATAAAAAGCTGTCTTTTTTTTTTTCTTATTCACTTGAGATTTGGTGATGAAATAACTCTTTACAGCTGCTGTAGCATAAGAGAAAACAGAAATAAAGTCTTTTCACATTGTTGAATGTAACTCTACATAAACATACAGTATAAAAAAGTCCACTGTGGATTAACCTGCATTATTAAATTATGGCCTTGTTTGATTTGCTGTGGTTAAAGACAAAGCAATTCAGGATGTTATAGGAAAATAATCGACTATAAGGTAGAGGTCGTACATTATTTTCTGATAACAGAACATTATTTTTGATAAGTTCTCAAACTTGCAGAAACAAAGTAAATCCCACTCTAAGCATAATTTTATTAAAATATTCAAACTCTTCGGATATTAGGCTCATTGGTTCAATGTGTACAATAAAATTCTGCCTGTTTATTACATTATTCCTAAATTGCCCACACAACAGAGCTCATTATTTCCACATTGATGATGATTATAGGATGACTTGTTTTGTTTTTTTATTTATTGGCATTTGGATTCAAAACAGGTTTATTAATTGCTAATTTATTATGCTAAGTTATTTTGATAACTGTAATTCTCACCAAAAATCTATTCAGTTCAGTCCTGCGTTGTTTGTGTAGTGCTTATAACAATGGACATTACAATAAATCAGACTGAAAAGGGAACCTCATCTGAACCAACATCTGACGCTGGAGAGCGTGTTTATAAACCACTTCTATAACTGTGTACTATATGATCAAACAGTGTGAATTCATTCATTCATTGTCTACCGCTTATCCGAACTATTCTCGGGTCACGGGGAGCCTGTGCCTATCTCAGGCGTCATTGGGCATCAAGGCAGGATACACCCTGGACGGAGTGCCAACCCATCGCAGGGCACACACACACTCTCATTCACTTATGCAATCACACACTACGAACAATTTAGAGATGCCAATCAACCTACCACGCATGTCTTTGGATTGGGGGAGGAAACTAGAGTACCCGGAGGAAACCCCCGAGGCACAGGGAGAACATGCAAACTCCACACACACGGCGGAGACGCGAATCGAACCCCCAACCCTGGAGGTGTGAGGCAAAACGTGCTAACCACTAAGCCACCGTGCCCCCCACAGTGTGAATTATTTACTATTATTACTAGGAAATTCATGAACATGAAGTCTATTTTATTGAAGTTCACTGATGGAGATTGGGGATCCAAGACATCTTCAACGTTTCTAAGGGGAGGTGGTAGGTCAGTTGATTAAGGCTCTGGGTTGATGATTGGAAGATCTTGGTTCAAGCCCTAGCACTGCCAACGGCTGTCACTGTTACCACCATCCAGGGGAGCTGCACCATGGCTGACCCTGCGCTCTGACCCCAACCCTTTAAGGATGGGATTTGTGAAGAAAGGATTTCACTGTGCTGTACTGTATATGTGACAAATAAAGGCTTAATTAAGTGGGACTGTCCTCAGTAATCTCACCTATCTTTAATTAAATGTACATAACTAAATGATATGATAAATACGTCCATCTATAATGTATAATGTGCCTTGGATTATGCTAAGTGTTAATCAACAAATGTGTTTCATTTTTGTTCTCTACATTAGCCTCTGAAAAACTCAGGCTCCAAATATTTTTGGCTCTGCCACCCAAGTGCTAAAATTAGCCCGACTTCCTCCAGAGGGAACTTGCCTAAAGTTTCTGAGAGAAACTTGCTGAGCTCCTGACTAACAAAGTTCCTGCAGTCCAAATATCCCTTTCTTTTATTGGATCCATTTAATTGAAATTACAGTAAGAAATTAACTTTCCAAACCGTTCTTTTTAAGAGCTCGTCCTACACCTGTCAGTGTGATAACTCATCGCTCGTCATGTAAAAACAGCAATTCCCCAGGTCGTACACTGCAGTTGGAGACTACGCATGCCCATTGTGACATCGTTTCTTTTTAAAATGAGCTCTGGCCTCAATCTGTTAGTTCAGCTCTCAGCAATACCCGGGCATTTTGATTCTGATGGCACACTGTAAAGTTTGCACAGCTGAGGTCTAATAACTAAATTTGTCACAGAAAACGGTGGAGAATTGCTTTTCGGTCAGCATCATGATCCGGAATTATAAAGACCCATAATCTGCTGATTTTAAGTCAAAACACACTCTTGTAGGCCTTTTTCCATTTGCGAACGCAGCCAATAGAATGACCTTGAACCTATAGAATAGTGAGTACATATTTTTTTTTAGATTTCACATGACAAAGGAAATAAAGGAAAAGGAGTAAGAAGGATTTACTATAAAAAGTTTTACTGTTCGTTTAGTTTTATTTTTGCATGTATTAACCAGCCTGTATATCTGACAGGACTGTTTCTTCATGATCAGATCCGATTCAATTCAATTCAGTTTATTTGTATAGCACTTTTAACAATGGACATTGTCTCAGAACAGCTTTATAGAAGTATAGGAACATAGAACAAAACGTTTATAGTTAAGTTTAAGGTTAAGTTACTATTTATCCTTAACATTTATCCCTAATGAGCAAGCCTGAGGTGATGGTGGTGAGGAAAAACTCCCTGAGATGATATGAGGAAGAAACCTTGAGAGGAACCAGGCTCAGAAGGGAACCTCGTCCACATTTCGTCCACGGTTATAACTTCCTCTTTCTCAGAAATAGACAAGGTTCAGATGTGAAATGAAATCATCCTGATGATCGACAACATAGCAAGACTAAACAAATAAACAGAATAGCCTGCACTTGGTACCAATTAGTGTATAGCTAGGGACGATAGTCACAGCGATTTGAGGTTTGCGGTGAAGCTGTGTGATTAGACCTTGAGTGTGAGTGCCTGAGTAACATGTCATGGCAGATCGGGTGATAGGGCTTGTGTTTTATTCTTTGGCTCTGGGGAACCGAGTTTGTGTGCAGACGAAGCTGATGTAACAATCCCAGAATTATTATAGCCGCAAGTATGTTCTTGTATTTCCCCTAGTGCACATCCAGAGAGGATTCCTCCTTAAATTGCTCCTCCTGGGATTCTATTTTTTGACAGACCACCAAGAGGGCTGACCTAGAAGAGGCATTTTTACCAACTGACTGACTGCCTGATTCTCATTGCTGAAAACCACACAGGCAGGATTTCCTTTGGGAATCCATAATATTTGCTAGAGATGCTAGAAAGCCATGAATTTTCATTCTGTTTGCATGGCACCATCCATCATCTATTCATCTTCAGTATGCGCTTCAGCTAGATCAGAATCTCACTGGATCCAGTGGAGGATCCAGGAACACTGGGCATGAGGCAGGTATATAATCTGAGTGGGATGTAATGTTCCTCATGGGGAAGTCAAGAAGTTCAGTCCAGACCTTCTCTATCCCATGCCACAAATTCCAGCGCGGGTGAGGATCTTCTTGGGATTTTAGAAAGTTCTTATTCCACCTGTGAGATATAACCTTGCCAGCAGATCCCGAGTCTGCCCCCGAATCGCTCTACAGAACATCAATACCATCAATCTCTCCCCTTATATCTGTTCAGCAAGAGTGGTCATACTGGGGTCTCACAAAAATGATGACAATTTTGAGATTTGCTTAATATGAGAGACTTTTCTGGCTATAGCATTACATTTATATTCATTTAGCAGACATTTTTATCTAAATTGGAAATACAAGCAAAGAGATATAGCAAGCAGGGGACAATAGAAGTAGAGGTACAAGATTTACAAGATTATTTAATTGAGTGATAGAGGAGCTAGAGTAAGTGCTAGAAAGTTGTATAAGTGAATTTTTTGTTTGTTTGTTTGATTGTTTGTTGGTGGTGAGTTAAGTGGGTTTTTAGCAGTTTTTTGGAGATTCTGTTGTCTGGATTGAGGTTGTAAGTCCACCAATGAGTTCCAGCCAGTTTAAAAAAATGAATAAAAATATCCACAGTAGGAAAGTCTCTGAAGAGATATGCAAGATGTCCAGATGAGTATAGTGGTTGTTAGTGGTGTCACTTTTGTGCTAATTAGCTAACCTTAATTTTTTTAACCTGTGCTGGTTATCATTTGTGCTGTTAGCATAGAGCCATTAATCTGTGCTAGCATTTTTGTAGTATTTTTTTTCTCTCAGCCTGCAAGGATTTTCTTGTTGGCACCTTTGCAATTGGATTAAAAGCTAAAAAAAAAAAAAAAAAAAAAGAAAACAGGTGTAGAGTTGGGGATTTGTGCTTTCAGACATATATGTTCACTCGCTTCCATGTAGTAATAACCTTCAGAATAGTTGGAACTACAGACACACAGAGGCTCCAGTGATTATTATTATTACATGTGCCAAACTGCTAAGCATTAGGAGAAAAGAAAAAAAAACAAAAATTGAGTAAAAACTTTTATGCCAGTGGGGTATAAAGTGCCAAGGTTGGAGGTTTGTGACTATAAGTTCAGTCTGGTTAAATGTGACAGGAGGTCCATGACCTTGATTTTTATCCAATGAACATTTCCATCATGTCCTTGAGCATAGCATTTTATTTTAAGTACAGTAGCTGCAGCAGGTGTAACACCAAGCTATTGAGCTAACTACTCATCAATCAGTGGAGCCTAGAGGAAGGGAAATGAGCTCTCAACATCCCTACCCTGAAATAATGGGTCTTTCAGGAAGCATAATGCGGTGTGCTTTGAATCCAGCCCCGCAGGACCACGACACTGCACGATGCAACGCAACGCTGGTAGAACATATTAATTCATTATCACATAACCTGGATTTGGACAGCTCTGCTCTCGAGGGTTCATCCACAGTTTAGAGACAACAAGGAAAATGCCAAGAGCATGCAGTGCTTCATCTTCAAGAAGTGCTTTACCCTGGTCAGGGTCACAGTGGGTCCAGAACATATCCCGAGAACACTGGGCACGAAGCATTAATACACCCTTTCAGGGCAGTGGTGGCTCAAAGGTTAAGGTTCTGGGTTACTGAAGGTCAGAAGGTTGGGGTTCAAGCCCCAGCATTCCTAAGCTGCCCCTATTGGGCCCTTAAGCAAGAATATCTGTTCTAGGGAAGCTGTTACATGGCTGACCCTGTGTTCTGACCCCAACTGCATGGCTGACCCTGTGCTCTGACCTCAGCTTCATGGCTGACCCTGTGCTCTGAACAAAACTTCATGGCTGACCCAGTGCTCTGACCCCAGATTTATGGCTGACCCTGTGTTCTGACCCAAGCTTCATGGTTGACCCTGTGCTCTGACCCAAACTTCATGGCTAAACCTGTGCTCTGAACCCAGCTTCATGGCTTACCCTATGCTCTGACCCCAGCTTCATGGCTTACCAGGTGCTCTAGCCCAGGCTACATGCCTGACCCTATGCTCTGACCCCAGCTTCAAGGCTGACCTTGTGCTTTGACCCCAGCTGCATGGCTAACCCTTTGCTCTGACCTAAACTTCATGGTATACCCTGTGCTCTGACCCCAGCTTCAAGGCTGACCTTGTGCTTTGACCCCAGCTGCATGGCTAACCCTTTGCTCTGACCTAAACTTCATGGTATACCCTGTGCTCTGACCCCAGCTGCATGGCTGACCTTGTGTTCTGACCCCATCTTACCATCAAACTGGGATATGGGAAGAAAAGAATTTCACTGTGCTGCAATACATATATGAGACAAGTAAATCCTTCATCTTCTTCTTCACCCAGAATGGGGTTGTCAGGTCAATTCAAGGCACCCACAGTCATCCCCTTTTGCCTATCCCTCATTTTCTGAGAGGTGGCAAGTAACTGGAGAAATCATGCAGATACAGTGAGAACACATGAATCTCCAGACTAACCATAGGCCAGGGATTGAGAAGGTTACCCTGAAGCTGTGAGCCAACAACACTACCATCTGAGTCATTGTGTTGCTCAAACATGACTTTAATTGAGCTCTGTTTTGTTGCCAAGATAGTTACCGTTTTTGCTACATACAAGTTTCAAGCTGCAAATAAAATCTCTGTGTATAAATGGCTAAAAGCTCAAGGACACGAGAAATAATAGCGTTAGTACAGACAGGTCATGATGAAGGCTCAGTCTGTGGGTTGTGTGTGTATTTTGTGGGACAGAATGAGTGAAACCGAGAAAGTGTGTGAGAGCAACAGACAGAGAAATGAGGGAGGGTAACAGCAGAAGGTGGGAAAGTGAGAATGAGAAAAAGTGAAAGAGAATTAAAGGTTAAAAGAGGAAAGAAAACCGAGATGGGAAATTGAGGAGAAATAAGAAAGCGGTGATCAGAAGACAGGAAGTGTAACAGTGCCCCCTAGAGGTGCGATCACACACGGCTACACATTGATCTCATAGTCAGGTATGCTGTATTGATGTCTGGGCCAATTTCCCATCTTCATACCTCATAATACAAGCATGGAAAAAGTATAAACTGTGAGACCAGAGCACGCAACATGAAGAGCAAGGCATGCTGGGAGAGAGATGAGTCTGTAGCACTTCACGGGCATTGATCACTGAGTCGCCAAACAAGAACAGACTGAACTCAGTCCTCAATTTTCAGCCTTTCATGTTTGATATTTGGCTCAGATGTGAAGCTTGGGTAGAGTTATAGAGAGGAAACAGTATGTGATAGTATATAAAGTTCAGAATAAATCAGTCTCTAATTGGATATTTATCTTTTATATGAAATAATTTAGGGGAACACACATATAATCATCCACCTTATAAATCTCTTGATCAGCTTAGAAACTAAATTCAAAATATTCTATGATATTGCATCAACTCCCTTTGGTCCATTAATGATAGAGTCAGTATATGATTTTTCCAATAACTCAAAGGAATATTTTTGTGATTCAAGATATTTTTACCACTCTTTTCTGAATCCATTCTATTAAATGTAAATGGTTCACATATGACATTTATTTCCTGATTTGATTTTAACTTTGGACCAGCTTTGCAGAGATCCTCGCCTGATTAATTGCCTCTCTCTAAAGTTGTGTTCAGCTAACAGAAAGCCTGAGGTCTCACCGCCACCTCAAGTGTTACAGTAACGGACCTTATGAATACTTAATGTTCTGCCAATACAATCTTTACAAATTGTGTAATTAAAGCACTTGCTCTTGACACAGTGAAGAAAAGCTTTCTCCTTAGCTTAATTCTTCTCTAAGATTTTTTTTACCAGTACACGGGTGTTCCAGTCTGCCAGAGGAATGGGAAGTGACTTATGGGATATTTTTCAATCAGTGTAATCAAATGAATGAGTCTGATATAAGAGTCAGGACTCTGTGTCTTCTTGAATGTTTGGGGAAGTCATATTCAAACCTGACCTAACAAATATATATTTATTTCAACACAGTTATATTTTTTCCCCTGAAACAATTTTAACTCAATGCCAGTGCCTGGTTCTCATAGAGCTTAACAGGAAGTGAAGTTTACTCTCTCTCTCCCCTCTCTCTCTCTCTCTCTCTCTCTCTCTCTCTCACTCTCCCTGAATTTATATATGTCAGTGAGCTGAAAAGCTGCAACTTTCTTTGTTTTTCCACAAGTTTTACATTGCTTTTACCTCACACTAGCTTGTCTCACTCAGAAAACAGCACAATGCAGAGTCTTTGTGCAAACTCAGGAGCTACAGCTGCTAAGAAATACACACAGAGATATACTGTTATGATTTTAAGCAGGTCATCAGGAAATGTTCAAGCTTGCCATTAAATGTTAAAATTGCAAATGTCTTATTATAAGCCCAGGGACAGGAAGGAGTTAAAATGCCCCATCAGGTATTTACACTGTCTATCACTCTCATTCACGATCCTTGTGAAAATAATTGGTGTGGATCTTGCTGCGGTCAGGACATGGGTATCTCTTCATGATCACTTAGACTTTGCAAAGTCATATCTGATATCTAGAGAAGATCTCAAGTTGAGATCCTAAAATCTGATGAGTGTATATCATTTATATAAAAACTTTGAGCTAACTTGCTAGTGAAGGACGTTACTTCAATGGAAAGTTCATCCACAATAATAGAATTGGATTTGATTGGAATAAATGCTTAGAAGGCTTATTATTTGAGATCCAGGATGAGTCTCAGGGTTTTTCTCCACTTCAGGTTATTATAGATTTATTAAATAGAAACCCAGGAGAACGATGGACATAATTAAATGTTGTTTTTTCCATACGTTTTATGTTATTGTCTTTCAGAAACGTGCTGGATGTAGATTTTTGGCAGTCTGGTAGCTTCAGGTATTGATGTTAGAATTGAATGTCAGGAGAAAGGTTGAGAACAAATTTGTAACTAAAGACTTTGCAGAAAATTGAAAGTCTTATTTAAGTAGACAATTTGTTTGAAACTCTCAGTGCCAGTCCCAAGCCCGGATAAAATGGGAGGGTTGCGTCAGGAAGGGCACCCAGCATAAGACCAGTGCCAAATCGAAACATGTGGACAAAATGATCCATTGTGGCGATTCCGAACATGGAGCAGTCAAAAGAACAACAACAGACAGATGAAAATCCGACACTGGATTTCATCACAGGGGACTCCTGGTGGTCCAGCGGCAGGATCCCGCGCTCTCATTGCCGTGGCCCGGGTTCGATGCCCGAGCAGGGCGCCCACCCATCTTCTAAAGAGTTAACTCTCAGTGCCGGTCCCAAGCCCGCATAAAATGGGAGGGTTGCGACAGGAAGGGCATCCGGGGTAAAGACCTGTGCCAAATCGAGCAGACCAGAAATGATCCGCTAAAAAGAAGTGGACCCTGCCATTGCGCAGGACAAATGCTAAGATTAAAAAAAAAAAACTGGATTTCATCACAGCTACAAACTGTCACCCAACGATGATGTCATGAAGGTCCAGCCTGGATCATGAGATCCTTTATCATGTATTGCATGAACAATATTATTTCACTGTTTCAAGAGTTTCTTCCAGACAACACAGTTTAAATATGAGTGAACATGAGTGTCCATGTAAATATTTATGCATATCTAATGCATCTAGTGATTGGTTCTATTCACAGCGGTCCCATATATCTCCAGATCTCCATCATCAACACCACTGAGCAATAAACTGAAATGCAGAATTTTTATTTTTTTTTATTCTCAACATTTGCCTGACATTCTGACAATCTGACACACATTCTCTAAACTGTGACATTTGCTTTGCTAACTTACTGCAGCAGCGTGACTCACTTCTCCAGCCGTCACGTCTACAGCGTCAGCGAGAAGAAACACAAACATGGTCGTTCTTTAAGGTCACGACTTCATGCTGAGATGGTGCAAAACACCATCCACCTTCTCTTCAGAGACACAAGCAGACACAAATGTGGAAACATTGCTATCAAGAAAGAATGAAAGGGAATGAAGATATGAGACATGTTGCTTCAATAACGTCATGTTTTTTATGGGGCTAGCAGGTCTGGGGTCAGTCTAATGTGTGTTTGAAATAAGAGAGACTAAACACTGAGCTGCAGGTTATGATGTACACCAATAATAGTAGCCATTATGCTTTTATATACACACTGAGGTGACATTTTATTAGATAATCAATAGATGTATCAAATAACATTTTCAAATGTGAATGCGATACAGCTGAGAAAGCTCCTGGTCTTGGAGGACGAAATAGTGATGTAGCATCAAGCATAACATCAACCAAACCTGAACAAACAATTTAGCATAAAGTGAGAGGTTTTGTTGTTGTTTTTTGCTGATGGAGATGGAAGCTGACAGTTACAATGCATTGTAAACAATTCAGCTGATTTTTCTTCTTCCTTCTCTCCAAAATCGTAAACAAGTCCAATCACACTTACTTCTAGACAGTGATCATGTGCTACACATGACCGGAGAACACACACTGTTCTGAATTTTGTCCAGAAAATTAAATCAAATCAATCACCGTCTCTCTGGTGCCCCCTGGGTGACGGGTTACACGCAAACGGTCAGATATCTCCATCGGCCATTTGGACACTTTAAGACACCAAGAGCCACGGTTCACACCAGCGGAGAATTGGAAACGTGTTTGTGACATTTAGCAGATGAGATGCTGAGCTCAGAAACCAAGGATGTGTGACAATCACATCAAGCCTGCCTAAGAAGCGAGATGGATCGATGAGCCGATGAAAGGGGGCTTTAACGAGGCTGAGGTTATCAGAGCTACAGTGGGACAGAGAGAAAGAGAAGAGATAAAAGCCAACAACAACAACAACAACAACAACTTCCCAATTCCATTGTCTGTACCACTTATCCAGTCTATCATCGGGTCATGGAGAGATCTCAGGTGTCATTGGGCATCAAGGCAGGATACACCCTGGATGGAGTGCCAACCCATCACAGGACACACACACACACACACACACACATACTCATTCACCCAATCACACACTACGGGCAATTTAGAGACTCCAATCAACCTAGAAGTATGTCTTCGGACTGTGGGAGGAAACCCACCAAGCACGGGGAGAACAAACTCCACACACACAGTGAGCAGGAGCAAGACTCGACCCCAGGACACTGTAGGTGTGAGGCGAACATGCTAACCACTAAGCCTGTGCTGCATAATCATTCATTCATTCATTCACCACAACCTACCACTGAGCCACCAATGCCTTTAATAATAATAATAATAATAATAATAATAATAATAATAATAATAATAATAATAATAATAATAATAATAATAATAATAATAATAATAATAATAATAATAATAATAATAATAATAATAATATTAGGGGCATTGGTGGCTCAGTGGTAGGTTTCTCGCCTATCATGCGGAAGGCCCGGGCTCGATTCCCAGCCACTGGATGCAGTGCCGGTCCCAAGCCCGGAAAAATGGGAGGGTTGCGTCAGGAAGGGCATCCGGCGTAAAACATTTGCCAAGTTGTTGTGCGGACCAGTTGGTCCGCTGTGGCGACCCCGAACAGGAAGCAGCTGAAAGCAACTTCTTCATTATTATTATTATTATTATTGTTGTTGTTATTGTTGTTGTTAATAATAATAATAATAATAATAAGAAGAAGAAGAAGAAGAAGAAGAAGAAGAAGAAGAAGAAGAAGAATATCCAGATGGCTCATATTTGTGTGACGCTTCTTATCCAGTTCTTCTCAGTGTATTTTCAATTTACACAGTAAAACAGAGATGTAATAATACAATTTGTTTTCCTAATTGTTTACACACATGTCCCACAAATGTTTCTACAACCACAAATCTGAATATTCTGAAAATATACATGTATATGTACTGGTCAGAGAATGAGACCCAAATGCGCAGATAGCAGCCAGTCGGGATAATTAACTTTATTTTAAATAAACAAACATGTACACGGGAAACACTGGGGAGAAAACTCAACAACAGCAACACAAAACACAATCACCAAAACAGAAGAGTCACACAATGACGACGAGCAAGAAACAAATGCAACACAACCGGTATTTATAGGTAAAATACTAATGACTAATGACATAGGAATAGGTGTGCAGAAATAGGGAGGGACTAATTAGGCAGGGCAAACACGTGAAAACACAAAACAAACCAAAACACATGACACAGAACACACTGCCGGAAAGTGTTCCGGCAGCCTAATGTCCACTCATCCTGACATTTACTGGGTTTGACGCCTTTTTTCCAGAATGGTGTATCGAAGTGTTTTGAAATCTCTATCAATAAATACATCCTGATACAGTTAATATTGGATCACTAGGGTACGGAGTGAGCATAGCATCAAATAAGCTTCTAGTGACACAAAATAATTTGAGCTGATTTAGTAAGAAAAGCAAACAAAACAGACAAAACAAGGGTTTAAAAAAAATGTCAAAAATTATAATATATAATTATAAATGGAAATAAATATAGATTAAAATAAAGTTATAAAATAAAACTACATAAAAAATGTAAACAATTAAATATAATAATAATAATAATAATAATAATAACAATAATAATAATAATAATAATAATAATAATAATAATAATAATAATAATAATAATAATAATAATGTATTCAAAAATCACATTTAATGAATAAATTCATTCATTGTCTACCGCTTATCCGAACTACACTCGGGTCACGGGGAGCCTGTGCCTATCTCAGGCGTCATAGGGCATCAAGGCAGGATACACCCGGAACGGAGTGCCAACCCATCGCAGGGCGCACACACACTCTCATTCACTTGCACAATCACACACTACGGACAATTTTGAGATGCCAATCAAACTACCATGCATGTCTTTGGACTGGGGAGGAAACCGGAGCACCCAGAGGAAACCCCCGAGGCACAGGGAGAACATGCAAACTCCACACACACACATGGCGGAGGCGGGAATCGAACCCCTAACCCTGGAGGTGTGAGGCAAACGTGCTAACCACTAAGCCACTAAGCCACCATGCCCCCCTAATGAATAAATTAATGGTTTAAAATAATACAATCACAAATTAAATTAAAGGCGGTGGCTTAGTGGTTAGCACGTTCACCTCACACTTCCAGCATCCTGTGTATGAGCTTTGCTCCTGCTTACTGTGTGCGTGGAGTTTGCATGTTCTCCCCGTGCTTGGTGGGTTTCCTCTGGGTACTCCAGTTTCCTCCCACAGACCAAAGACATGCTTCTAGGCTGATTGGCATCTCTAAATTGCTCGTAGTGTGTGATTGTGTGAGTGAATGAGTGTGTGTGTGTGCGTGTGTGTGTGTGCCCTGCGATGGGTTGGCACTCCATCCAGGGTGTATCCTACCTTGATTCCCGATGATGCCTGAGATAGGCACAGGCTCCCCGTGACCCGAGAATAGATCGGATAAGCGGTACAGACAATGGAAAAAAACTAAATTAAATCAAAATAAAATCATAAACAGGCACCACATGTCTGAACATCCACACAGGAAACATAACCATGTACATTTCCACATGATTCAGGTAATGATTCACCGAATGATGTCATGTTTGTGTGTCTTTTCTGTAAAAGTGTTTCTACAGTAAAAAAATAAAAGGAGCCTACGATATGTAGCGAGTAGCAATGAAGTCATATTACATTTTAAAAAATGAATTTGGTCATTTATGAATTTCTTCACTGCATTCAGCATCAGAGAACGCCAGTGTGTGTGTGTGTGTGTGTGTGTGTGTGTGTGTGTGTGTGTGTGTGTCCGGTTGTGTTGTTAATCTCAGCCCGAATGCAGCATGCTGTAATTACACAAACTAAAGATAAATGTGTATAAAGTTCTCCGCTTGACTCTAAAGGAAGATTTCTGGTTTTTCTGTTTTCTTTTCCATCTGTCAGAATCCGTCTTCCGCTCCACTTCCCAGCTCGCAGTGCGCTCCTTGTGAATGCCTGTAAAGCTAATTAAAAGCTTGGCCAGTGACGTCCAAAAGCTGAGTCATGCAGCCCGAGCGCGAGGGGTGTTTAGTGTTGACGATGAAGCGACGGTGCAGGAGTCACTTGCAAATGCAGGCCTCCTGCTGGCTTGCTGTTTCTGCCACAGAGAGCAATTCCATCATCCTGTGACTCCATGGCCACTCTTTCACCCTGTCTCACAAACACAACCCAAACATACAGACATGAAGTTAACAAAGAAAAACACACACACACACACACACACACACACACACAAAAGTGGCCTAATCAGCCAGAAAAAGCTGTTCAATATCCTCGCTGTAGTAAATACAGATTACAGAGCAATGCTTAAAAAACAACTTATACACATAAGAAAGAAAGAAAGAAAGAAAGAAAAAAAAGAAAGAAAGAAAGAAAGAAAGAAAGAAAGAAAGAAAGAAAAGAAAGAAAGAAAGAAAGGGGGGGAGGGAGGGGGGGGGAGGGGGGGAAAGAAAGAAAGAAAGAAAAGAAAGAAAGAAAGAAAGAAAGAAAGAAAGAAAGAAAGAAAGAAGGGAGGGGGGGGGAGGGAGGGGTGAAAGAAAGAAAGAAAGAAAGAAAGAAAGAAAGAAAGAAAGAAAGAAAGAAAGAAAAAAAAGAAAGAAAAAAGAAAGAAAGAAATCAGGTAAGGAGGGAGAGAGGGAGGGACGGAACAGAAAAAGGAGAAAGGAAGGAAGGAAAAAAGGGCAAGAAAGAAAGCAAAAAAGAAAGGAGAGAGGGAGGGATAAAAAAAAGAAAGAAAGAAAGAACGAAAGAAAGAAAGAAAGAAAGAAAGAAAGAAAGAAAAAAAGGGAAAGAAAGAAAGAAAGAAAGAAAGAAAGGAGGGGGGGAGGGATGAAAAAAGAAAGAAAGAAAAAAAAGAAAGAAAGAAAGAAAGAAAGAAAGAAAGAAAGAAAGGTGAGAGGGGAGGGATGAAAGAAAAAAAGAAAGAAAGAAAGAAAGAAAGAAAGAAAGAAAGAAAGAAAGAAAGAAAGAAAAGAAAGAAAGAAAGAAAGAAATCAGGTAGGGAGGGAGAGAGAGAGGGGGGGAGGGATGAAAGAAAGAAAGAAAGAAAAAAAAAGAAAGAAAGAAAGAAAGAAAGAAAGAAAGAAAGAAAGAAAGAAAGAAAGAAAGAAAGGTGAGAGGGAGGGATAAAAGAAAGAAAAAAAGAAAGAAAGAAAGAAAGAAAGAAAGAAAGAAAAAAAAGAAAGAAAAAAAGAAAGAAAGAAAGAAATCAGGTAGGGAGGGAGAGGGGGAAAGGGAAACGGAACAGAAAAAGGAGAAAGGAAGGACGGAAGAAAGCAAGAAAGAAAGCAAGAAAGAAAGGAGAGAGGGAGGGATGAAAGAAAGAAAGAAAAAAAGAAAGAAAGAAAAAAAAGAAAGAAAGAAAGAAAGAAGAAAGGTGAGAGGGAGGGATGAAAGAAAGAAAGAAAGAAAGAAAGAAAGAAAGAAAGAAAGAAAAAAAAGGGAAAGAAAGAAAAGAAAGAAAGAAAGAAAGAAAGAAAGAAAGAAAGAAAGAAATCAGGGAGAGAGGGAGGGAGGGAACAGAAAAAGGAGAAAGGAAGGAAGGAAGAAAGCAAGAAAGAAAGCAAGAAAGAAAGGAGGGGGGGAGGGATGAAAGAAAGAAAGAAAAAAAGGGAAAGAAAAAAAAGAAAGAAAGAAAGAAAGAAAGAAAGAAAGAAAGAAAGAAAGAAAGAAAAAAAGGGAAAAAACTGAGATAGAGAAAGAAATATGATTACTGTATTACTGACAGAAGAAGGCAAAAAAAAAAATGTGAGAAAAGCAGAAAGAAGGGATGAATAAGAAGGAGAAAGAGAAAGAGAAAGAACAGAAGAGTTAGGCGCTGAGAAACAGCATACACACTGAAAAGCATTCACTGAAAAATTTTTTGAGAGCTATCCAGTAAGATGCGAGTGGATCGTTTTGATGAGAAAAAAACTCCAGCAAGTGAAAGCTGCTGCTGCTCAATTATTCCTCATTATTCTCTAATTAGGTCCAGTGTGATCATCAGTCCTGCTGATCATCAGCTCTGAGAAAATGATTAACAATGTGTGCCAGGGTGTGTGTGTGTGTGTGTGTGTGTGTGTTTTGTGTGTTTTGTGTGTGTGTGTGTGTGTGTGTGTGTGTGTGTGTGTGTGTGCGCGTTCTTCTCTGAAGCAACAATAAAAAGGCATGCAAGTTATTTGGTTGTGATAAACACAAATGAAGTGACATCATTTTGTCTGACAGTAATAAAGTCAGTAGTAATGAAGTCATTAGTATTGAAGTCACTAGTATTAAAGTCAGTAGTACTGAAGTCCCGTAGTATTAAAGTCAGTAGTACTGAAGTCAGTAGTATTTTAAAATCTGTAGTACTGAAGTCAGTAGTATTAAAGTCAGCAGTACTGAAGTTTGTAGTATTTAGGTCAGTAGTATTAAAGTCAGTAGTAATAAATTCAGTAGTACTGAAGTCAGTAATATTAAAGTCAGTAGTAATTTAAAATCTGTAGTACTGAAGTCAGATGTTCTGAAGTCAGTAGTATTAAAGTCAGTAGTACTGAAGTGAGTAGTACTGAAGTGAGTAGTATTAAAGTTAGTAATATTACAGTCAGTAGTACTGAAGTTAGTAGTATTAAAGTCAGTAGTATTAAAGTCAGTAGAAGTGAAGTCAGCAGTACTGAAAAGTAAGTTGCTTTCGGCTGCTCCCTGTTCGGAGTCGCCACAGCGGACCAACTGGTCCGCACAACAAAATTGGCGAATGTTTTTTTGCTGGATGCCCTTCCTGACACAACCCACCCATTTTTCCAGGCTTGGGACTGGCACTGCATCCAGTGGCTGGGGGTTTTTAGGCATTGGCTTGGGAATCAAACCGGGGCCTTCCACATGATAGGCAAGAAAACCCACCACTGAGCCACCAATGCCCCCCCAAAACAGCAGTACTGAAGTTTGTAGTATTAAAGTCCGTAGTACTAAAGTCAGTAGTATTAAAGTCAGTACTACTGAAGGCAGTAGTACTGAAGTCAGCAGTACTGAAGTGAGTAGTATTAAAGTTAGTAAAATTACAGTCAGTAGTACTGAAATCACCGGTATTACAGTCAGTAATATTAAAGTCAGTAGTACTGAAGTCAGTAGTACTGAAGTCAATAGTATTAAAGTCAGCAGTACTGAAGCTTGTAGTATTGAAGTCAGCAGTATTAAAGTCAGTAGTATTGAAGTCAGCAGTACTAAAGTCAGTAGTATTTAAAATCAGTAGTATCACAGTAAGTAGTACTGACATCAGCAGTACTGAAGTGAGTATTATTAAAGTCAATAGTACTGAAGTCAGTGGTATTACAGTCAGTAGTACTGAAGTCACTAGTATTAAAGTCTGTAGCACTGATGTCAGAAGTACTGAAGTCAGTAGTATTAAAGTCAGCAGTACTGAAGTTTGTAGTATTGAGGTCAGTAGTATTAAAGTCAGTAGTAATAAAGTCACTAGTACTGAAGTCAGTAGTATCAAAGTCTGTAGTACTGAAGTCAAAAGTTCTGAAGTCAGTAGTATTACAGTCAGTAGTACTGAAGTTAGTAGTGCTGACATCAGTAGTATTGAAGTCAGCAGTACTGAAGTTTGTAGTATTAAAGTCAATAGTACTGAAGTCAGTAGTATTAAAGTCAGTACTACTGAAGTCAGTAGTATTAAAGTCAGTAGTACTGAAGTTAGTAGTATTAAAGGCAGTAGTATTACAGTCAGTAGTACTGAAGTCAGTAGTGCTGACGTCAGTAGTATTAAAGTCAGCAGTACTGAAGTCAGTATTATTAAAGTCAGCAGTACTGAAGTAAGTAGTATTAAAGTCAGCAGTACTGAAGTTTTAGTATTGAGGTCAGTAGTATTAAAGTCAGTAGTATTACAGTCAGTAGTACTGAAGTCAGTAGTATTAAGGTTGGTAGCACTGAAGTCAATAGCATTAAAGCCAATGTTATAGTCAGTAATATGAAAGACAAGATTATTAAAGTCAGTATTATTGAATTAAATAATAATAATAATAATAATAATAATAATAATAACAATAATAATAAAGACAACACTAAATTCTGTAATGTTGAAGTCAGCAATACTGAAGTCAGTAGTATTTCTGGACAACGCGCTTAATCTGCCTGGCTTCCAGGTCTTCAGAGCGGATCGGGTCGCAGAATCAGCGGGGAAATCGCGTGGCGGTGGGACATGCTTCTACATCAACGAAAGGTGGTGTACAAATGTAACAGCATTAAAGAAGATGTGCTGTCTCAATTTGGAAGCGTTCTTCATCAACTGTAACCTGTTCTACTCGCCGCGGGAGTTTTCCTCATTCATTGTTGTGAGTGTTTACGTTCCACCGCAAGCGCACATGAGCTCGGCTCTACAACACCTGGCTGATCAGATCACACACACAGAGCAACAACACCCGGACTCTGTTATTATCATTCTCGGGGACTTTAATAAAGCAAACCTCTCACATGGACTGCCAAAATTCAAACAACACATTTCATGTCCCACCAGAGACAAAAATATTTTGGACCACTGCTACACAACAATAAAGGATGCATATCACTCTGTCCCCAGAGCAGCTTTAGGACTCTCTGACCAATGCCTGGTTCATCTTCTCCCAACACACAGGCCAAAACTTAAATCTGCTAAACCTGTAGTAAGGACATGCCCCATCTGAAAATCTCTCTACACAACCATTAACACCCCCAGCAACCCCCCCCCCCCTGCACTTCAGATCAGTGAAGATGATGTGCGTCAGATCTTCCTGAAGCAGAAGAGAAGAAAAACACCAGGCCCAGACAGTGTCACACCAGCCTGTCTGAAAACCTGTGCTGACCAGCTGGGCTTCATCTTTTCACAGATCTTCACTAGATCACTGGAGCTGTGTGAAGTCCCTGCCTGCTTCAAACGTTCCACCATCATCCCGATCCCAAAGAAACCCAAGATAATAGGACTTAATGACTACAGACCTGTTGCTTTAACGTCTGTGGTCATGAAGTCATTTGAAAGACTGGTATTGACTTATTTGAAGAACATCACTGGGCCCTTACTGGACCCCCTGCAGTTTGCTCACCGAGCAAACAGGTCCGTGGATGATGCAGTCAACATGGGACTGCACTTCATCCTACAGCATCTGGACAAATCAGGGACTTATATGAGGCTCCTGTTTGTGGACTTTAGTTCGGCCTTCAACACCATCATCCCAACACTCCTCCAGACCAAACTAACCCAGCTCTCTGTTCCTAGCTCTTCCTATCTGTCAGTGGATCACCAGCTTTCTGACAGATAGGCATCAGCTAGTGAAACTGGGGAAATTCACGTCATACACCAGCACTGGCGCACCCCAGGGTTGCGTCCTCTCCCCACTGCTCTTCTCCCTTTACACCAATGACTGCACCTCTACTGATCCATCTGTCAAGCTCCTGAAGTTCGCGGACGACACTACAGTCATCGGCCTCATCCAGGACGGTGATGAGTCTGCTTACAGACAAGAGGTTGAGCAGCTGGCTGCCTGGTGTAGTCTTAACAACCTGGAGCTCAACACGCCCAAAACAGTGGAGATGATAGTGGACTTCAGCAGGAACACCCCTGCACTCCCCCTACTCACCATCATGAACAGCCTGTACCACCATCATGAACTACACTGTACTGACAGTGGAGTCATTCAGGTTCCTGGGCACCACCATCTCTCAGGACCTGAAGTGGGACACTCACATAGACTCCATTATCAAAAAGGCCCAACAAAGATTGTACTTCCTTTGGCAGCTGAGGAAGTTCAACCTGCCACAGGAGCTGCTAACACAGTTCTACTCAGCCGTCATTGAGTCTGTTCTGGGCACGTCTATAACTGTTTGGTTTGGCTCAGCTACAAAATCAGACATCAGAAGACTACAGAGAATGGTTTGGACTGCTAAAAAGGATTATTGGTGCTCCTCTGCCCACCCTTCAAGAACTGTATATATCCAGAGTGAGGAAAAGGGCTCTGAAAATCACTCTGGACCCCTCACATCCAGGCCATCTCCTTTTTGACCTTCTGCCATTTGGCCGACGCTACAGAGTAGCAACTACCAGGACAGCCAGGCACAAGAACAGTTTCTTCCCCCAAGCATTCTACGTTTTGAACCGTTGAATGTTCCCAACATTGGGCAATAAAAAAAAATAAATAAATAAAAATAAATAAAAATAAAAATAAAAATAAAATAAAAATTGCAATAACCTCATATTTATTTGTTACCACCTCCACATCCCTACATCTCAACTCATTATATTTTATTCTGTACATACAAATTACTTTATTTTCCTATTTAAATATGTGTATTTTTATTTCTCATCCTGTTTTTTGTTGTTGTTGTTTGTATTGTTGTTGTTGTCTCTGTGCACTGGAGCTTGTGACTCTAAACAAATTCCTTGTATGTGCAAACATACTTGGCAATAAAACTCTTTCTGATTCTGATTCTGATTCTGATATTAAAGTCAGCAGTACTGAAGTCAGTAGTATTAAAGTCAGTAGCAGCAACTATAGAGGGATAAAGTTGATGAGCCATACAATGAAGGTATGGGAAAGAGTAGTGGAAGCTAGGTTATGGAAGGTATTGGAAATTTGTGAGCAGCAGTATGGCTTCATGCCCAGAAAGAGCACAACTGATGCAATTTTTGCTCTGAGAATTTTGATGGAGAAGTATAGGGATGGTCAGAGGGAGTTGCACTGTGTGTTTGTAGACTTGGAGAAAGCGTATGACAGGGTGCCAAGAGAAGAGCTGTGGTACTGTATGAGGAAGTCAGGAGTAGCAGAGAAGTATGTCAGAGTGGTGCAGGACATGTATGAGAGGAGCAGGACAGTGGTGAGGTGTGCTGTAGGTCAGACAGAGGAGTTCAATGTGGAGGTGGGACTGCATCAGGGATCGGCTCTGAGCCCCTTCCTGTTTGCTATAGTGATGGACAAGTTGTCAGAGGAGGTCAGACAGGAGTCTCCTTGGACAATGATGTTTGCAGATGACATTGTGATCTGTAGTGAGAGCAGGGAGCAGGTGGAGGAAAACCTGGAGAGGTGGAGGTTTGCCCTGGAGAGAAGAGGAATGAAAGTCAGTCGTAGTAAGACTGAATACATGTCTGTGAATGAAAGGGAGGGAAGTGGAACAGTAAGGTTACAGAGTGAAGAGGTGAAGAAGGTACAGGAGTTTAAGTACTTGGGGTCAACAGTCCAGAGTAATGGAGAGTGTGGGAAAGAGGTGAAGAAGTGAGTGCAGACAGGTTGGAATGGGTGGAGAAAGGTGTGGGGAGTTCTGTGTGATAGGAAAATATCAGCGAGAATCAAGGGGAAGGTGTACAGGACAGTGGTGAGACCGGCCATGCTGTATGGTTTAGAGACAGTGTCACTGAGGAAGAGACAGGAGTCAGAGCTAGAGGTAGCAGAGCTGAAGATGTTGAGGTTCTCTTTGGGAGTGACAAGATTGGACAGGATTAGGAACGAGTACCTCAGAGGGACCGCTCATGTTGGACGTTTGGGGGACAATGTTAGGGAGGCCAGATTAAGATGGTTTGGACATGTTCAGAGGAAGGAGAGTGAGTATATTGGCAGGAGAATGTTGGACATGGAGCTGCCAGGCAGGAGGCAAAGAGGAAGGCCAAAGAGGAGGTATATGGATGGAATTAATGAGGATATGAAGCTAGTGGGTGCAAGGGTTGAGGATGCAGAAGATAGGGATAGGTGGAGAGAGATGATTTGCTGTGGCAACCCCTGAAGGGAAAAGATGAAAGAAGAAGAAGAAGAGAAGTAATAAAGTCACTAGTAATAAAGTAAGTAGTATTAAAGTCAGTAGTACTGAAGTTTGTAGTATTGAAGTCAGTAGTATTAAAGTCAGTAGTAATAAAGTCAGCAGTACTGAAGTCAGTAGTACTGAAGTCAGCAGTATTGAAGTCAGTATTATTAAAGTCAGCAGTACTGAAGTAGTAATAAAGACAATAATATTAAAGTCAGTAGTATGAGAGTCAGCAGTCATAAAAACAACAATATTGAAGTCAGTAGTAATAAAGTCAGTTGAAAGGAAGTCATTAGTAATAAAGTCAGTAGTAACGGCTGATCACGCAACAGAGGAACTGCACAAACCACCTCTAGTCCTGAGCACATCCTCGTGTCCAGAGCCAATTCCTTTCGAGTCTTTTTATTCTCTGACATGTACTCACATCTAAAAGCCAATAACTGAAGCATAATTGCATCCAATTAGTTACGAAACAGCAGCAGCTGAGTCATGAGCCTTCAGTGTTTCCTTTTCGTAAATCTTTAAATGAAAAGCAGCTTCCACATACTACACTCCACATGCTGGTTACTTAATGATGGTGTTGCATGTTCAGTGTGTCCTCTGCCATATATATAGATGGAATTTGACCATTGGAGGAAGGATCTTTCTTTTATTTTTATTTAATGCATGAATACTATAGCATCAGTGCACTACAGTCAGGTGCTGAGTTGCATTTTCTGTAAAGTCAGTAGTATTAAAGTCAGTAGTAATAAAGTCACCAGTAATAAAGTCAGTTGTAATAGTCAGAGGTAATAAAGTCAGTAGTATTAAAGTCAGTAGTAATAAAGTCAGTAGTACTGAAGTCAGGAGTAATAAAGTCAGTAGTAATAGTCAGAGGTAATATAGTCAGTAGTATTCAAGTCAATAGTAATAAAGTCAGTAGTAATAAAGTCAGTAGTATTAAAGTTAGTAGTACTGAGGTTAGTAGTAATAGTCAGTAGTATTAAAGTTAGTAGTAATAAAGTCAGCAGCATTAAAGTTAGTAGTACTGAAGTTACTAGTACTGAAGTCAGTAGAAATAAAGTCAGTAGAATTAAAGTCAGTAGTAATAAAGTCAGTAGTATTAAAGTCAGTAGTAATAAAGTCAGTAGTCATAACGTTAGTAGTACTGAAGTTAGTAGTAATAAAGTCAGGAGTATTAAAGTCAGTAGTATTTTAACAGGAGCATTACACTACAATCAGGTGCTAATTTGCATTTTCTGTGTATGCTCTAAATTTTAAGTTTAATATCTTTATTCTGTGTTGTGCTATTTGTTTTTCTTGGATGTTACTACATGTGTCATTTCTATTAACACTCTGTAGTTCATTGTCATAAGACGAGTCAAGGACAATGAAACCTACTGTGTGCACCTTTACTGTATGTGAGCTTGAAACCTGAGATGAGAAACCCGTGATGATGTCACCAGTGGAAGTTTAAAGTCAAACTGATTGGCTTTCTGTTATGTGTATGTAAGGTTAATGTACAAATTCAAACTAAGATAAATAAACGGCTTTTTTGTGTGTGTGTGTGTGTGTGTGTGTGTGTGTGTGTGTGTGTGTGTGTGTGTGTGTGTGTGGGAGAGAGAGAGAGAGAGAGAGAGAGAGAGAGAGAGAGAGAGACCGAGAGACAGAGAGAGAGAGAGAGAGAAGACAGAAAGAGAGTAAGAAGGAGTGTGAAGCTATCTGATTGGTTGGCTGTGAAGCCAATTGTGACATCACAAATGGAATTTGGAATTTTAACTAAACAATACAAAACTTAAAACTTTAACTTAACAAAAAAGGTTAACAAATAAACCCTTAACCTTCATAATATATCTTCATAATAATAATTTCCAGCCACGTGATATTCTTCAGTGGAAAGTGCGCTAGTTTCTCCTGTAAACAAGAGAAATAAATCAATTAATTGATGTACAAATTAGCTTCTAGTGACACAGAAGAACCTCTGAATTATGTCTGGACTGTCTCCTAAATTGTAGTGCCTTATCAAATTGTCAGGGAAATTCTTACTGCTGCGTGAATCCTAATAACAGAAACTAAAGCTTCACATCTCAGTATCACTGAATAAACCCAGCTAACAGATACCTTGTCACTGCTAGGCATCGTAGAGTAAACAGGAGACGAGGGAAGATTTAGGAAAATCAATGGGAGGAAGAGAAAGAATGATGAAGTAGTGGCTTCCTGCCCTCTGCTTCCTCCTGGGCTTTCAGTTTTACATAGTGTACTTCTTAATAACACACACCGAGGCAATTCGTCATGCAGTGTGAGAGCTGATCACCTCCTACTCCACACACAGACACACACACACACACACACACACACACACACACATTTACACAAAGATATAGTGATTACCATCTCGCCTAAAGGTCACACATTGAGAAGGGGTGGGAGTGATCCGCTTAGTGTTCCGCGTCAATAACAGAGAGTGAGTGTGTATCAGGCGAGGACGGTCATTTCCAAGAGAGTTAGTGCCAAATCCTAGGGAGGAAGGATTTCTCATGCTTACAGATTTAAATCTGGCGAGGTTAACAAAAAAACAACAAAAATCACACAATCATGACCAGAAATTAATATCTTGGATTATTTTTGAGCGTAAACACAATTAATGTTTCATTACTAGCATACACTGATCAGGCATAACATTATGACCACCTACTACCTAATATTGTGTTGGTCCAGCTTTTGCTGCCAAAACAGCCCTGACCCGTCGAGGCATGGACTCCACTAGATACCTGAAGTTGTGCTGTGGTATCTGGCACCAAGATGTTAGCAGCAGATCTTTTAGGTCCTGTAAGTTGTAGACTTAAAGGATAATTTTGATAGATACTGACCACTGCAGACCGGGAACACCCCACAAGAGCTGCAGTTTTGGAGATGCTCTGATCCAGTGGTCTAGCCATCACAATTTGGCCCTTCATCAAACTCGCTCAAATCCTTACTCTTGTCCATTTTTCCTGCTTTTAACACATCAACTTTGAGGACAAAATGGTCACTATGTGCCATGATGAGGAGATCATCAGTGTTACTCACGTCACCTCTCAGTGCTCAGAATGTTAAGCCTGATCAGTGTGTTTTACAGGCTCATTAGGGATAAATAGTAAGTTAACTTTAAACTTACATTTTTTTTAAACTTAAATTTTATTACTTTTTCTATGTTATCTTATACTTCTGTAAAACTGCTTTGAGACAATGTCCATTGTTAAAAAGCACTTTATAAATAAATTGAATTGAATTGAATTGAATGTTTACAGAGACTCGCAGCATGTAGGAGCCATAAAAAAAAATTAATATTGTTATGTTTCTTTATTTTTCATCAGTCTGTTATTTGGCTTGCTATATGGATTGGTTTGTCCACCCTGTGGTGATGGGATGAGTTCCGGCACTTCCTGTAGGCAGCCATTTTAAACAGGAATTGAGGGTGAGAGAGGAAGAGGAAAGAAAATTGTTTTCTGACCTGCAAGACAAGCACACTCAGGCACTGTTTTTTTGCCTTTCTCATTGTTTGTCTCAATAAAGAACCACATTTAGCTCAACCTATATGGAGTAGCGTCAAATATACTTAAGTTACATATAAGAAGTAGAAGCCACTACACAGCAGAAATTATTCACTTTCAATAGAAACTGTGACGTGAAGTGAAGAGATGCTGCATCGCCTTCATCTCATATGATATGATAAGGATAACTGAACTTTATACACGAACATCAAATCTCCCTCCAGAACATTTCATTTTAGCCGCAAGAAAACCTTTTCGTAATTCAGTAGAAACATTGTTACTATGGTAACCGGTAGTAGTGATGCCTAATAGTGAAATCTATCTAAGATTTCAATCTTTGTTTAGTAAAAAATTTTCAGCAATTGTTAATCTTGGTAAATTGCTGTACATTTACATTTCTGGCATTTAGCAGGCGCCCTTATCCAGAGCGACTTACATTTTTCATCTCATTTTTTATACAACTGAGCATTTTTGGGGTTAAGGGCCTTGCTCAGGGGCCCAGTAGTTACAGCTTGGTGGACCCGGGATTCGAACACACAACCTTCCGATCAGTAGTCCAATGCCTTAACCACTAAGCTACCACATCCCCCAGCTGTAGTACAGGACATGCTGTCATAGGAAAATAATCAACTGCGGGATGGTAACAGTAGGTCTGCCTCATCACGCTACCGATATAAGGCTTGAAATAGTTTATTCTGGATCAGTATAAATGTAAGCTACTGTGAATAGTTTTTAAAAATGCACTAGCTACTTTACTTTTTTTTCATCATCTAAACATCTTCCGCCTTAAATTGATGCACAGTTTGGTCTGTTTCCAAGCAGTTGAATGTATGCTAGAAGTAGTCTGCCATGCAAACGGTGGAAATCATATCAATTGCAGCTCTTAGAGGAGTGTTAATTTACATAATGTGGTCTTTCAAAGCATTTAATAAAAGCTGTTTTGCATATTCTCAAACGGGTTTTTTTTCCCCCCAATTATTGTTTAAACAATACACAAGTTTTTGGTGACTGGACAGAGCATGTGATATGAGGTTTTCACTCACTATTAGGTTTCTGATTGTGTGTCTGTTGCTAAGCAACTAGCTATAACGTTCTAACACAGCATCATTTCTGTCGGAACTCAGAGCCCCTCTCTGAGTGGACACATCACAGGGTGGTCCAGGGTCTTCTCCAATTACCTATTATTTACTATTAACTTACAAATATTAAACATAAATAATAAAAACTTCTTCTGGCTTGGATGAGAAGGAGCAAACTTCAGATAAGTCTTCAGAAGATATCTTCAGCAACAAAAACCAAAAAGACACCGAAAGACATGAAGCATCAGGAACGGTGCAGTCAGGGCGCCCCATCTTGCAAAAATCCCTTTCTGGTACTATGGGCATTGCACCTCCTACCTTCTCCTTCTTTTTTAGAATTGCTTACCTTGAGTAACTTCTTATGGGATCACCTCATTCATAGCCATGTTCTATCTATCTGTTACTTGATGAACACTGTACACATTCAGCACCATGATGTGGAGGGAAAACTAATCCACTAACACTTCACAGCAGAGTTTCATAACTCTGGGTAAAATAACCAGGCTTCTAAATTACACGTGTGAAACATTCCTCTACCTGGGGTTAAAAGACATTCCTGGGCTTTTAGTTCCACTTGTATAATTTGGCAGTCGTCTTGCATTTAAACACGTGTTGAGCAAAAATCTTGATATTACACAGAGAACAGTGTTTTTACACTTAACAAAAGAATTTTATAAGGTTGAGGTCAGCTACCGATAAGTAAACAACTCAGTCATTTTGTCTTTTGAAAATTTAAGCCATGAAAATGACATCACTCAAAGCCCTGACTGTTACGGGTGGTAGGCCCTGTGTTGGGCCACTAGGGGGGGTTTCCAGCAGGGGTTGTGTTATGTTGTTATGTCATTGTTTACGTCATGCCATGTGCTTTGTTTTAGCCCCGCCTAGTCTTGTTGTTTCCCAATTGATGTTCACCTGTTCCTAATGTTGCACCCAATTATGTTTTGTATTTATAGCAGCCTTTTGCCAGGGTTCGGGGCTGGTCGTTATCTCTATGTAGCGTCATTATTATGTCTTTATGTTCCGTGTTTTTGTGGCGTCATGTCTGCTGTTCCGTGTTTTTGTGGCGTCATGTCTGCTGTCTCCGTGCAATTTAAGTTTAATAAAACCCCTGTCTGCTGTCTATCTCCGCGCTGGGTCTGTTTCCTTCATGCCATGGATACCGGAAACGTGACACTGACCCTCTGCCTGTCTGCGACAAAATGCCTATATCAAGATAAGAAAGAAAAGAGAGGCCAGTGGAGTTTTAAGGACATGATATGATGTAAAAGTCCTTTCATTATAGGATGCTGTACTTTTACTCTACTCTTAATAACAGTAAAGTCAGTTCAGCAAAAGAAGGAACAGGAAAGTTAATGTGCATCCAAAAAATGCACAGCATTAAACTTTCCTGTTTGGACTAATGATTAGTGGAGCCAAGCTGTGATATGACACTGGTACAAATGATAGTGTGGAAAATAAAAAAGAATCGCATCCCACTGTTACTTTGAGCAAAGAAGATGATTAAAGGCTATTGGATAACAAACTGGTATAAAGCGGGTGTGTAATTACGAAGTGACAGAGCATTTAAAGGCCTGGATCCATCAGACACAACACCACAGAGACATCTTCATCTGAATTCTGTTCCACTAGCAATCAGGCCAAAAAAAATGATTAAGTCAGCGTGAACAGCCTGAAGCTGGAGCCTACAGTATGCCGTAGTCTTTTGTCTGCTCATGTAACACACTGCATCAGTTGATTCTGGTTTCAAACAGTCCAAATGAAATGAAGTTGAATTTGTGATTCTTTGAAAGTGATTTTTTTTTCTTTAACGTCTCAGAAGCTCACATCATAAGTTATTTATCACATGTAAGACTTCATTGCATTCCAGCTACAAAGACAATGATGTTATGTTGAAACTGTATCTTGGTGCTATATCAAAGGAGATACTCCTCATGGAAATTAATTAGGAGATAATCAACATTTCATCAATACATAATTATAATATGAGGGGAAGATTAAAGAGTATACTGGGCAAGTATCTCACTGGACTGAGTAGAAATATGGGATAATATGGTAGTGATTCTTTTAAAAATTTTCCTCCCAATCAGACAGGAAAGGAATTCTGAAAAACTACCTCAGAAAGTTTGACCAGCCCTACCCACTCCTGAACATTTTGTCCAATCCGGTCTATTACCAAAGTAATTCTCATCAATCATGTCGATTACCAAAGGAATTCTGTCCAACTGTGCCCACTCCTAAAGAAATTCTGAGCAATCCTGTCCATTACCAAAGGAATTCTGACTGATCCTGACTGATGCAGAAACTTTGACCAGTTCTACCCACTCTTGCAGAAAATTTGACCAATCCCACTCACTCCCACTGAAGGTTTTACCAACCCTGCCAGCTCCCATCAAAGATTTGACAGACCACACCTACCCCTGAAAGAATTCTGACCAACCCTGACTGCTCCTGCAGAAACTTTGACCAATTCTACTCACTCCTAATGGAATTCTGTCCAATCCCATCTGCTCTGCAAGAAAGCTTGACCGATCCCACCCACTCCCATAAAATATTTAAATGGACTTTCTAAAGGTTTGTACTTTATTTTAAAATTAAGTAATTTATATGACAGTGACCTTGTCGGATGAAGGTGAAAGAATAAAATGAATAAGTGAATGAATTAGTAGCCCAGTTTACCCCACATTTCTTAAACATGTTGAAAAGTGCAGCATTCCCACATTAATCACAGAGGCTTTCCTATTCACTCCCACCCATATGAGTCAAAACAGCCTGCTCCATTGACATTTTTGGTCTGTTGTTCCCACAGTCTCGGAATCTCATTGCACACCTCTACTTTAAACCCGAGGACGTTTTAAGGGAAGGCACACTGTGCTAATCTCACCACTCAGCCTCATCTGATGGCTAAATAAATACAAGATGCTGGAAATCACAGAATGCAGAGTCTGATCTATATTTCTAGATGCCAGTTCCTCGGGTCTCTTAAAGGGATCTCTGTGATGCTGTTTGTTTTCACCCTCCACTCCAACACCCAGTGGCATTGGCTCATTAATGACAATAAGTTAAATAAAGAGACCTACAGTACCAGTGGCTCACCATTAGCGCTGAAGGAGTCGATAGGGATAACCAGCGTCTTCTACTGCCAGTTGTCCCAATGAAACCAATTACTTCCGCCATCTGCAGTGGAGGCAATATGTCACATTTCAACTAAAAAGGGCAGATGCACAAAGCATGAAGGTTAGTTGTCCTTCTTGCCATTTTCCATGTCTCTGTTTAATGAAACCATCCAATTACCCAGTGATGCACAGTGAGTGTTTACTGCCAAAGTGTTTGGGAAGTCCACAGCAGACCATTTTCCCTGGAGTTTTGCAGAGCAAAATGCCATTTAAATTAGGCTAATGGGCCTCACAACTTGAAATGCAAGACAGATGTTTGGCTGTAATGTCTTCGTTTTTATACCACTCATTAACTCTGAACTGAAAATGAGAGGCGGGTATTATTAGAGCTTGAGGTTCTTTTCTAAACAGAATAAAGCAAGAAAATTAGTATGCTAATCTGCCCTGAAGGTAAAATATCTGTTTGAATACATTAGCCAGTTATTGAAATGCACAACAAGGGTTTGTAAATCTTAATAATCCAGTCACAAGTCCATCAAATGAAGCAAATCTGCTACAAATCCTGCTTAGTGCTTTTAGCCGGTGAGCTTCAGGTTTAAATCCCTGAGATCCTTTAGTATCTGGCCCAAGACTGTCCACTTAGATAGTAGCATCAAAGTAAATCAATAGGAAGCCCTTCTGACCAGTCATCTTTATCCTGTAATGAAGCATTTGTATCCTGGTGGGTATGGTCTCTTACAGGATGGCATCACCCCCATGTGGTGGTTCAGTGGTTTAAAGATCTGGGTTACTGATCAGAAAGTCAGAGATTGGGCTGCCACTCTGGCTATTCATCAAGAATCTCATCGTCCATCTGAGCAGTCATGAACCCTATGTCCATGGTCTATAGGGCTTTCAACCACACTAATCAGCTAACCCATGGATTGCTCACTAATTTGCTGCTATGGCTGATGTCTTCCCTTCCAGGGGCCACACTGTTGTTAACCTGCAGCCCTCAACTGACCATATCTGGTCAAATGAGAAGGTTATAGTCCTAAGGAGTGATACTAGATTCCTGGAGTTTCACTATCATTCTGTTGTGATCATGAAAATTCACCATGTATCATTTTTAAGCCCTATTTCCTGAGTATGGAATGTAGATTCTGGCTCACCAATCTCAACAATAAAACAACAGCTCTTTCATGTTCTGTACCAGACTCCCTCATCTACAGCTACATTTTGCCAAAACTCATCAATTGTGCCCAATATATTACTTTCCCTTGTGAATTATTGGACTATGTGCTTCCTTTATTTAAAAATTTACTTAATTCATTCATCTTCACTAATCACTTTATCTTGGGTCACAGTGGATTCAGAGCCTGTCCTCTGTATGAAAACTGGGCAAAAGGCTGGACTACACTCTGAATGAAACACCAATCCGTTGAAGATATTGCGTACAGTACCGCATCTGAAAAATCTAAATAAAATCTGACTCCTCTTCTCCAGAAACTGTCAATTGAATGAGATATTTATACTGTGGATCAGAACCTCAGACCTCACCGCACCAACCGAATTGCTTCCCTATTTCATCCACCTCTTTTTTTTGTATCACAGCTTATATCATCTCCCATACTGAGGACCTCCAAACAAGTTAAATAGAATCTTCAGTCTGACCTTCCTTCTTCAAGTACTGTGCAGATCATCTCTCTCTAATATCTATAGCCATCGACAGTCTCACTCTGTACTATTCCCTAATTTCAATAGCTTTAGTTTCCAAAAAACAATAATTACAGCTCTAAATGAATACAGTTTAGTTGCTCACACATCAACAATCTTGAAAAGCAGCCAGAGATTCGAGCTTGCACATCAGAAAGGCATCATGGAACCTGTGGGTAATGGGGTCTGTAGACAATGGTAACGTGAGTATGTGCTTGCTCTGCATTCTACAACATATGCAATCATTTCATTTAGATTTCGATTCTCTGCATATTTATGAGCAGCAGTGGTGTAGTGGTACGGTGGTTACAGATATTGGCAAGTGATCAGAAATTTGAGAGTCTATATCTCAGCAGTGCCAAGCTGCTACTGCTGAGCCCTTGAGCAAGACCCTTAACCCCTAACTGCTCAGCTTAACTGTAAGCTTTGGAATAAAAGTCTGCCTCAATAAATAAATGTAAATGTGAATCCCACAGCTGCCTGAGTTTGACTTTATCGACTGATGGATCATTGGCTTCAGGAAACTGTGTAAGAACTCTCAGACTCTCAAGACGGCAGAATTACAAAGAAAGTTGTCTGCTATTTCTTTCACTTAGTTTACTTTTTGCACCAGTGAATGCTGAGAATTTCTACATAAAGGATATAAATCTTTTAATACTGCACTTGTTTATTGGTAGGGTTTGCCAGAATAACTTGACTGGTATGAAAGCCCTTCCTCTTTTTCAGGGAACATCCATAAAACTATTAGGTTCAATTTGGCATCCATTGCATTGCATTATTTGCTGCACACAAAGGGCTTAAAGTGGAGTATTTTTTCCTTTTGTTAAAGTGGGTTTTAGCTTGTGAAGAAGTGCGTTCGTGTGTATATGTAATAGTTTTATTCCTATGATAAGACCCTGCACTAAAAGGCTCAACTATAATAGTTTCCCCATTCCAGTATTGTGACCAGCCATCGCTGTTTATTTCCGAACATCAAGTTTATGAACACATAAAATAGATTTTAAAAGCTCATTATTATTATTATTATTAGTAGTAGTAGTAGTAGTAGTAGTAGTATTGTAGTAGTAGTGACACAGGATGGCACCGTGTTCATAAGAAGGCACACCAGAGAAAGGACTTTGTATGACAGTGGAAAAAGTTTGTCCTCTGTCCTCATAAATTCTCTCGCAGCATCATCAATAAACGTCTGGTTCAGGTCAATGACCACATAAGACAGGATGAAACTTCAGACAGAAAATTGCCTGCGACATGCCCTATCTGAAGCATGACAGATCCGAAAGGAGAGCATCCAATGCTCATGACAGGATCAAGAGCATGTAGATCAAAATAAAATAAAAATACACACATTGTTTTATTTTCCATTCTACTGCATTTTACACAAACTGAAAATATTAAATAAAAAACATATCTTCTGACTTGTGCACTGCTGAGACCCAATGTTCTCAAAATTGGGTATGTGACGCAGGGGTCAATGAACTTGAGTTGGGTTTTTGCCTCATTTAAGGTCATTTAACTGTAAGCCATAAAACACTCTACTGCACACCTTATGTTAGAAGCCGGACAACTCTGTGTGCATGTGAAAAATGTATGAAACCTAGCATGAATAAAATCCAGGAATGTGAATCATATTATTGCTCATGTTTCTACACATCTGTAAGCGTGTGAGAAAGGGGATGAATGGTGGCATCTTTAGCAGTCTGAAGAAGAATATGCTCTTGATCTGTTAAAGCAACGATCATGCACAGAATACCGAAGAATATCTAATAACTCCGCCCATTTTACAGAGGTTTTTTTGTAATACAAAGATCTCAATTTTCCACACAAAGCGGGGTTTCTGAGAGACAACATTGCCATCTAATGGAAACCTGACAGCGCTCTTATGTGAGTGAGACAGAGAGAGACAGAGAGAGAGAGAGAGAGAGATGCAGAATGGAAAGACGAAGCAGAAAAGAGATTGCTATGGAGATTGTTCAGTCTCTGTATAAAACTCTGATAAAACAAAAGAAAAAATCTCACTCTGCCAGTGTGTATGCTCTGAATATGTTTATTAGTGCTAGAGTCCTAATATTTACAGGTAAATTTTAAGAACGTTTTGAAAAAAAGAAAGGAAATATATTTTTTTTATATCTTGACTAGCTAAGAAACCGCGGTCCAGAGCGGCCAGTCATGCCTATAGTTCTGTCTTACTGCAGAGAGCTGAATAAAATATATGGTGTATATGATGTAAATAAAACAAATCTGCCAGACCTTGGAGTGCAAGCTCATTTAGAGTTCATAAATGATATTTAGATAGAAACGTTTAAAGACAGACAGAGCGCTCTAATGAAATGACTCCAAGGAACACATCATATTTCACATCATTTCTCGGGAAATTTTACCAATCCAAACTACAGCTGATGTGTAATGGCGTCTGATCAGCATCAGTCCTGTAGTACGTCTGGAATAAATGGAAATAAATAGATCCGGATATCCCGGGAATACTGGCGTTCGATGTGGGAATAAACCCTAGATATGACGTCTATCTATCCTTCCCTCCAATTATTCATCCATCCATCCAATTATTCATCTGTCCTCCATTCAATTATTCATCTGTCCTCCATCCATCCATTCATCCATCCATTTATTTATTCATCTATCCTTCCATCCAATTATTCATCTGTTTTTTTCCTCCATTCAATTATTTATCTGTCCTCCATCCATTCATCCATCCATTCATCGATTTATTTATTCATCCATCATTCCATCCAATTATTCATCTGTCCTCCACCCAATCCATTCATCCATCCATCAATCCAATTATTCATCAGCTCTCATCTATCCATCCATCCATTTATTCATTCATTCATCCATCCTTCCGTCCAATTATACATCCATCCATCCATTCAATTATTCATCCATCCATCCGATTATTCATTCATTCATCCTTCCATCCAATTGTTAATCTGTCCTCAGTGCAATTATTCATCCATCCATCAATTTATTCATCCATCTGTCCTGCATACAATTATTCATCCGTCCATCCATCCATCCAATTATTCATTCATCCATCCATCCATCCAATTATTCATTCATTCATCCATACATCCATACATCCATCCAATTATTCATTCATTCATCCATCCATCCAATTATTCATTAATTCATCCATCCATTTATCCATACATCCAATTATTCATCCATCCATCCTTCAATCCAATCTATTTATCCATCTATCCTTCTATCCAATTATTCATCTGTCCTCCATCCAGTTATTCATCCATCCCATTATTCATCCATCCATCCATCCAATTATTCATCTGTCCATCTATATAATTATTCATTCATCCTTCCATTCAATTATTTAACCATCTGTCCATCCATCCACTTATTCAACTATCCATCCACCTGTCCATTCATCTGCCCATCCATCCAACTATTAAATCATCCATCCACCCATCTATAAATCCATCTATCCATTCATCCATCCATCCTGTTTTTCATCTGTCTGTCCATCCATCCATTCATCAATCTGATTTTTCATCTATACATCTATCAAACCGTCTATAAACTTATTCATCCATTCATCTGTCCATCCATCCTCCATCTAATCATTCATCCATCCAATTATTTATTCACTCATCCAGCCATCCATTCATCCATCTAATTATTCATCCATCCAATTATCCACCTAAAAATTGTTAATTTATTAATAGTGATTAATAATTGAGAGTTACACAGTGGAGAAGAGAAAAAGAAGAGAAGAGAAGAGAAGAGAAGAGAAGAGAAGAGAAGAGAAGAGAAGAGAAGATTTTCAGTGGTTTCTGGAGCTTGGCGCATGCTTCCATGGTTTAGGGTAACATGTTGGCTCAGGAGGCTTTAGGGTGCAGGTGAGCACTGAAGAGCAGGAAAATCAATTATAAAGGACTCGCCCTGATTACATACAAGAGCACACTGACTGTGAATGAGGAAAGCTTAAAGGGATTCTTCCTTGACCAGTGAAGAGAAAACAATCCTGGGTTTAGTAGCACATGGGTGCTTTCTCCATGAAAGATGAAGGGCAGGAAGAACCATCAGACTTGAAGACAAGCCAAAAAAAAGCTGTATCACCACACATGCTGTACTTGGCAGCAGGCACCGGTTCAGAGCAGAGGCACATGGAAGATGTAGGTGTTGGACGAGTAGAAGCAGTGAAGCTTGAAGCATAGATAATTAATCATAAACCAGCAGAGCAAAGAAATGGAGAAGGAGATAGGATTGTGATGAATGGTAAAGAAACTGGAAGTGTAGGATGGGTTAGAAGCATGTTGTCTTTGGAGATTAACGCAAATCTTACACTTCTAATAGGCCACACCTACTCCTCAAACTGCTGAATCATTCACATGGAAATCAGAGCTTTAGCACTAAAACACCGCAGAGGAGCTCTGGAGTTCTGAAAAGAAAGAGACGTCAGTAGTGAAGCAACAGCTGGAGGTGATGTGAGAGGAAGAGGAGGACGAGGGCGAGGATGAGGATGAGGAAAGACAGTTACCTCATTTCTCACATTTTGCATTTTTTTTTATTTTTTGTGTGTTTAGAGTTCTGAAGGAATGAGAAAAAATTGAGTGTGTGTGTGTATGTGTGAGTATGTGTGTCTGAGAGGTGTGTGTGTGTGTGTGTGTGTGTGTGTGTGTGTGTGTGTGTGTGTGCATCCAAAACCTATGTGATTTTTGGGGCGTTGTTTTGTTGACAGATCGGTGGCGTGGGTGCTCTGTTCTATTTTTAGCCCAAGCTTGGTGGCACAACTTCCTGTGAGGAGCCTTGACATGGAATTCTTGGCTTGGATCCGTTCTTTGTAAGCAGTCATACAGTTTACATACACTTCGTATTGGGAATATTGGTCAAGTTTTTGGGTGGCTGAAACGGATTATCTGCATTTACATTATTTCTTATGGAAAATCCATTTCAGTACAAATTTCCACCTTAAGAACTCGTCTCCAGAACAAATGAAGTGCCTATTCTGAGGCTCCACTGTATTTTATTAATAAGATGTGTTGATTTAGTGACTTAAATCTAGTGGATTTGGCATCTGGTGTTAACAGCTATTCATGTGTGTGACAGAAACAGAGAGACAGCAAGATGTCGGAACCAGGAACAGCACTTTACCTCAGTGATCAGAGCGACTGCGAACACGACTTAAAGTTCAGCTCTGACTCAGAAGTGCTGTTGCATTATTTGGATTCGTATCGCTCCGCTTTAGGGTAAATTATTGAACAAAAATGTGCTTTTTCGGAGTGTGCAAAAGTTCATCTTTTTAAAATGAGTTCGCCATAGCACTTTCCTTCTCATCACTTATTCATCCAGGGCAAAATGTTTCTTCTGTCCTGTTGAGCGGCATGTCCATCATGCTCCATTCTCTCAGTGCAGAAAGAAAAAAGAGAGAGAGAGAGAGAGAGAGAGAGAGAGAGAGAGAGAGAGAGAGAGATTCTCAGCATGTATAAATCATTATTCCTAGCAATGATTTTTCATGAGAACAGTTACACAGTCATATTGACGTGAAGGATCGAGGTATATACATGACCCCTGAACCGTCTCTGTGCATCCCAACACCATCACATTCTTCTCTTGACCTATTTCACATTATATTTCTGTCAATATTTTGTTACTATATATCCACATTATTATAATGCACTCGCAGAAATGCAATGAAAAACTCTTAAAAATGGTGAAACTGTTGTTTATCATACATAATAGTATCTTGAGTAGACATTCTATAGAAGAATGAATTCTTTTTAGCTTTAAATGAATGTTTATTCATGCCAGTAGTGTGTATGTTCTCTGTTGAAACTTATGCTCTGATTATTCCTTTTATATCTGTGGAAAATGATTCTTACTAACTGCCACAAGGTCAAAATTTCCCTCCTGTTACTGTGGCTTTAGCATCAGTTTTATTAGCACCACAGTGAGAATATCATGCAGTTTCAGACTTTTTTCGCTGTTGTAGTGGATGGTATAAAGGCATTTGCTGTATTACTGCTGTCCCATTTCCCATGCAGTTCTTTAGTGTAGAGTGACAAAAGCTGCCCTTGGGCAAAATCTTAAGCCTGCTAAAAGGGAGTGAGTGAGTGAGTGAGTGAGTGAGTGAGTGAGTGAGTGAGTGAGTGAGTGAGTGAGTGAGCAAGAGAGAGAGAGACAGAAACTGACTGACTGTCTGACTGACAGACAAACTAACTGACTGACAGACTGACTCAATGACTGATTAGGTGACTGGATGACTTACTCAATAACTGACTCAGTGACTATTTAGGTGACTGGCTGACTTACAGGCCAAGTGACTCACTCACTGACTGATTAAGTGACTGGCTGATGGAGAGACATAGTAACTGACTGACTGACTGACTAGGTGACTTGCTGACTGTCAGACGAAGTAAATGACTGACTGACCGATTAGGTGACTGGCTGACTGAGAGACAAAGTAACTGACTGACTGACCAATTAGGTGACTGGCTGACTGAGAGACAAAGTAACTGACTGACAGATACTGACTGACAAACAGACAAAGTAACTGACTGACTGACAAACAGTCAGTCGGTCAGACAGTCAGTTACTTTGTCAGCCAGTTACTTTGTTGGTCAGTCAGTCGGTCAGTCAGTCAGTTACCTTGTCAGCCAGTCAATCACTTAGTCAGTCAGTCAGTCAGTCAGCCGCTTAATTAGTCAGTCAGTAAGTCAGTTACTTTGTCAGCCAGTCAGTCATGTAATTAGTCAGTCAGTCACTCAGTCAGTCAACCAGCCAGTGAGTCAGTCAGTCACTTTGTCTGTCAGTCAGTCAGTCAGTCAGTCAGTCACATAATCAGTCAGTCAATCAGGCAGTCACTTTGTCAGTCAGTCAGTCACATAATCAGTCAGTCAATCAATTAATCAGTCAGTCAGTCACTTTGTCAGTCAGTAAGTCAGTTACTTTGTCAGCCAATGAGTCACGTAATCAGTCAGTCAGCCAGCCAGCCAGTGAGTCCAGTCAATCAGTCAGTCAGTCAATCAGTCACATAATCAGTCAGTCACTTTGCCAGTCAGTCAGCCAGCCGGTTAGTTAGTTTGTCTGTCTGTCAGTCAGTCAGTTACTTTGTCTGTCAGTCAGCCAGTCACTTAGTCATTCAGTCAGACAGTCAATCAGTAAGTCACTTTGTCAGTCAGTCAGTCACTTTGTCAGCCAGCCAGCCATCCAATCATTCAGTCAGTTACTTTGTCAGTTGGTCAGTCTGTCAGTCAGTCAGACAGTTCCTTTGTCAGTTAGTCAGTCAGTTACTTTGTCAGCTACTTTGTAACTGACTGACTGACCAACTGACAAAGTAACTGACTGACTGATTAATAGACTGACTGACAGGCAACATGGCTGTTTGAGAAAATGTCTGAATAAATGACTGACAATAAATTTGTGACTGAATCATTGACTGAACTAATGACTGACTGAATGACTGACAGTTTGTCTGATTGACTGCTGGATCCATTAGCATAAAAAAGCAGATGTTAGCATCTCTCTGTCACAAACAGCTTGAAAAATGACAGTATTTAAAGAGAGAATTTATCAATCTGGCAGATTTCAGGTTATTTCCATGTACTTGCCATTACACCAAAAAGTCACTTAAGGTCCTTTATTAGGAAGTGAGCATCAAAAAGTGATGAATACAAAATAGCAGACTTTATGCTCCATTCACTCTCCTGCATTAGTGCAAATGGTTCACTCACTTTAGCTTTGGATCTTACAAAACTAATGAATTTGAAACTGTCACTTTATACAAGCATTTCACAAAAACGCTCAATAACACAGTCAAACAATACGCTTGCATTTCTTCACAGCTTTTCAATATCTTCTGCTACAATAGAAAAGGAAAAGTGGAAAAAAAAACTCAAATTTGGAAATGAAAATAGCACATATGCTCCATCTGCCTTTACTCCAGACTTTGAATACATTTGTTTGCTAATTGGCGTTCCAAGGCTTGGTCATGCAAGACGTAAGACATCATTCCTTCTCAGGGAAGCTGCCATGATGAGTTTGAGGACAATGATGACATCCATCAAAGGACTGAAGAGCAAACAATGCTAAATGGCTAACATACAGTCATTAATAATCAAGCTATAGAACAAAATAGAAGCACTAACTTAGTAGTGAGCCAGATGTTCTGATCTCCACGTTTGTGTCTCAGACTCCACACACTCCCAGTTACTGAGCCTCAGAGCTGTGACACTGCAGAGACTGTTGTTTCTTCAGCTTCAAACAGAGAGACGAGCTTGTGTATCAGAGCCTGGCCTTTCAGACACACACTAACACACACAGACTCTTCAAAAGCTTGCCAGGATCTGAGGCACTGTGGGAAGGATGTGTGAGAAGCTGTGACGGTAAAACATACACTGACACTAACTCCAGTGAGGAACACACACTGGGGGTCAATCACCGTACTGGTGTTTGGAAAAGAAAGAAAAGAAAGGAAAGGATTCGGTATTAAACTTTAAAAAAAAAAACTATCAGTCGAGCGTATATGCTGTTGGAAAACCTTTTTAATTGCATTAATCACATTAAAATCAGATATCATGCACATTATTGAAAAAATCTAACCCTTCAAGTTTAACTTGTGACATCACAGTGCTGATAAATTCTTGATTCTGACTGGTCAGATGGTGTTGATTCATTTCCTATAACAGCAGCTCTTTTACTAGCACAACAGCAAATCACAGGTTTATATTAAAGTTATTGTTGCTATGGTAACAAGAACTTGTACAGCAAAACGCTACCTGTGAGTGGATTTTTTTTGAAAGAAAAAGGTTTTCTCGAAGATGATTATTTAACATTTATGGAAAGAGCAAAGCACATGTGAATGTTCCACAGGATTAAATGTAACCGTAATTGGATAAAAAACATACAAGAAGAATAAGACGTTTTATTCTTATAGTGCCTTAAGGACACTAAAGTATGTATATTATAAAGGTATATTTTAGGAAATACTTTAAATTCCAAGCTAATAGATATAGGGGAAAACACGAATAAACAACAATAAACAAACAACATACAAACACATAAGGAAAAATGAACGAGGCAGACGAGACCAAAATATTAAAACCAAGAAGGCAAACAAAAGTGTAATGTATATGTAAATATCTGAACTGTTAAACTGTTTTTTTAAATAAACAGAACACTTTTACAATCCTGTTTATTGAATAAAGTAAATAAATCTGCAATTTGTTGTGGAGTAAAAATAATAAAACAGTGTGGGATATGCTCTAACAGCACGACACAGCACGGCTCATTACTTACAACCAATTCTCCGAATATTAAAAACCCCGGCACATTGCAGATAAAACCGGATGCAGAAACATCTTGAACTGCTGCAGCTTCTAATGCTCCTCACATCTTCATCTGCCAATTTGTATTAGAAACGTCGCCCAAAACCGAGTGTTCTAGCAATCGAGCTGCGTCTCCTCCAGCTCCAGACACTCGGCATGACTCAGACATTTGGACAACACACCAGAGACTTCAGACAGGGTTTCAAATCCCTACTGAACCGCAGTGCCGGTGTTCGTGACAAAGAGAGCGGCTCTTGGTTTGTTTTTTTCCAGAAAGTAGAACATCTGTCAAACATCTTTAGATGAGAAAAGAAAATCATGGCTTGGGAGCTGTCATGGCTCCAAAACCAATCAATGTAGATATAAGAGAAATCTGAAAGTACAGGTGTGCTTTGAGATGCAACTATTCAGATGATCAGATGAGTGTGTGAGAACAAAAAAAAAGAAAAAATAATAATAAAAAAAAAAAAAAACATATGTTCTGGTTAGAAAAAATATATCACACAATCTTTGTCCGTCTCTGTCAGGTCGAATCACCGCATTAGCTGATAGTTGTTAAGCGATTTGGACAAGTTTCAGCATGCGTCACTTCATCAGCTGAACGAATTCACGGCACAAACGAGATTATTGATTTGATCGTCTTTATTCAATTCATAAAGATTCTCTGGCTAATACGATGTGATTAAAATGTCTGGAGAGAAAAGATATGCAGTATTTATTTCGACTCTAACTCTGAATCACAATGAGCCGTTCACCTTGTACCGTTCTCTAGTCTGAAAACTTTCTCTGCTCTTTAAATAGAGGAGCGTTTAATACGGAAAAAAAAAAAAAAAACACATCTAATAATGATTAGTGTTAACAAATGTAATATTTTAATTTTATTTTTTCTAATCCTGCTTCTTCTTCTCCTAATCCATTAGCCTTGGTAAAAATCTCAAGGAGGGCCATTATGGCTGGACTTTTGTGGTGTGTTTGTTTGTAGGATAATCAAAGGCAGGATTTCATCAAGGTCCAGGGTCCTTGCATTACCTTCAAAACAGTTAAAATCATAGATGATCGTCATTTTCCCTATAACAGGAACGTTATAGACTTCCTTAGGTAATTACGAACTCCTCGCAATATTAATTCTGCTATTCGTTCTTTACCCCAAGAGGGAATCAATACATTTTTAATCCAATGTTATACACAATTTACCATATACTATGTTTCAGAAAAGGTTTCAGTAACCTTGATATTAGGCTGTTTCCTCTCTGTGAAGGTGGTGTGATTAGGTGGAAATCTCCAGAAAGCCATTAAAGCCGAGTCTGCATCTTGTCTTTTATCAGAGAGCAGCAGGTATTGATGGAGATAAATGGTTCTTTAAGAGTTGAAAGAGAAGCACAGAGGAGTTACTGCATGCTCACGTAGAATCAAAGCCCAAACTTTCACTAATGGCTGTTATGTTCTTTCAGGCTTTTCTGGGATAATTGGTACAAACTGATGGAGATCAGAATCAGGGCTGGCTAGTATTAATGAGCTAGAAGGGGCATGCTCTCTCCCTCTTTCTGTCTCTCAGTAGAGAGAGTTAACGTAAATGTCTTTTCCCAGAGGCCAAAAAATGGAGTTTGCTCCTGTTTTTTATTGTGTCCATGTTGATGATTGAATATCTTTATCATGTTTCACTCTACAGTGGTGGTTAATATGAAGCTCAATATATCAATATATTCATAAAGAATTTCCAAAAACCAAAAACAGTTCATTTTTCGCCCCACATATGTTTGTATCTTCAAATTAAATGTTGATATCAAACCCATTTCTGCTCTCTGGGATGCTCCAAGTGCTTGTTCATATAAAAAGCAGCTCAAAATCTTCAACCAGTAAAATTCTGTGTAAGGTTATCCAACAGAGGGAAAAACACACGTCTAAAACACACTGAAAGCCAACAGACTCGTTTTATATCAGACTCACAGACTGAATATCATTCATTTATATATACTGATTGAAGATCTCCATAGGTCAATTAAGACCAGTGTACTAGGGGGAAAAGGTTAACTAAAATTTGGATTACTTTGGGCTTTTGTGGAAATGAACAACAACAGTGTGACTAGTAGAAAAGCAAGATTAAGAAGATGATTATTGACTACAGAAAGGAACCTCAGGCCACTGATGATTAACAGAGCCACAGTTGAGAGCTTGTGCAGCTTTAAATACCTTGGGGTCCATCTCATAAATCTCCAAGAAAACTCCTGGACAACTCACACACTGAAGGAACAAATGTACATTCTTGGGTAGATGAATGTGCAGGATCCATTACACAATCCAAGAACAGCAATATATTTCAAACAAACATTTGCAAGAATTCACAAATACTTGTGTTGAGTTTGAACTGGATTTAACCAGGAAGTTATGATGAGTGTAGAAGTGGACAGGATTCCAGGCTGGTGACCTCTGCTGGTGTGGAGGTGTAACTTACCCAGGTGGATGTGATAAAAACCTTAGACAGGCTGCACACAAAAAACAAGACCAACCCTGTGACAGGGTTTCTCTCCTGGTGACAAACACACTTCCTGTTCAGAAGAGATTCCAAATTTGAAACACTTTAGCAAATAAATGAGTTGGAAAAAATAGGTTTCATTAAACGTAGCCATATCATTAATTGCTTTCATTCATCAATTCACCCCCTGATTGAGCAATATTACTCAAAATGCCTGTTTTTTATGTTGTGCTATTCAGTTTATAAGGAATCAATGCAGTAATTTTGAGCAGTGTGTGTTTTGGATAGAGGTGACTACTGTGAGATAAATGTTCTCAAAATGATATGATTATTTGCAAAACAAATGAAAATAGTGTCATCGTTTGGTGATGGGATGAGCATAGAAAATGAAAAACTTGCACTGAGAATGTAATATTAAACCTGAAAAAGCTTACAAATGGCAATAATACAGAGCAAAAATGGACACATCATTTCTATTAGGAAGATGTTGCCTGTGGGACACAACTCTTCACTGTGTTTCAATGCGGAGTGTGTGTTGTGTGGTGGAGATATACCAAGGCCTGGAGGAGAACTAGCAGAGAGTGGGATCAAAAGGACAGCGGACATTTCAGCACATCAGCTAGCTGTGGGAGTTTACTTCATTTCCCTCTCTGTCTTTAGTGAGGAATTAATAGCTGAATAGATCAGACTGGACAGCACTGGGGTTTACAACCAGCACAAATCAATCAGCTTCGGCATTACAAGAGCCAAAAGGCAAACTCTCAAATCAACCCCCGGCCTGCACTAGAAAGTATAAGTAGGTCATACCCTGTATGTGTGGATTTACATATTCAAAACAACCCATTTATTGAATACACTGACTTTAGTAGGATTTTTTCAGGGGTCTTTTTACGTCTCAAAGCAGCTGTAGCGACATCAAGGACTCAAATCCCCCAGTGAGCAAAGTCAAAGACAAATTCCCAAGATGGATCTAAGGTAGAAGAAACCTCAGAAGGACTAAAGCAAGAGGTCCCTTAGGGATCTATGGTATATATTTATATCATAGATCTCAGGGGAATTCTCCATTCTGATTGGTCTGAAGGTGCCAATTAAGCACTCTGACAGAAGTGCAGGTGTAAGCCACAGGTTTGTAATTCATCAACCTTTCTATAGCGACAGAGCATCAGCATACGCTCCAAATAAAGGTTTTAAAAATGTATGTTTTAAGTTAAGTTAAAACAAATTTTTTTTAAGTTAAGTAGCTTTTATTTGTCACATATGCATTACTGCACATTGAAATTCCTTCTTTCCATATCCCATTCTTGGAGGTTTAGGGTCAGAGTGCAGAGTCAGCCATGTTGCTGCACCCCTGGAGCAGGGAAGTTGAGGGTCTTGCTCAAGGGCCCAACAGTGGCAGCTTTTTTGGAAACTTTGGAAGGAGTCTCCAGTGTCAGTGCCTTGTACCAATCCAAGGTAAGGGTGTATCTTCAGCTCTTCCAGGATTTGGGGACAGAAGAGTTTGTGCTTTGAGGTTTCTTGGTTATATGAAGCACTGCATTTTTTTTTACAAGATGGAGGGATATTAGAATTTTGAAACCGGCAAACTGACCACTGGAGGACTCCTGATTTGAAGTAGATAGCCAGTGACCTCATTAAAGACTTTATAGGACACAGATTCCTGAGATACTGTGAATCAATATTTCCAATCCCCTAGTGAATTTAAATCTAGCACAATGGTTAGAGTGTGTGGGATCAGTAAGCAGTAGTATTTGTAATATAACCTCACCAATACACAATGGTGTGTTTCATAAAGACCTGTAATTAAGCAATTTGATTAGGCAGTTTGTGACAACCCCATTTTACATGGATTACCCTTGAGCAAGGCAAACTGAGAAGATATTCGATCAAAGTTTTTCAGAAAAGAAGATTATGTTAGTTGCCAAAGTCCAGAAATCATTACAGTTTCTAACTTTGGGCTGGTTCTATGTATTTAGCCAGTGTAGAGGCATTTTCTCTTCATTTTGACCCTCTTGGACTGACGGCATACCCTTGGAAGGTCATTTGGAGAAGGCTTTTAACTGCCTCTCTGCAATAGTGCTGCATTCTGAGTCATTCCCCAACAATAATCCCAATGTTATCAGTTTGTTGCCAAATGGCTGTTGCAGAACACTGACTACATGTGTACGATCTTCTCTCGCAGGACAAGTAACACTACTCTTAATGTCGGTTCAGATGTCAGTTTAATGCTTCAGGAGCTCCCTCCCTCTCGCTATACCATGCCATCAAACCTAAAAGCATTAAAAATGCATGAAGCGGTCAAAGTGATAGTTTTCCCAATACAACATTCCCAGATGGTGTAGCCAAATCATGTACCTTTACAATCCATGCTGAGATAAGTGTAGCTATTTGTGCTGTATATGAACTGGGTCAGGCAACATGCATGTCTTGAGAGAGTGTATCTGAGACACACAGCTAACTGGACTGAGGCAGGTGGGAATTTTGTAGATCTGGGCAGATCCTAGGCTAGAAGACTTTTATTGACGACCACCACCCAAAACACATCCCTTCTCAGCTCGGTGCACTTTCTACGTAACCATCTGAAACTTTAACTGTATCCATGATAAGACAGCATCCTTTGTCACAAAATATTAAGGCATGGGATTCACTAAAAGGGCCATCAATCAGGCTAGAGTCAAAAATGTGAGATGTCATGCACCAATAAATTAAGAATGCAGGACAAGTAAGGACTAAAACACTACATTCCATTTCATTGACAGAATGAAGGCTTGGCAACCCATTAGTGCCCTCTGAGCGGCTTGATTCCCCTGATACATTTGCTTTTTAATACTGAGCAAAACACTCACCCAGATTCTCATCTCAGCAGGGAGTCACTAGCTGTTTTGATGAGGTTGCTGAACCAAGGGCATCATTATGTTTCTGGAAACAATATTGAGGTCCTGGTATATTTGTTCTGTCTGGCCAGTAGAGCCTCATATGGGGTGATTTCTAGGGCATTCAGTATCCCAAAGACCATTGTCTGCTGAATTATCCACAGTCCCTGAGGTGCTGATGTCTGTCTTGGGCAGGGTTATTGTGTGCCAGCAACAGAGGATGAGAAACAGGAAGTTGGCCTTGGTAGTGCCAGCCTTTCCTGCTGAGCCAGGGAATTGAGGCAGAGCCAGGGAATTGAGGCAGAGCCAGGGAATTGAGGGATATCACATCCATATTAAAGCCCCAGGAGAGCCCAACACTAAGTGCTACAGAAACAGGAAACTATTTACATTTATGCAGCTGAATGTGACCACCGGAGCAGGATTCTGGATATTTGTGTTGGCTTTTCTGGTTCAGAGTCTTGAAGCATAGCCCACAAAGGTGAGGAGATGTCTGTGCTCAGATGTCACCGCTATCCTGTGTTAGTGAAATAAGGTGACAGAAACCCAGAAAAACACTCAGATTGTTCACAGTTATCGATCTATTATGGCTACTCAAACTGCTCAGACATTTTATACAGAAAGATTTTATAAAGAAATGGCCTGAGTCTGGAAAGAGGAAGTCCAAATCAGAGACGATGCAAACGAATGGAAATATAAATCGAATGTGGAAAGGATGCAGGAGGTGATGAAAAAAAGCATGGAGGAAAAATGAGAAAGAGACATGACAGAGAACTAAAGAATGGAGGACAATGGCCTGTTGGTGATGAAGGTAGAGCAACTGGAAGCCATTTTTGTTTTAGAGCAAGAGCAGTGAGAGAAGGCCAAGCTGGAGAAGAAGACAGTGAAGTAATGCACTAAAATAGGGAAAGAAAGGCTGTGGAAAAAGACAACAATGCAGAAGGAAATAGAAAAGCTGGTGAAAAAGATGAGAGAGCTTGAGAAGGACACAAATAGACAATAAGATCTCAGATAAATAGTGAAAGAGTAGAAAGAGAAGAATGCTGAACTCCTGCAAAACAGCTCTGAGCTACAGGGTTCTCTGAAACAATGTAAAGAAAAAGAGAAGAAAGCAGAGGTGGAGAGAGAGCTGTATGAGAGACCAAAAGAGACAAAAATCATCATGCAGTTGGAGGCCAGTTTGGATTCAGAGCGAGATCAACAGGTAAGAGATGTATAGAAGCAGCCGGAACATGACCAACAGCTAATGCCAAGAACCAGAAAAGAGCTGAAAGCCGAGAAGCAGAAGCAGAAAAGTGAAGATAAAAACCTAAAGACTTCAACTAGATTTCTTCTGCTTTGGAAATTATCAAGAAATGCATCAACTTTTCATGATTTTGGTTTTAATTGTGAGATAATAAATTCTTTTTAGTCATATTCACACTCAAATAAACTTAAAAACTGACAGAAGTACAAAGAAAATTAAGAAGAAATTATGGAAAACACCTTTGAAATACAGATACTGGGCAAATGAATAAAAACAACCAGTCAGATTCCTCAAGGCCAAAACTGACACAGTCATGTATTTGTGGGGAAATTTGCAAAGTAAAATGTATATTTAGTATAAAATGACATTTATACTAAATGATCTGTGCAATTAAATGTAAGGCTATAGGTGATATTGCATCATCCAATCTCGCCATAATAATTACATCGCATAGAAAAACTTCCACTGAAAATGATTCAAGATGCTAGTAATGGAGCTATAATATAATATTTTATTTTTCTATAATATTTTATCTTATAGAAACAGATCTGCTTTTTTTGTCCTTCTGCAGTAAACCTCCTGTACGTCCTCACCTGTCTCGGTCATAACCCTAAACTATCCCAGAGTCACAATCCTAATTCAGGTTGACTCTATTTCTCACCATAGCAACTGACAGCCAATAAAATGTGATGAAATGAACTAATTTTATGTAATGAAGACTTAGATTTGTGGACAACACTGTGAACATGTTCTTGGTTATTTACAGATGCATGACCACACAGTATACGAGTTTTGTCTAGAGGTTTAAGGCATGGGTGTCCAATGTGATCTGCAAAGCGCCGGTGTGGGTCCAGGTTTTTGTTCCAACCAAGCAGAAGCCACACCTGAGTCTACTGAAAGCCAGGATCAGTTGATTAAACAGGTGGAATCAGGTGTAGCTCCTGATTAATTGGAGTGAAAACCTGCTCCCACACCGGTCCTTTGCGGATAAGATTGGACACCCTTGGTTTAATGTTTTTAACTTGTCTAGCTGGAGGAATAAAATTATAAAGGATTTAAGATTCATTGTTAAGATTTATAAAGAGCAAAAAGTACTTTTAGCTTTTGTACATGGTTTACATTTACATGAAAATCCGGGTAAATAGTTTGTGTTTGTGTAAATGTACGTATCTGTGTGTTTTTTTTGTGAGTCATTTCATATTAACACCTTGAAAGAAAGCGAACAAAAAACAAACCCACGCCGACATGCTAATGTGTGTCCATGCTAGTGTCTATGCTGCAATGTTTAAACCAGAAGATTTAGCGCACAGTAGGCTTGAGAATATTATCCAGAATCACAGAGAGATTCAGACTATCACACTGTCTATCAAGTCAGACAAATTAAATATCGGACACAAAACATGGCACCTGCAAATGTAAGTGTGTTTCCTTTTCACCGATTTTGTATTCTCATGGTGTAATGAGACCCATTTCAAAAGATATAATAAATCCATAATTCCAAATGATACAAAAACAAGCACATCACCAAAAGAACCTCATGCTGATGGTGAAGCATGGTGGTGGTAGTATCATGCTGTAGGGCTGCTTTCCCTTCAGCCAGAACTGGGGCTTTTCAAAAAATGGTGGGAATCATGAATAGCTACAAACAGCGATCGATTTTAGAGCAAAATATTCAGGTGTCTGCTAGCAAGCTGAGGACAAAAAGGAATGTGGTAGCTTATTGGTTACGGTATTGGCCTACTGCTCAAAAGGTTGTGAGTTCAAATCCCAAGTCCACTGTGATTTGGTTGAGCTAGCCAAAGCCCAGACCTGAATGCAACAAAATTATCTATGGAGTGAAGTGAAAGAGATGCTCTTAAATTTGATGGATCAAGGATGTATCCAAGTCAAGATTTCCCATGCTGATAGACTCTTTCTCAAAACGTCTGAGTGGTGCCTCAATAAAGTATTAGTTTAGAGGTGTGCAATCCTATGCAACTAAGCTGCTTCTATTTTTTCCTGTTTTACCATTTTAAAAAAATTCTGATTGTTTTTCACTTACTCTTTAGTTTCAAAATGAGGATGGAAGTAATTAGGTGTGTAGACTTTTTATATCCATTGTATATTTGGCCACACCCCCTTTTTCCCCCCATCAAAGCCCCAAGTACAAGCCAAGCAAACACAGCACTCTAGACACTAGACATCCATCAGCTGTTCCTCGTAGACACTTGGCAATGGCGTTTATCGACATGTACGCAAGGACGATGAACATCAGTGTTACCAAAAATATCTGGCGAGTACAGTTTAGAATGTGAAAACACTTACAAATAATTTTAAAACAAAATGAGGTCCATTGTTCAGGATTGCTTCTACTTGACAGGAGAATATTCATCATCCATGGCTTGTTAGTGGAAAATGGAGTTTTTAGTTTCTCTGACCTTTTTTTCTCACCTTATCAGACACCAGTTCCCCTCCAGCCTTTGGGACTCCTGCCCGGAGTTTTAAATCTAATTACCAGCCAATCGCACTGGACCGACATGCTGTGCAAATTGTGTGCAAATAACAGGCTAATTATCGTGAACAGAGGAAGCTGCGCAGTGATACAGCGCGTTCATTGCTGAAAGAAACACGTTTTCAAAAGCTAGTGTCAAAAATTTGTGAAGAAAAAGACAGGAGAGAAAGAGCAATATGCTCGTTTTCATCCCTGAATGCTTCGCGATCATTACTCATCACTTGTCTGTATCCGCTAATTGCGTTCCACTGCTGCCTTTTCAGATAAGATTTGTGGAACGGTTTTACTTTTTTTTGTGTCCTAAAGCAATAACCATAATTCAGTCCACATTTCCTTCACTTCATTGTATTTCCAATGCAAATTCTGTCTCTTTCTCTCAGCTGGATTGCAAGAGTTCCTGAAGAAGAGAGCAGAGATCTATAATGGAAATGCTATTACAGTACTCTGACACCAAGGACCCTAAAGACCTCGGCACAAAACATGGATCAAATCCGAGAAGACTGAAGTGCAAACTCATTAAAGTCTCGATTGCGGCACATTAGACGCAGAATGTTCCTCTGTTCCGCACATGAGAGCTCGTATTTGTACTGCTTTATGTTGCTGCTGCTTTGACAAATGAGCCAGCGCTCATAAATTCCCTCTTGAGATGACATAAAGAAAAGAACTGTCGCATTTTGTGCCACATGCTCATCTCATTTTGTCTCAGGAAAACTCCCACTGAGTCATGTCAGGGGATGTAGTAGCTTAGTGGTTAAGGTGTTGGGTTACTGATCAGAAGGTTGTGAAGGTCCACCAAGCTGCCACTGCTGGTCCCTTGAGCAAGGCCCTTAACCCTCAATTGCTCAGTTGTATAAAACGTTTAAATTGAGATAAAATGAAAGTCGTTCTGAGTAAGAGCATCTGACAAATGCTGTAAATGTAATGTAGCATCAATTCCCTGTATGTCCCTGCAGATATAGTGAAAGATAATCATCACTGACTCTAAACCAGCCATCAGCCATACCATTAAAACCAGTGAACAGGTGTCAAGGGGTGGGATATATTAGGCAGCAAGTGAACATTTTGTTCAAAGTTGATGTGATGGAAGCAGGAAAAATGGACAAGCATAAAGATCTGAGTGGCTTTGACAAAGGTCAAACTATGATGGCAAGATGACCGGTGTCCTGACATTTTATCTGACCAGTATGCATGCGCACATTGATTTTACGCCATTTTTTCACACTGAACACCATGCCCATTTACTACCTGCATGTGGATTTCTTCATGACTATTTCTCTTACTTTTTATTGTTAGTTTCATTATATCAAAACATCTAGCAGTAATGAGAAGCATTTATGGTCACATTACGAAGCCAGCTAGCACCAGTGATCGTATTTGTTAGCATTTTTCATGGAAAAGTTAGGCTAGATATGGGGCATGCATCACTGATTAGCGAATCATTTCAAAATTATTTGATTGCTTGGTGTACAATATACATTCTGAAATTTTTGGAAGATAATTGGAAGATAAGTGGGATATAAGATAAGTATGGAAGATAAGTGGGATACAAACCCGATTCCAAAAAAGTTGGGACACTGTACAAATTGTGAATAAAAAAGGAATGCAATAATTTACAAATCTCATAAACTTATATTTTATTCACAATAGAATATAGATAACATATCAAATGCTGAAAGTGAGACATTTTGAAATGTCATGCCAAATATTGGCTCATTTTGGATTTCATGAGAGCTACACATTCCAAAAAAGTTGGGACAGGTAGCAATAAGAGGCCGGAAAAGTTAAATGTACATATAAGGAACAGCTGGAGGACCAATTTGCAACTTATTAGGTCAATTGGCAACATGATTGGGTATAAAAAGAGCCTCTCAGAGTGGCAGTGTCTCTCAGAAGTCAAGATGGGCAGAGGATCACCAATTCCCCCAATGCTGCGGCCAAAAATAGTGGAGCAATATCAGAAAGGAGTTTCTCAGAGAAAAATTGCAAAGAGTTTGAAGTTATCATCATCTACAGTGCATAATATCATCCAAAGATTCAGAGAATCTGGAACAATCTCTGTGCGTAAGGGTCAAGGCCGGAAAACCATACTGGATGCCCGTGATCTTCGGGCCCTTAGACGGCACTGCATCACATACAGGAATGCTACTGTAATGGAAATGACAACATGGGCTCAGGAATACTTCCAGAAAACATTGTCGGGGAACACAATCCACCGTGCCATTCGCCGTCGCCGGCTAAAACTCTATAGGTCAAAAAAGAAGCCATATCTAAGCATGATCCAGAAGCGCAGGCGTTTTCTCTGGGCCAAGGCTCATTTAAAATGGACTGTGGCAAAGTGGAAAACTGTTCTGTGGTCAGACCAATCAAAATTTGAAGTTCTTTTTGGAAAACTGGGACGCCATGTCATCCAGACTAAAGAGGACAAGGACAACCCAAGTTGTTATCAGTGCTCAGTTCAGAAGCCTGCATCTCTGATGGTATGGGGTTGCATGAGTGCGTGTGGCATGGGCAGCTTACACATCTGGAAAGGCACCATCAATGCTGAAAGGTATATCCAAGTTCTAGAACAACATATGTTCCCATCCAGACGTCGTCTCTTTCAGGGAAGACCGTGCATTTTCCAACATGACAATGCCAGACCACATACTGCATCAATTACAACATCATGGCTGCGTAGAAGAAGGATCCGGGTACTGAAATGGCCAGCCTGTGGTCCAGATCTTTCACCCATAGAAAACATTTGGCGCATCATAAAGAGGAAGATGCAACAAAGAAGACCTAAGACAGTTGAACAACTAGAAGCCTGTATTAGACAAGAATGGGACAACATTCCTATTCCTAAACTTGAGCAACTTGTCTCCTCAGTCCCCAGACGTTTGCAGACTGTTATAAAAAGAAGAGGGGATGCCACACAGTGGGAAACATGGCCTTGTCCCAACTTTTTTGAGATGTGTTGATGCCATGAAATTTAAAATCAACTTATTTTTCCCTTAAAATGATCCATTTTCTCAGTTTAAACATTTGATATGTCATCTATGTTGTATTCTGAATAAAATATTTTATTTAGGACTTTGACTAGGCCACTCCAAAGTCATTTTGTTTTTCTTCAGCCATTCAGATGTGGACTTGCTGGTGTGTTTTGGATCATTGTCCTGCTGCAGAACCCAAGTTCGCTTCAGCTTGAGGTCACAAACAGATGGCCGGACATTCTCCTTCAGGATTTTTTGGTAGACAGCAGAATTCATGGTTCCATTTATCACAGCAAGTCTTCCAGGTCCTGAAGCAGCAAAACAGCCCCAGACCATCACACTACCACCACCATATTTTACTGTTGGTATGATGTTCTTTTTCTGAAATGCAGTGTTACTTTTACGCCAGACGTAATGGGACACAGACCTTCCAAAAAGTTCATTTTTGTCTCGTCAGTCCACAGAATATTTTCCCAAAAGTCTTGGGGATCATCAAGATGTTTTCTGGCAAAACTGAGACGAGCCTTTATGTTCTTTTTGCTCAGCAGCGGTTTTCGTCTTGGAACTCTGCCATGCAAACCATTTTTGCCCAGTCTCTTTCTTATGGTGGAGTCATGAACACTCACCTTAACTGAGGCAAGTGAGGCCTGCAGTTCTTTGGATGTTGTTGTGGGGTCTTTTGTGGCCTCCTGGATGAGTTATCGCTGCGCTCTTGGGGTAATTTTGGTCGGCCGGCCGCTCCTGGGAAGGTTCTCCACTGTTCCATGTTTTTGCCATTTGTAGATAATGGCTCTCACTGTGGTTCGCGGCAGTCCCAAAGCTTTAGAAATGGCTTTATAACCTTTTCCAGACTGATAGATCAGTAGGTTTGTGACCTCAAGCTGAAGCGAACTTGGGTTCTGCAGCAGGACAATGATCCAAAACACACCAGCAAGTCCACCTCTGAATGGCTGAAGAAAAACAAGATGAAGACTTTGTAGTGGCCTAGTCAAAGTCCTGACCTCAATCCGATTGAGATGCTGTGGCATGACCTTAAAAAGGTGGTTCATGCTTGAAAACCCTCCAATGTGGCTGAATTACAACAATTCTGCAAAGATGAGTGGGCCAAAATTCCTCCACAGCGCTGTAACAGACTCATTGCAAGTTATGGAAAACGCTTGATTGCAGTTGTTGCTGCTAAGAGTGGACCAACCAGTTATTAGGCTTAGGGGGCAAACACTTTCACACAGGGCCATGTAGTTTTGGATTTTGTTTTCCCTTAATAATAAAAACCTTCATTTAAAAACTGCATGATGTGTTTACTTGTGTTATCTTTGACTAATATTTAAATGTGTTTGATTATCTGAAACGTTAAAGTGTGACAAACATGCAAAAAAATAAGAAATCAGGAAGGGGGCCAACACTTTTTCACACCACTGTAAATGTGTTTATGTGCAAACAAAGTGTGGGGAACAAATGATTTCTTTAAAGCAGTTTATGATCATATTTCCCTGTATCATCTGAATTGATTACAATCTGCAGCACAACGTGGACTTATTTATTCTATATTTCTATTAATAATAACTATTGTTTTGCATTTTTTGTATTACGTGCCTCTGTGTTGTATGATTTTGAACATTTTAAATGATTTTTTATTAACATTAATATTCTTTTTTTATGTATTGTTCTGCACGATTGTACACCGATCAGGCATAACATTATCACCAGCTGCCTAATATCGTGTTGGTCGCCCTTCTGCTGCCAAAACAGCCCTGACCCGTCATGCACTGTGTATTCTGACACCTTTCTATCAGAACCAGCATTAACTTCTTCAGCAATTTGAGCAACAGTAGCTCGTCTGTTGGATCGGATCACACGGGCCAGCCTTCGCTCCTGACGTGCAGCAATGACCCTTGGCTGCCCATGACCCTGTCACCGGTTCAGCACTGTTCCTTCCTTGAACCACTTTTGATAGATACTGACCACTGCAGACCAGGAACACCCCACAAGAGCTGCAGTTTTGGAGATGCTCTGATCCAGTGGTCTAGCCATGCTTCTAACACATCAACTTTGAGGACAAAATGTTCACTTGCTACCTAATATATCCCACCCACTAACAGGTGCCATGATGAGGAGATCATCAGTCTTATTCACTTCACCTCTCACTGCTCATAATGTTATGGCTGATCAGTGTAAATTATATCAATAACTAATCTCATTTTAAATTTATATTATCATCTGTTTTTAGGGTGAGCTTGTAATATCTGTCCAGGAACTACAGATTAAAAACTGTAGTTTTGCGGTATTCCACGCCGTCAAATCATGCCAGCATTGTTTAATAAAAATCTTCAGCAAGGTTACACTGAACTATTTTACGTAGTCAAAGACACGAAGCAGTAGGATTTTCCGATGGTTTAGGATGGATCGATAGATATGGCTGTAAATTTGCGCTACGGTAGGAAAATATGACAAGTTAGGACAAATCGACAGCACACTGGGTCAGAATATCTCCAAAACAGCACATCTTATGGGGTGTTCCTGGTATGCAGGGGTTAGAACACACCAAAAGTGCTCCAATGAAGGAGAACCAGTGAACCGGTGACAAGGTCATGGACTTCCAGGCTCAGTGATGCTCATGGGCAGAGAAAATCTGATCAAATCCCACAAACTGCTAAAAAACTGAATGCTGGGCTCTATTAGAAATGAGTCAGAAGACACAGAGCATCACATAGAGCTGTGTAGTGAAGGCATGTGATGCTCTGGGTAATGATCTGCTGGGAAACCTTGTCCTGCATTCACAATGACACGTAGCACTAAACCTACCTAAACAATCATGGCAACATGCTCCACAAAAGTCAGTGTACTCTTTCAGCAGGATAACAGAAATACTTGATCTCCCAGAGATGTACAAAAATGTTTTTAAAGCTTGCCAGCTTTGCTAATCTAACAGGATTACTGCCATTTTAGTTACCTAGCTAGCTGTCTAAAATGATCTAATATGATAAGATTTATGCTTTTCACAAATGTATAAGAATTTCTAATGCTAGCCAGCTAGCTAACTTGAGCTAATCTAACAGCAGTTCTGACAGGATTTTAGATCATATTCATGAATGTTGATCATTTTCACTAAGAATACCAGCTAGCTATCTAAAATTGTCTTACTGGATAAAATGTCCTACAGAAAAACACTAGCCTGCTAGCTTCTGTAAGGGAATCTGACAGGATTTCTGAGAGCTATTAATGAATGGTTCACTAATAATATTAGCTGGCTGTTTAATATCATCTCTTTTGACAAGGTTTCTGACCAGCTAGCTAACAGGAGCTATTCTGACAGAGGATTTGTATCTGAAACTTCTAGCATTTGCTGGCTAACATGACAGAATTTGTGAGAAGTCTTAAAACAGACCGTAGATTTACTGGTTACTACGTAGGCCACGTACTACATATAAACACTACGATGAATCCTCTCTGGCTGTGTCCTAAATAACCTTCTTCTTTAGCGAAGTTGGATTTAATAGAAATTAGTTCTGCTATGAAGAACGTTGCAGAAAAGTGCATTTTAAACTCTCTCTCTCTCTTTTTGTTAAAATGTGTATATTAGTGCATTTCAAAAACAAAACTCAAGTAGAGAACAGATGTTTCACTCGAATACATGACGAGGGGAAATATTCTTTGTAGTGCAAATTATTCCCTCGAACACAAACTCCTATTTGACTTATCACATTTTAACACATTCTTCCTTCATCTAGCTCAACGTTTCCCAGCTTGACGTTATTGTGAGCAGGTGAGAAATGCTTAGCATATTTACTGTTTTATAAATAACCAAAAACAAACTAAAAAAAAAAACATATTCATAAGTTGCAGAGCCAATTTAAAATGTTCTAATGGTGGCAATATGTCTGTGTGAGAGATTCATCCCTTTTCAAAAAATGACCACAAGATTAAACATCACTATATTTAGCATCACGGTACGTCGTGAAGTCGTGGAGCCACACTGCCCCCTGGTGGTCTGGACGAGAAGTTCGACTGAATAAATTCCTTATAACAGAGCGAGACCGAAAATCCGGAAATTAGTTAGCATTTTTGCACTTCCGGTTCCATGACGTCAGTGCGTTTTTGGTTAAACAAATGAAATAAATAAATAAAATAATGTAAAATAAGATCTGTTATTAATACGGAGATTTACACGTTTTATTCCAAAACATAAAATACATCAGTAATACCCCATTCGTGATTTTTTTCTTTTAAGCATTTACATGTCTTGAAAAAAGCGGTTGCTAACTACAGGACTACAGAGGTTGTCGAGGACATTAAACGTCATCACTCTGAACGGGAAAGCTCAATACTACAGCCTCGGTGTGTTTATACTAATAAAACCCTCTTACAAAGTTCCAACCCAAACTGTTCATTCAATTCAGATTCATTCATTAAAAGATCACAGTGGATCTTTATCAGGAAACAGGATTTATTTTTTATTTATTTTTTATAAATACTAAAAGATTCCTTGGAGGCTTTGTGGCGCTGACGTGGAAGTCATGCGACTGTGTGAGGTGTAGATCGTTTATAGCTTTATAAACCATCTTAGCTTTTTAGTCTTTTTTTTAGAAATGTTAGAAATCTTTGAGATTCCGGCTTAAAAATCCATAAAAGTTGAAGATTATGAGAAACGTTATTGAGAGAACCGGTCTGATAATAACTTCCAGGTTGGACTTTATTGTTGCGATTTATCCGAACTGTGTTCATCTTTTTGTCTCATTGTAATGAGTCAATTCAATTTTATTCACATAACGCTTTTAACAACGATGCTTTTTCTCAAAGCAGCTTTAAAGAATATAGAAATTTAGAAAAGAAATTACAGTTTAAAATTAAGTTTATATTTATCCCTAATGAGCAAGCCTGAGGCAATGCTGGTGAGGAAAAGCTCCCTGAGATGATATGAGGAAGAAACCTGGAGAGGAACCAGGCTCAAAAAGGGAAACCCGTCCTCATCTGGGTGTCACTGTGAGGGAGGTTATAAATAATGTCCTTTCTACAACTGTATATAGTTTAGTGGAGTTGTGTAACCTGGAGATATTGGGTAACAAATAAATCAGCAGTCTCATGTGTATAAGAGTTCTGTGAACAAACTTATGCTCAAATATCATTATGTAAAAAGTGACGTGATGTTTGTTTCTCAGTAATCTATTACACTTTTGGTTTAAATGTTTGTTCGTCATGTGTGAGCAGCTATGAAGAACACAAAATACCCCACTGTGCATCATGCTTCTGCTTTCTGGGGTAAATTTTGTGAATAAACCAAGGGGTGTTTTTGCTCTGTTAAAAATTGTCAAGATGTCCCAATGCTGAAAAACGACAATCCTGCAATATTACTCTATCTTATGAATGAACGAATGAATGAATAACATTATTTATTATTATTACATTTATTTTACTATAAATGTTTTTTCATCATTTTAACTGGTTGCGATCCTCATTGTTAATCAGATAAATTAATTAATTTAATTACTGATTTATTTATTATTATTATTATTATTATTATTATTATTATTATTATTATTATTATTATTATAAAGATCATTTTGCTATAAATTATTTTATTTTATTCATCATTTTAAATGGTTGTAATCTTCATTATTAGTCATAAAAGTAAAATAAAATAAAATAATAATAAATCGGGGGAGCAGGGGGGCACGGTGGCTTGGTGGTTAGCACGTTTGCCTCACACCTCCAGGGTTGGGGGTTTGATTCCTGCCTCCGCCATGTGTGTGTGTGTGGAGTTTGCATGTTCTCCCCGTGCCTCAGGGGTTTTCTTCCCCTGGTTTAAAGACATGCATTGTAGGTTGATTGACATCTCTAAATTGTCCGTAGTGTGTGTGTGTGTGTGTGTGTGTGCCCTGCGATGGGTTGGCACTCTGTCCAGGGTGTATCCTGCCTTGATGCCCAATGAGCCTGAGGCACAGGTTCCCCGTGACCCGAGAATAGATCAGATAAGCGGTAGACAATGGATGAATGAATGAAGAATCATGAGTAGAATAGAAAATTATATATCATTATAAAATGCATTTTATTATAATTATTTTTATTTTATTCATCATTTTAACTGGTTACGATCCTCATTGTTACTCATAAAAACAGACAAACAAATAAATAATAAATAAATATGAATCTTGACCAAAGAAGAATAAAAAAATATTTTTATTATTAAAAAGATCATTTTACTATCAATAATTTTCTTTTATTCATCATTTTAACTGGTTGGGATCCTCATCATTAGTCATAATAATAATAATAATAATAATAATAATAATAATAATAATAAGTAATGACTAGAATAGAATAAAAAAATGTATTAATGTAAAATTTATTTTGCATATTGATTTATTTAATGTTATCGATTATTTATTTTATTTATAAAACAAAATCATTAATAGTGGTCACTGGTCAGTAATTGTTTGTGGTCACTGTTTTCACTGTAACTAGCTGTAATTATCAAGTTTAAGTTTGCCTTAAGTTTAAGTTTGTGTTTTAGTTGTGTGGTTTTTTCCCAGTCATTGTCTCGGAGTTATTCCACATTACATTATCAGTATCACTGTAGTCATTGCTTTGACACTGCTCACTTTCAGTACATTTGTTTTATCCACTAATATGATCCTTTAACTTCCAAATGCTTATATAGTGAAACTGACACTTTAAAAAACAATGAAAGAAACATGGCTATTACGAAACTATTTTGTACTTGTTTGCCTGGCAACTGTTGCACAGGTTTGTGAAATCAGTCCTGATTAATTCAGCCAAGATTGAGCAGATGGAGAAGGACTGATATCTTTTGGCTAACGTCTACACCTTTAATAGATGTGTCGCCTTGCCATGTGAGTCATGTTGAATGTTGGCAGCAAGTAAAAAGAAAGAGAAGGAGAGAGAGACAGAGAGGGAGAGAGAGAGAGACAGACCTAAACCTTCTGTAACCTACATTTCCAAGCTTATAGCTGAGCTTTATTCTAAGGCATGCAACATGTTTAAGAGAAACTAGCACAGGGATATAATTATAACTGATTATAATTGACAGCTTAGCAGGAGGCAGCTCATCAAATCCAGCCATCCCCCAGGACATCACCTATCTTTTATATAAACGACACGTTCATCACATTTATTATTAATTGCATTTGTCACAGTGTCACAAACCTGGAGCTCTGAGCTCTGTATCTGTGAGCACTTTCATTTCTCCCACAGCAGCTTGTATCATTACAGTAACATCAGCCACATCAGAGCTGCGGTTATGAGTCACGTGATTTCTCAAACAGCTTACACGTGGATGTAACAGACATCTTTTATGTAATCTTCCACATGAGAAAAAGATCCTGCCATTTTTATTGTATTGCTGATCCAAGCACCATTTATTACGCTTATCATCTTACAATGGTCATTTGTATAGAGGAAATACAATGACACCCTTATGTGGTGGATATGTAGGAAACTACAGTGCTGTTTAAACGCTGGATTCTGATTGGTCAGAAGTTGTAGCTGCAAATCACAGCTTTATATAAATTACAGACATGTAATGGTTGACGTTAATGTTTTCTGTTTATATAACATTTATGGAAGGAGTGTGGAAAGAGGTTTCATTTTTCAGGATAAGTCTTCAGGAGTTCATGAGTATGATGCACCTTTTTTTAATAGATAAATAAATAATTGTTGTCATTGGTCATTTGTTGTAATAATAATAAGAAGAATTCATGACTGCACGTCATCGCAGCACGCAGTCGTTAATTCATTACCTATAACAGCACACCACACAGTGTTTTATTCCTTACTCAGTATAAAGGATCAGAATATTTTTCATAGCATGGTTTTTATTTACTATAACATCCAGCCAGGGTAATTCTGTGCTAAATTTTAGTTAGAGACATTCTCCCCTAGATTTTAATTAAAGACATTATCATTTCCTGACTCTATTGTGAGGGTAGGATTGGTTCTAAACAGCACATGGAGCATAAAAAATATTTCACACAAAATTGCTCCCAAGTTGAACTGGAAGAAATTAATTCTTAAATCGTCTTCTTCTTTCGGCTTTTCCCGTTCAGGGGTCGCCACAGTGAATCATCTCTCTCCACCTATTACTATCTTCTGCATCCTCACCACTTGCACCCACTAGCTTCATATCCTCATTAATTACATCCATATACCTCCTCTTTGGCCTTCCTTTACCCTGCCCTGCCTTATCCTGCATAATCCTGCCCTGCCTTATCCTGCCTTACCCTGCCTTACCCTTCCTTACCTTGCCTTACCCTGCCTTACCATTCATTACCGTGCCTTATCCTGCCTTTCCCTTCCTTACCCTGTCTAACCTTGCCTTATCCTGCCTCACCCTGCCTTACCCTTCCTTACCTTGCTTTATACTGCCTTATCCATCCTTATCCTGACTTGCCCTGCCTTATCCTTCCTTATCCTGACTTACCCTGCCTTATCCTATTCCCCGCCTTATCCTGCCTTATCCTGACTTACCCTGCCTTACCCTGCCTTATCCTTCCTTATCCTGCCTTATCCTGCCTTACCCTTCCTACCCTGCCTTATCCTGCCTTACCCTGCCTTATCCTTCCTTATCCTGACCCTTTTCCTGACTTACCCTGTCTTATCCTGCCTTACCCTGCCTTATCCTTCCTTATCCTGCCTTATCCTGCCTTACCCTTCCTACCCTGCCTTATCCTGCCTTACCCTGCCTTATCCTTCCTTATCCTGACTTATCCTGCCTTACCCTTCCTTATCCTTCCTTATCCTGACTTATCCTGCCTTATCCTGACTTACCCTGCCTTATCCTGACTTACCCTGCCTTATCCTGCCTTACCCTGCCTTACCCTTCCTTATCTTTCCTTACCCTTCCTTATCTTTCCTTACACCCGCCTTACCCTTCCTTATCTTTCCTTACCCTTCCTTATCTTTCCTTACCCTTTCTTATCTTTTTTCCCTTTCCTTTCCTTATCTTTCCTTACCCTTCCTTATCTTTCCTTACCCTTTCTTATCTTTCCTTACCCTGCCTTACCCTTTCTTATCTTTCCTTACCCTTCCTTATCTTTCCTTACCCTTTCTTATCTTTCCTTACCCTGCCTTACCCTTCCTTATCTTTCCTTATCCTGCCTTACCCTTCCTTATCCTGCCTTACACCGCCTTACCCTGCCTTACCCTTCCTTATCTTTCCTTACCCTTCCTTATCTTTCCTTACCCTTCCTTATCTTTCCTTACCCTTTCTTATCTTTCCTTACCCTGCCTTACCCTTCCTTATCTTTCCTTACCCTTCCTTATCTTTCCTTACCCTTTCTTATCTTTCCTTACCCTGCCTTACCCTTCCTTATCTTTCCTTACCCTGCCTTACCCTTCCTTATCCTGCCTTACCCTGCCTTATCATTCCTTATCCTGCCTTACCCTGCCTTATCATTACTTACCCTGCCTTACCCTTCCTTATCTTTCCTTACCCTTCCTTATCTTTCCTTACCCTGCCTTACCCTTTCTTACCCTGTTTTGCCATACCTGTCTTTTTCACTAGCCCTTTGGAATGTTATTCCCTCTGCTTATTTAAACCAGGTTTTTGTTCTGGATAGTATTTGGGATTTTCTTTGCCTGTGATTCTTTGTTTTTTGACCCAGAATGTTTGGACCTTCCTTATTTAACTATTTTTAATAAAGAGAGAAAGCTGAGCAGATGCAGGAATCAAATCGATTTAATAATAATAAAGAATATGATAATACTATAACATTATTACATGAACCTGTTACATATTACTTTGTTGATGTTATTAACACTGACACTTTTGAAGGGTTTTACTGACCCACAGCTGCACAATCATGCCAACTATATGCTCAAAAATGATAACGTGATACTCGATTACTCAGAAATTCAGGAACAAATGTGTAGCGTCATTATGGTAACACCAGATGGCGCTGTTTTATCAAGAATAACAATTGTGTCGTTTCAGCCCATGGTGTGTGTGTGTGTGTGTGTGTGTGTGTGTGTGTGTGTGTGTGTTTGTGTGTGTTAAAAACGATATTTGCTTATATACATTTACTGAATTTAAGTAGTAGCAAATGTAAATATAGCCCAAGACTACTTGTGAACAACCAGGAGCATCTCATGGCCATATAGTTTGAAGAAAAAGATTGACATCAATAACACTGTAGCCTTTATCAATATAAGATAAGATATGACCAGTGTACAATTTTATACACACACAATTTTATGCACACAACTGCTCATCACACGTTTTAAATCTGCAGAGCTGTAATATTTTTCTTGCAAATAATCTACACCGATCAGGCATAACAATATGACCATCTGTCTAATATTGTGTTGTTCCCCCTTTTGCTGCCAAAACAGCCCTGACCCGTCATGCACTGTGTATTCTGACACCTTTCTATCAGAACCAGCATTAACTTCTTCAGCAATTTGAGCAACAGTAACTCGTCTGTTGGATCGGATCACACGGGCCAGCCTTCGCTCCCCACGTGCATCAATGAGCCTTGGCCGCCCATGACCCTGTCTCCGGTTCACCACTGTTCCTTCCTTGGACCACTTTTGATAGATACTGACCACTGCAGACCGGGAACACCCCACAAGAGCTGCAGTTTTGGAGATGCTCTGATCCAGTGGTCTAGCCATCACAATTTGGCCCTTTTGGTCAAACTCGCTCAAATCCTTACGCTTGCCCATTTTTCCTGCTTCTAACACATCAACTTTGAGGACAAAATGTTCACTTGCTGCCTAATATATTATATAGTATATTATAATTATTATATTATTCTGTTCATTATTCTGTGCTTCACTTTTTTGGTATGAAATCTTTATCAATGAATACATTGACACTCTTTCAATAGGTGTCAGACTTAGAATACCATCTAAAAACTGTGTTACGAGGATTTTTTTTAATACACAAAATACAACAAACAACAATACATAAAACAAACAGGGAAAATAAGTGCTAGTTTAAGTTTTTCAGGAAGAGGTATATCTTCACCCATCGTTGAACAGAGAAGAGCCAGAACAGAGAAGAGACTAGACGTATGCCTAGCTCTTACCCTGAGAGATGTTGGACCAGTCGAGCAGTGCTAGCGGATCTGAGGGAGCGAGGTGCAGTGTGAGGATCAATAACATAATATACGATTACTTACCTGCTGAGTCTCTTCCTCTCTCTGTTCATGTGTCTGATTTTGTGTTTTTTATTGCATTGTTTGTGAAATCATAGCTAACAGGTGATTAAAAATAAAATAAAAAATCAAGAGTCAGTTGATGAGTCAGAGTGGAGCAGCCATGGGTAATGCTGTAGGTGATGCCACCACCACCATGCTTCACAGCCAGGATGGAGTCCTCAAGGAGATAAGCAGTGTTGGGTTTCTGCCAAGCGTAATGATTTGTTCCATCGTCTATGTCAGTTCAGATTGTAATGAAATGTGGAAAAGGGAGTAAATTCTGTACTTCTATAACCCTCTGGCCATATAGGCCCTTTGTAAGGGGTGTAAGGGCTCAGATTTTAACACTGTTACAATCACAAAATAAATTGTAAATAATATCTTAGCCATGATCGCACAGCTCAGCAAAACTATCATGCTATTTTTTTGTTTGCTGTGTTTTAAGATGACCTTTTAACCTGGATACAATCTGCAGTGTGATGTTTCTATTACAATTTTACAACACTCACTTTTTCTGAAACAGCAACTGACCTTCCTTAAGGCAATAGCCTATTAGCACTGAGTCAGTCACCATAATTACCCGTCATTTAGAATAATTCGAGGAACATCTGCAGCACAACAGCTGTGTGACTTAATGTGACCTATTGAATTTTTTGTATGCTGAAAATCTGACCTTCTCCAGTTTCTCATGCAGTCATGCAAGGCTGTCTTTAAAGGTTGTCTCAATATTTAATGTCCGGGGGGGGGGGTGTTTGGGGGGGGGCAATCTGGCGATGTAATCTGATGTTCAAAGGTGAATAATGTTCATTTCCTCAGTGATACAATGAGAACTGAGCAAGGGAAGAACTTTTATTACACTAGGAGAAAAGGTCAGCGTGAATAGATATATTTTTATTTTCACATCAACTGAGTCAGATTCAGACAATGTAGGCTTTAAGCAGTTTTTTTCATCACGTCAATACATCCAGGCTGCTGTAAACTCTTAATTACATTTTGCCCCGTTATTCCAGGGTAATTAATTTAAAATCAATTAATACAGCAACATTCATTAACATCTAGCAGGTAAACAAGATTAGAGAGATTAATATCAACATGTGTGCGGTTTATTTAGACAAAATTAGAACATTTACTCTTGCAGGATTTAAGGATGTGATGCAAAAATACTCGTCACAGATTTTATCCAATAACTAACCACTAAACCTACAACTTCTCTTAAAACAAAGGCAAAACAAACACAGTCAGATCTTGTTTTAGTTTAGTTTTAGATTAAAGATCACAAAGGGCTGAAATAATGTAGTAATACTTATTTGCATTCATAATCTTTGGATGTGGTTCCAGGAGCAGGATATCTGTATGCAGAAGGTCTAATGTGATGTGAGTGCAGGTGCTCCGCACCAGCAGAGGTCAACGTCCCCAGAATTCCACTTCATTCGTTCATTTTCTGTTTCATATGTACTTCCTGGTTTCCATACTGTGAAAGTTGCATCCAGAATCGTGTATTATGACAGAAAATACTGCATCTGATTCAGTATCCACTGCATTTGATTTAGCACTTACTGCATTCAATTTAACATCTACTGCATTTGATTCACCACTTACTGCATTTGATTCAGGACCTGCTGCATTTGATTCAATACCTACTGCATTTGATTGAAGATTTACTGAATTTGATTCAACACCTAATGCATTTGATTCAATAGCTACTGCATTTATTTCAATACCAACTGCATTTGATTCAACACCTACTGCATTTGATTCAATACCTACTGCATTCTATTCGACAATTACTGCATTTGATTCAACACCTAATGCATTTGATTCAATGTCTACTGCATTCGATTCACACCTACTGAATTGATTCATTATATATTTTATTTTATTCAATACCTACTGCATTCAATTCAACACCTTCTGCATTTGATTCAATACCTACTGCATTTGATTCAATGCCTACTGTATTTGATTCAATAGCTACTGCATTTGATTCAATACCTACTGCATTTGATTCAACACCTATTGCATTTGATTCAATGTCTACTGCATTCGATTCACACCTACTGAATTAATTCATTATATATTTTATTTTATTCAATACCTACTGCATTCAATTCAACACCTTCTGCATTTGATTCAATACCTACTGCATTTGATTCAATACCTACTGCATTCTATTCGACAATTACAGCATTTGATTCAACACCTAATGCATTTGATTCAATGTCTACTGCATTCGATTCACACCTACTGAATTGATTCATTATATATTTTATTTTATTCAATACCTACTGCATTCAATTCAACACCTTTTGCATTTGATTCAATACCTATTGCATTTGATTCAATGCCTACTGTATTTGATTCAATACCTACTGCATTTGATTCAATAGCTACTGCATTTGATTCAATACCTACTGCATTTGATTCAACACCTATTGAATTTGATTCAATGTCTACTGCATTCGATTCACACCTACTGAATTGATTCATTATATATTTTATTTTATTCAATACTTACTGCATTCAATTCAACACCTTCTGCATTTGATTCAATACCTACTGCATTTGATTCAATGCCTACTGTATTTGATTCAATACCTACTGCATTTGATTCAATAGCTACTGCATTTGATTCAATACCTACTGCATTTGATTCAACACCTATTGCATTTGATTCAACACCTACTGCATTTGATTCAATACCTACTGCATTTGATTCAATACCTACTGCATTTGATTCAACACCTACTGCATTTGATTCAATAGCTACTGCATTCAATTCAACACCTAATGCATTTGATTCAATAGCTACTGTATTCGATTCAATACCTACTGAATTTGATTCAACACCTATTGCATTTGATTCAATAGCTACTGTTTTCGATTCAATACCTACTGCATTTGATTCAACACCTACTGCATTTGATTCAACACCTAATGCATTTGATTCAATACTACTGCATTTGATTCAATAGCTACTGCATTTGATTCAAACCTACTGCATTTGATTCAATACTACTGCATTTATTCGAATTACTGCATTTGATTCAACACCTATGCATTTGATTCAATGTCTACTGCATTCGATTCACACCTACTGAATTGATTCATTATATATTTTATTTTATTAATACCTACTGCATTCAATTCAACACCTTCTAGCTACTGTTTTCGATTCAATTACCTACTGCATTTGATTCAACACCTACTGCATTTCGATTCACACCTACTGAATTGATTCATTATATATTTTATTTTATTCAATACCTACTGCATTCAATTCAACACCTTCTGCATTTGATTCAATACCTACTGCATTTGATTCAATGCCTACTGCATTTGATTCAATACCTACTGCATTTGATTCAATAGCTACTGCATTTGATTCAATACCTACTGCATTTGATTCAACACCTATTGCATTTGATTCAATGTCTACTGCATTCGATTCACACCTACTGAATTAATTCATTATATATTTTATTTTATTCAATACCTACTGCATTCAATTCAACACCTTCTGCATTTGATTCAACACCTAATGCATTTGATTCAATGTCTACTGCATTCGATTCACACCTACTGAATTGATTCATTATATATTTTATTTTATTCAATACCTACTGCATTCAATTCAACACCTTCTGCATTTGATTCAATACCTACTGCATTTGATTCAATGCCTACTGCATTTGATTCAATACCTACTGCATTTGATTCAATAGCTACTGCATTTGATTCAATACCTACTGCATTTGATTCAACACCTATTGCATTTGATTCAATGTCTACTGCATTCGATTCACACCTACTGAATTAATTCATTATATATTTTATTTTATTCAATACCTACTGCATTCAATTCAACACCTTCTGCATTTGATTCAACACCTAATGCATTTGATTCAATGTCTACTGCATTCGATTCACTGCCTACTGTATTTGATTCAATACCTACTGCATTTGATTCAATAGCTACTGCATTTGATTCAATACCTACTGCATTTGATTCAACACCTATTGCATTTGATTCAACACCTACTGCATTTGATTCAATACCTACTGCATTTGATTCAATACCTACTGCATTTGATTCCACACCTATTGCATTTGATTCAACACCTACTGCATTTGATTCAATAGCTACTGCATTCAATTCAACACCTAATGCATTTGATTCAATAGCTACTGTATTCGATTCAATACCTACTGAATTTGACTCAACACCTATTGCATTTGATTCAATACCTACTGCATTTGATTCAATGCCTACTGTATTTGATTCAATACCTACTGCATTTGATTCAATAGCTACTGCATTTGATTCAATACCTACTGCATTTGATTCAACACCTATTGCATTTGATTCAACACCTACTGCATTTGATTCAATACCTACTGCATTTGATTCAATACCTACTGCATTTGATTCCACACCTATTGCATTCGATTCAACACCTACTGCATTTGATTCAATAGCTACTGCATTCAATTCAACACCTAATGCATTTGATTCAATAGCTACTGTATTCGATTCAATACCTACTGAATTTGACTCAACACCTATTGCATTTGATTCAATAGCTACTGTTTTCGATTCAATACCTACTGCATTTGATTCAACATCTAATGCATTTGATACAATATCTACTGCATCCGATTCAGACCTGCTGAATTGATTCATTACCTACTGCATTCGATTCAGTACCTACTGCATTCGATTCAACCCTTACTGCATTTGATTCAGTTCCTACTGCATTCGATTCAATACCTACTGCTTGGCCATGGATGCAGTACATAGTAATCAGTATGTGTGTAGTATGAATACAATCCATGCAATTCAGGCGACCATGTTGGTGTTGTCATGTAACTTATGATGTCATAATCGCAAAAACGTTTTTCTTCCCAAGATAGCAACTCTTTTTAATTCTTTAAACTTTCAACAAGTTGGCAATTTACTTAGGTGTTGTTAAACAAGTACAGTTTAAAAACAAGGAACAACATTAGGTATTAATACTTACAGCACTTACACTTAAAAAGAGTTGATGTGCTGTACTCTGTTGTTTTTGATTCCTACAGATCTTTCAAACAAAGTCTTGCCATTCATTAAAGTTGTGTGTGTTCCCTGACTTATATTTCGCTCCGTCCATATGTCTCCAATCACATAATAAACCACAATTAATGTTTTAGCCATTACTGCAGATCTCAGATGAACACAAAACGGTGAGATAGGAACTCACCTCAAACAAAGAAAACACCCCTGAGATCCATAAACCTCAGTTTATTTTATCCAGTATGATAATATCAGAACATTAAAGGTATAGAATGTCTCGCTCATTTCTGTCTTCTATTCAGGTATTCAGTTCAAATAAACCGTCCAGCGCAACAAAATTCAACTGTGACTGAATTCCACTTCATCTAATATGCTGCCTTTGTAGACAGAATGATCTATGGGTTTATTTTCATGCATGCCAAACGGTGTACAGTATGATTTTCAGTGATTACACTACAGTCATGGCGTGCTGTGCAAATCAATGACCGTTGCTTCTCTGCGCTGACACTCTGTCAGATTCTGGGTGAGCGATCGAGTAAATATTGTGCCTGGTTTCTTCACTGCTATTATTTCGCCCTACAGACTGAGAGATGGCATTGATGAAAGACACAGAGATACAGATGATGTTTGTCTCCTGCGAAACACAGAGCTGAACATTTTCCCTATAGCAGCTCGTCCATCAATCAAGTCCTAAACGACAAGCTGTTTTTTTTTATTTTTATTTTTTTAAGGAGCGTGTAATAACTAGCAATGTGTGCTGCAATGTCAGCGTGGTGTACTGAAGCAGACTTACTTTTACCATCTCGAAGTTCTCCTATAGGAGTATGCCACAATGTGTTATACAGTATAATGATTTATTTAAGAAATGTTTTATAACTTTATATCTCTTTATAATTGCATTAATGTTATAACAGCTATAAACATTGATTAGTTATTGAGTCCTAGATCAATGGCTGAACTGTCTGGTTTCACATGTCTCAGAGGAAGAAGAAGAAGTGATAACCTTCACCCTCCTTGGTAGGTAGCTGTCACTGGATAGGGGAGCGCTGACTGGTAGGTGGAGATTGGCCTAAATTAGGGTGAAGTTTAAGGGGGAAATCAAGGAAGCGAGGGACAGGAATTGGTAGGGGGACACTGTCTATGAAAATCTGGGGATTGGAAATTTCTGAAAAGTACAAGACTACAAACTAACCTGTTTGGCACTGAGATCACATTTTTAACCCATTTTTATATTAACAAAGCTACTTATTTGTATCTCTGTGATCATATGCATTGTTCTGCTTAAGCATGATTGGCTTACTGGATAACTGAAGGAATGGATGAACAGATATACAGGTGTTCCTATTAAAGTGGCCAGGTCCTGTGTGTGTGTGTGTGTGTGTGTGTGTCAGAATCTTTTTTTTTTTTAAATTTAAGGGAAACGCCACATACTACGCTATATAATATACGCGTTTGACCAAACTGACCAATCACAGTCGGGGTGACGGCGTCAGGGCGTCATACCGGGAGGGGGGCGTGGTCAAGAGGACAGCGGGCGCTATTGGCTAAGCGCAGGGATCTCGGGGCCCACGCGTACATCACACCGGAGCGTCTCTTTACTCTCCGTGTTACTGAATCTACCGAAGCGTTAAGGACGCAGGAAGCGACTGAAAAGGTGAGTGTGGCTTTTAATCAGGGATTTAATTGAAAGTAATAATAATTAACGTGGTGATAATAATCATTGTTTTGTATAGTATAAGGTACAAAGCAAAGAAAGGAATGAAGGAGCATGGTGATCATTTATTGGATGTTCTGTATTAATTGTGTGTGTATAAATAATAAGAAATCACCGACGATGAGTAAGCTCGGGCTGTGTTTGTGCTTTTATTTATGAATTTATTTCAGTCGTGACCTACAGACTGACTGTACATTCAAGATGAAACGATGGAAGAAACCATTTTTCCTGCCTTGTGTGAAGAGCATCCAATCGATTCTTTTCTCTTTTATCATTAAACACACACGTTCACTCGATTAAACAGCTTTCTGTTTTATAACTTATGGTTATGGTTTATAGCTTATGGTTTTATAACAGGATAATGCATTATATTATCAGATGATAATATGACTCTAATAGCCATTTTAACACCTCGGATGAGAAAATAAACAGGTTTCAGGTTCGAGATGTTCAGAAACGAGATGTTTCTTGAATTCAGTTTATTCTCAGAAGGTGGGTTATTCCACACCGTCTTTATCCTAGCTTAACAAATGCCAGATCATATTGTTCTTTATATATCTAAGGTCCTTTTGTCCTCCATCACCGGGGATATCATTATCGCATCGAGTAATAATTAATGAGCAGGTGTTAGTTAACCGTTTAAAAGACACGATGTTCCCCTTCGACCTGTGCATGCTGGGTTTTAAAAAAAAAAAAAAAAAAAAAAAAAGAAGAAAAAAGAGAAAAGAAAGAAAGCCAAAAAAGAAATATATCAGCGAGCAGTTTTGAGAGATGAGGTGAGAGAAAGTGAGGTGGTGCTGAGGAGGTATACACACAATGCATCCTAAAGCTGCGCAGCCATGACACCGAGATGCAATGCAATGCTACCGTGTAGTGTAGTGTAGTGTAGTGTAGTGTAGTGTAGTGTTTTACTTTTAAACGAATCTATAAATTAGATATCTTCCCATCCATATGCACTGCAACACCATATAGCACATATGGCACTTCCTCCTGCCATTCAGTGGCAAATCTACTCCAATAACATGTAATGAGCTGAACATATCATTTAATGCAAAACGATCAGAATGAAATGTTAGTATCGTGTAACTTTGCTATTCTAAAGTGTGGTTCGATGCAATGCATTTTTAATACTGTATTGTCTTTAAATAACCAGTGGGTGTTCAGAGAATCCTGATATTAGGTGCATATGCTATGCCAAATATTTGGATAGTATTGCATTATATGATATAGTTCCAATACATATATTCTATTTTGGGGGCTATTTATTTAGAGCAGGATATTGAGCTTACTATGATATCGATTCATCATTAAAGCAGCGTGACGCGAGAGAGAGAATATCTATATCACACATGCAACGTCTTATACAATAATAATCAGAAGAAAGCATGCAATAGTGCTGGTTTAATGCTATTCCCATATTTTGGCATTGAATAGTGCTACAGTCAAATCAAATAAGGGTATAAAACATATAATTAGTCCATCATTATTATCCTGTATGATGCAATTCAGTTCAGCGCACTAATACACGTAAGGTGTCGTGCCATTAGATGCTTTCTCGCCCTTTCGCTCTAACCGTGCTGTCGCGCTCATTTCCGCAGACAGAGGGGCCAAAATGGACGTTTTCATGAAGGGGCTTTCTAAAGCTAAAGAAGGCATGGCGGTGGCCGCGGAAAAAACCAAGGAAGGCGTGGCGGTGGCAGCGGAGAAGACCAAGGAAGGCGTCATGTTCGTGGGTAAGAGGCTCTCATCTCATCTCAGCTCCACTCCCGTGGACGCGTGGGAGGAGATCTGTTTAAAAGCTATTGGGTGGAGTGTGTGCTTGGGGGCGGGTGTGGGGTGGGTGTGAGTTTGGGGGCGGGTGTGGGGTGGGTGTGAGTGTGGGGGCGTGTGTGGGGTGGGGGTGGGGTGGGGGTAGGTGTGGGGGTGGGTGTGCGTCTGGAGAACCGGCACTATGCACTTAATGATTTATTTTACGCATTGGGAATATTCATACTGTTCATTCATACTGCTTTAGGGCGGGGTTTAGTGTTAGTAGTGTGTATGTTTTTGTATAACAGTATACTGTACAAGCTATTTAGAATGATACGACTAGTAATAATATCATACACATATTGAGGTCAGCACCTTAGGAGGAAACCCCATGATGCTGGACTTAAGGGACAAATGCTACAGACGCTAGAGAGACTTTCCATGCTTTCAGAATACCCACATGACCAATCCTGGTTGTTGTTTTTTCTTTAGAGAAAAGAAGAAGTTTGGCTTATTTCATGACCCCAGGAAGTCTAACATATAATGTATGTTGAAAAAAAGCAGAAACCTTACTCATAAAATAGACTACACTCAGTATAATAATAAAAATTTAAAAAAGGTCAAATTATTCAAATTATAATGTTGGAGGTGGGCGTGGTTAAAATCCGTTATGGCACACAGATCATGTGAGTAAAGGTATGACATATTGATACTCACCGCATGCATGTGACAGAATGTCGATATTAACGGTACAGAAGGTGCTGCAAATAAGCTGCATGTGAACGAGAATGAAAATAACCAGCCACCAGCTCCAATCACGGAGCACAGAGCTGACATTCTGATTTGTTCTGTCTCGGTGATGAAGTGTTCGCGAGATGTGTGATGCCTCTGGGGTCTGCTAACAGCTGAATCGATTCCTAACTGTAAACATAAACTGGTTATTTTTTGTAGTTGTGTACTTGCCTACACTTTGGGAACTGTAGGCTGTATGACTGATATGAATAATGTAGAAATTTCAATACAAACCAGTCCAGTCCCTCTGGATTTTCACATCCTGGTTACGTTTAATGTTGCGTAACATCCATGAAGCAGGTTATCTCCTGCTATGTCTTATGTTCTAGCAGCTATAAACAATCATTCCCCCTCCAGATTCCCTGTCGTGTTATTGAGAAACTGTAAAAAAGCTTAAACTCCTTTGTCTTGAAGATGTCAAGATACACTATTAACTGTTCTAAAGCTCTGAAGCAGAAAACGTCACCATTTCAGCAGTTAAACACGTTTTAACACGTCTACAGTTCACCAGGAACGTCCGCTGTGTGAGCTGTTACTATAGAAACAGTCGTTTCTAAAAGCAAAATTAATTTAAAAAACTGAATTCAATCAGTTATGGCCTAGAGACTATCGCACGGCTTGCTCCTGTTTGTGCTTGCTTTAATAATAATTTCGATACAAAGTGGATGTAAGAGTTTTAAATGGCGTCGTCAGTCCTGGTGATGTCATGTCCTGTTAACTCTATTACTGTTTCATGTCATTCATTTATGACCTAATACTCACACTTCTAATATAATTCTAAGAGAAATCATGTTATGTTAGATTATACTGACTGGTGTGTGTCTGTTGGAATGGAATGAGAGCAGGAAATACGGAGAGAGAGAGATAGAGAGAGAGGGAGAGAGATGGAGGGAGAGAGAGAGAGAGAGAGAGAGAGAGAGAGAGAGAGGAAGGGAGGGAGAGAGAGAGAGGAAGGGAGGGAGGGAGAGAGAGAATGAGAGAGATGGAGAGAGAGATGGAGGAAGGGAGAGAGAGAGAGATGGAGAGGGAGATGGAGGAAGGGAGAGAGAGAGAGACAGAGAGAGATGGAGAGAGAGATGGAGGAAGAGAGAGAGAGAGAGAGAGAGAGAGAGAGAGAGAGAGAGAGAGAGAGAGGGAGGGAGGGAGAGAGAGAATGAGAGAGATGGAGAGAGAGATGGAGGAAGGGAGAGAGAGAGAGATGGAGAGAGAGAGATGGAGGAAGGGAGAGAGAGAGATGGAGAGAGAGATGGAGGGAGAGAGAGATGGAGGGAGGGAGATGGAGAGAGAGATGGAGGAAGGGAGAGAGAGAGAGAGAGAGAGAGAGAGAGAGAGAGAGAGAGAGAGAGAGATGGAGGGAGAGAGAGAGAGAGAGAGAGAGAGATGGAGAGAGAGGGAGAGAGATGTAGGGGGGAGAGAGCAAGAGAGAGAGAGAGATGGAGGGAGAGAGAGAGAGATGGAAGGAGAGGTGTAGTAGCTTGGGCACGCTCCAGCTTCTCTCAGAGAGAGAATAGTTGTTTTTTCTTATATTTTTATTTGATCCAATTTTATATATTATTTATCACAGGTTGCAATTCAGTTAATATTAAATGTTTTCATCATTCAACAAATAAACGGAGAGAGAGAGAGAGAGAGAGAGAGAGAGAGAGAGGATTAGAGAGAAAGAGAGAGTTTTAATACTCTTTATGTAATGTTTTGTCTTTATTTTATCTACATATCTCATATCTATACATCTCATTATCACAGCTTACAATTCATTTAATAGTAAACATTTATCCTCATTCAAAAATTAAAGACCGAGAGTGAGATAGAAAGAGAGAGATGGAGAGAGAGAGAGAGATGGAGAGAGAGAGAGAGAGAGAGAGAGAGAGAGAGAGAGAGAGGTGTAGTAACTTGGACATGCTCCAGCTTCTCTCTGATCTCCTGCCCGAGGGTTGGACAGGAGCCACGCCGGCCACATGTCACACTATTCCATGATCTCACAGCGTAGCACTCTTTTTCAGGACACACACACTCACACACCTTGTCTGATGCAACACAATGCACAGCAGCCTGTGTGTGTGTGTGTGTGTGTGTGTGTGTGTACACTTGAGAATCAACACTGCTTAGGACAATAGGAGGCCTTTGTATGGCTGAATACTGTATGATGATGATGATGATGATGAAGATGTGTGTGTGTGTGTGTGTGTGTGTGTGTGTGTGTGTGTGTGTGTGTGTGTGTGTGTGTGTGAAAGACCATGTGTTTGCATGCCACACTGACACATTGCCCAGCATGCGAAGCAGAGTGTAAATTAGTAGAAGCTGACCCGCTTCCTACTCTGTCACAGTTTGGATAAAAATACAGCTAAACAAATGCAAGGTAGCTGTACGGAGAACATACAGAGAACCGGAGAAATCACTTTACTTTAGTGTGTCAGGTTCTGTGTGAACCCAACACAGGTCAGGAGATGGGATATGACACAAGAACCTAAGTTCTTAGAAGTATTTAGAAACGTAGAACCTTTAAGGGATCATTGTCCATCTGGGGAACCAATAAAGATTCTAAATACGAGAGAACCAGCAGAACCCATGGAGGAGCCCTTAATTATCCGGTTAACCCCTGAGGAGGCCCTTTTTTACACACAATTATATACCAAGCTCCAAGGTTCTGGGTATTAAGCAGAAAATATTTAGCAATAATTTGTTGGGTTTGTACTATACACTAAAATAAATACAGCATATGTTAAAAAATCCCTTGTATTCATAATCTTCTTACGCACCTAAGTTCAATAAATGCATTAACATTATTAAAATCACCTGCATGTAGCCCACACCTCCGAGGTCGCCAGATATTTCTTGAGTAAAAGTTCTTAAGACAAGTTTTTTAGCAGCATCCAGACCGCCATCCTTAAACACAAACCTTTCCTTTAAAACTGAAAAAAAAAAAAAAAACAGCATGGGATAGAAAATATGGACTCGGATTTTTTTTTTTTTTTCAAATGAAATATAATTTGACCAAAAATTAAAGTGAAAAATATAAAACAAAGCACGACAACATATGAATGAGAAGATGCTGAGAGTTGAAATAGAGATGACAGATAGAAGTAATATAGCAAAAAATAAATAAATAAAATTCTAAAATATTATTAGAAGTTTGATTCCCGCCTCCGCGGTGTGTGTGTGGAGTTTGCATGTTCTCCCTGTGCCTTGGGGGTTTCCTCCGGGTACTCCGGTTTCCTCCCCCGGTCCAAAGACATGCATTGTAGGTTGATTGGCATCTCTAAATTGTCCGTAGTGTGTGATTGTGTGAGTGAATCGGAGTGTGTGTGTGCCCTGTGATGGGTTGGCACTCCGTCCAGGGTGTATCCTGCCTTGATGCCCAATGACGCCTGAGATAGGCACAGGCTCCCCGTGACCCGAGAGTAGATCGGATAAGCGGTAGACAATGAATGAATGATTATTAGAAATAATAAGCTTTAAATAGCGCTTGATCCAGCACTTGTATTATTTTGCTGTTCACTGTAAAGGTTGTTCATAATGCTGTCCATAAAAAAAGAGAGTCCTGTTAGAAAGAAACTGGTCTGCTTTCCCCCTGTAGTGCATGACATATGGATACGTCCCGGTTATAAGTCAGTACCAGGTCGTGTAGGTCATGTAGAATGATCTAATGTTCTCTGTGTACATAGTTTGCAGAGTGTTGTGCTATCAGTCTCTTCAAAGAGCACTAGGAACCTCTAGCTATCCAGATGAACCTCTAAAGAACCCTTGAAGAACCTGAACCAAGGCCCAAGATGATTTATATTATATACTTATGTCTTAAAGCTTATAGGATGAAACAAATGTAGAGAATTTCATACATACTGTAAAGGACGTTCTTGACGGGTTGTTTATTGGAAAACTGAGGGTTTGGGGGAAAAAAACATTTGGGGGAAAAAATGCTGTAAGGCTTCACTGGGCAATGAGAAATCTTTTTTATTTTATTTTTTTTGCTGTGTAGGACAAAAAGGTACAGCAAAAACCTTTCATATTATAACCTTACCTATTATAATCCACCAGGAACCATAAAATTCCTGGCGTCCATATGACATACTGCTGATATAAGGAAATTCATCATATCCTTTATGTAGGATATTGTATATGACTCCCGAGTTATTCATTTGCGGGGGGGAAATTAATTATGTTTCTAGCTGTTTAGCATTCGCATAGCGGAGGTATGAATAGTTTTTTATACAGGATCTCAGATCTGCTTTTTATTCCAGAGCCAAAAATGAGAACGGATGTATAGCACTATCAAAGAAACAGATCACATGGTGAAGCTTTAAAGTTTTCTCACAGGGATCGCTAAGTCTACAATAGCTGTCTTCAAATGTTTGAACTTTGGAACTAAGCACAAGAGCATTATTTAAGGTTGTAGGTCCACACAACGGTATGAAGGAGTGAGAAGTGACGACGCTGGGGCTGATTTCTTTCCAGCCCAGACTGTAGATTCATGCAGTTACGCTATGTCATGTGATTACACCTGTAGTAAAATTCCGTCCAGTTCAATTCAATTTATTTGTATAGCCCTTTTAACAATGCACATTGTCTCAAAGTAGCTTTACAGAAGAATAGAAGCAGAGAAAATTATAAGTTTAAAGTTAAGTTACTATTTATCTCTAACATTTATCCTTAATGAGCAAGCCTGAGGCGATGGCGATGAGGAAAAACTACTAGAGATGATATGAGCCAGGCTCAGAAGGGAACCTCATCCTCATCCTCATTTGGGAGACACAGTAAATAATGTAAAGCAGATCTGATCTGATCTTCATCTGGACTGATGACATCAGAAGTGATCCAGAAGCTGCATACGGAGTTCAGTTGCAGATCTACCGAACATGGAACATGAACAAGGCGGATTGTTTGCTCCATCTTAGTTTTTTTTTCTACTCCATAAACCCTTTACTTTTTCAACACTAGTAGTCTTATTGTCAGGCTTCTGATAGATATTAGATTTTATTTCACTGCTGGTTCTTACAAACCACAGAGCCTTTAACTCTTATTACCAGGCAATGGAAATGGGCTTATGAGACATTTTCAATGTTAATAAACTAATGCTTTTCATAAAACGAGTCTGTTGGCTTTCAGTGTGTTTTAGACGTGTGTTGGATAAACTTACACAGAATTTTGAGCTGCTTTTTAGATGAACAAGCACTCGGGGCATCTCAGAGAGCAGAAATGGGTTTGATATCAACATTTACTTTTGAAACTTTTCTATGAATATATTGCTCCTAGTAGGCTAGGGAAGAAAAAAAACAGAAATATTTATGAAACACGACAAATTCGTACAGTCCTGGGTGTCTACTTTCATACGATCTTCATATTAACCTCCACTGTGGAGTGGGACATGACAAAGACACTCAATACTCAACACTCCGTTTCTTGGCCTTTGGGGAAAAGTTTAAGGCTTTAGAGCTAATGTTGTGACAGACTGGACACTGCATCGGGGTAAAAAAAAATCGCCTTAAACTTAATTGTTGGAGAAATCAGAGAAAATTAAATCACCCCCACCCTTTTCGATCGTTGTGTCAAGTCTAATTAGGCTACAAATGCCAAAATACAGACTGAGCCCAAGTGTGTATTGAGGATACGATGAGGATAAAAACCTGTGGAAAATCATTTTAAAGGAGCGGAAGGTTTAAGGCTGGGGTTTAGGCGTGGCAATCAGTTTGTGGTGATTTATTAGCATGTTTTCCTCGAGTTTCTGAGTAACATTTCTTCATTTCACATCTTCATACCTGCCGTTAGTTTCCATTCACTGCTCGAAGCCTGAATGGAAGAGAGACTTGTAACCATGCTTCTGAGTACCTTAGGAGTTAGCTTGCTTTGCTAAGCTGGCCATGTAGCATTACTTAAGCTAAGCATGTACCACATACATCATATACATTAATACACGTTTTCACTGGATTAAAAAAAAAAAAAAAAGCTGGCCACGCCCACAATAGTCACAACTCGCCCACAAGCGATAAACTACACCTGACACGGGCAGTTTGTCGCTCGTAGCTGAAAACGTAAAGTCATAGCAAATTTACGGTCGACTCCAGAAGTATTGGTATCATGAAAATACGCCAAAATTATTTCCACGAGCTTTTAAAGAGAGTTTGAGATCAAACCTTATCTCTGTCATTGCTGCTATCAGGTTTCTGTATATTTTTGTGTTTTTTCACATCTAGGAGAGAGGATATAGTTCAGTATGTAATGTTTGCTTGCTGTAGTTCGTTTTGTTTTAAGCTCCAGCTTAAGGTCAAGATTTGACCTCCTGGTAGAGGCAGCCAGAATTCCTGATGATGGTCTTTAAAAGAGTTATAAAACACCTGAAAGCTTCAATCCTTCACACCAGATATCCACCACATCACTAAACACACTGAAGGGTTTGGGGAAAATAGCCGTGAGATGTTTTTTATATTGCAGTGTATCTTTTCTCTTGAAAGGAATATTTCTGGTTTTGCGTGTGTGTGTGTGTGTGTGTGTGTGTGTGTGTGTGTGTGTGTGTGTGTGTGTGTGTGAGAGTGTGTGTCCTGAGGCACATTTGAACAAAGAGCAGAGCAGAAGGTGCAGCTGTCATCTGTGGGATGAAAAAAAACTGATATTTATCGACCTGCTCCTTTCAACAAGAAACTTACCACTGTGTATTCATTCTGAAGGTTTTATTTCACACACACATACATACACACACACACATCTTCATTCAGATATGTACGAAGCCAGTTTTCAGTTTCTGTGTTTTTAAGATTAAGCCCGAATGATTTGTGTACACACACACACACACACACACACACACACATGTACACATGTTTACACACAAACACACACACACAGTCTGTGACAGAGAAAGCCAATTAGCCGAGATATCCTAATCCCACCTCCTGATGGTTAGCAGGCAGCAGCAACAGCAGCAGCACAGTGATGTGCATGAAGCATTGCACACACTTAAAGAACGATGGCCCAGAAAGCTACACTTCAGCTAGCATGACATGTGTGTGTGTGTGTGTGTGTGTGTGTGTGTGAGAGAGAGAGAGCGAGATAGAGAGAGAGATTGATTTTCAGAGGACAGACGAGACAAGCTCTTATGAAGGAGGGGTGTGAGTGTGAGCGAGCTAATTTTCACTCCTCCTTGGTCATCAGCTGTACATATAAACACACATACACACACACACACACACACACACAGAGCTGTGAGAAGAGCTGAGAAAAGAGATGAACGCTCACAGCACCATGATATTCACAAGAATCTCTCCTTATATATTTGCAATGACAATAATGAAGATGATTTTATTGTTTGGATTTCAGTTAAAAGGAAAATAAATAAATAATAAAAAAAGATTGATTAATATACTGCTTTGCTTATATGAATATTGTGTTTGTTAATGCAGCACAATACGTACAACAAATCAATGCATGGCATCAAACGAATATAAAATACAATAAAATAAACGCAAGGGGGCAGCTTGGTGGCTTGGTGGTTAGCACGTTTGCCTCCAGGGTTGGGGGTTCGATTCCTGCCTCCACCGTGTGTGTGTGTGTGTGTGTGTGTGGAGTTTGCATGTTCTCCATGTGCCTTGGGGGTTTCCTCCCCCAGTCCAAGGTCATGGTGTGATTGGTGAACAAGGTCTAATTTCCAAATCAGAGTGTACTAAAGTTTACACATAGTCTGTACTCCTGTTGGAGATATGATATTCAACCCACAAGATAAGGTCTCAGGTCACAAGATCCACAATCTGAGCTATGTCCTTTACAACCCTTATTTGGTGTCACCTCTGGGTCCCAAACCTCAAAACAATCTCTGATCCAGATGTGTCTTTACGACCCATTCCAAACCAGAGCGTAAAGAGCATCGCAGCATCCGATGGTGTCGGTGATTCCTTCTCTTTCTCCATAACACATGACAACACATTGTCAGATCTTTAATACTGATCGTCTCCCATCTGAGTCGAGTCGAGTTTCATCTACAGCTCTGACGCTCCCCCTGTTTTCCCTCAGTGACACAGTGCGAAAACAGACTTTTGCAGAAAAGAAACTCATCTCATGTGTCTCCTTTTTTTCTGTTTCCAGGCAGCAAGACCAAAGACAGCGTGGCTACGGGTGAGCTCATCCTCTTTACCTCCTAAATAATAGACACTTTAATGCGGGATTCGATTGCGTTGGCATGCAGCCACCTCGCAGCGCCGAGCCAACGACATGTGTATGAGTCTATAAGTGTAAAATTTGGGTTCTGTTCAAGCAGCATTAAATTACAAACGCCGAGCCTGCTGCCTGTCCTCTTTTTTTTTCTATTTCAGTATTCCGTTATTCATTCCGCTTCTTACTTATTTATTTATTTGTTTGTTTGTTTTTTATTACTAATTAACGTATATATTCATTTGGTTGGTTGGTTCTGTTTGTTTGCATTTATTATAGTTTCTTGATTATTATTTTATAATTCAACCATTCATTTAAAGGGGTTTTTATTTCTTAGTTTCTTTTTTATTTATTTATCTATGATATTTTGCCGATTATTTTACTTCATTATTTTTTGCATCTGTTTTCTATCTATCTATCTATCTATCTATCTATCTATCTATCTATCTATCTATCTATCTGTCTGTCTGTCTGTCTGTCTATCTTTCTAGCTAACTGTTTGTTTTCTTGTTTGTTCTTATATTAATTTATTATAATAAATTATTAATTTATTAAATTATATAAATAAGATATATATATATATATATATATATATATATATATATATATATATTTAATTGTTTGGTTTATTTATTAGTTCATATATATTCTTTTTTTATTATTATTTATTATTATATTATTTTATTAATTATTTTAGATATTTATGTATTTAAAAAATATTACTTGTTTATTAATTTCTTTGTGTCACTTTTTATTGACCTTCTTTTGTCAGAAATATTACGCAGGAGTAATTTTATTACAGTCGTATTAAGTTTCCTGTTTGAGTGAAAATTTGGGTTTTTAGTAATAAATAAAAATAAAAATACGAGGATTTAAAAAAATAATGAAAACTGTATTGTACTGACAGGTGACGCCATCCAGTAACTGAAACATCGTGTCTAGGAGAGTTTATTAAAAAGCTGGACAAAAGAATGAAGCATAGTATACAGTCGAACTGTGTAGTGAAGTGAAGTGAAGATGTCTGATATCAGAGTCGGATTGGATGTAGAGGTGTGTCCAGGTCCAGGGGATGTGTGCTGAAGTGCTGAAGCTGAGTGTTTTCTCCTGCAGTGGCTGAGAAGACGAAGGAGCAGGCGTCTCAGCTCGGGGGCGTCGTCCTCTCAGGAGCCGGAAACATCGCCGCTGCCACTGGCCTCATGAAGAAAGACGAGTTTCCCTCAGACATCAACGTACGTTTAACCTCCAGTCTCCCGTCCTGTCCCGCTAGTTACACCTTAGATTAGATTCGTCTTCATCATGAGGTTATAAGCTAGACGTGTCTTTATAACGGGGTTATGGTTTTCTCCCCTGAAAGTCACACGAGGAAATCTCTACCTCCCTCTCTCCTGCTCTTTCATCTTTTTGCCTTTATGTCTTTACCCTTGTCTTCCTCTTGCATTATATTCATATCCCTTCCTTCATATCTACTTTCGTTTCCTTTCTCTCTTTTATCCGCTTTTCTCTCTTCATCTCTTTACCTCTGTCTCTCGCTTTCTTTCTTTTTCCCCTCATCTTTGTCTTTCATTTTTATCTCTCCTCATTTCTCATTCCCTCCCTCATCATCACGCTATCCGTTTATCTATCTCTGCCTGCTCTTTCTTTCATGCTCCCGCTTCCTTGCCATTCTTCTTTTACCCTCTACCCCCTCTCTGTTTCCCTCACTCTTCCACCTTCTATTTCTCTCATTGTCTTTCTCACTTCATCTGTCTGTCATTCTCCCTTGTTTTCTTTCTCTCTTCCTCCCTCTCTTTCCAACGTTACCTCTTTCATTTTGTCTTCTATCTCTTTTCATATCCCTCATAGACACACTCCCTCATCTCTCTCTCTCTCTCTCTCTCTCTCTCTCTCTCTCTATCCTCCTCCATGTCCCACACTCTGCCCTTCCTCCACCCATCTGCTCGGTCACATGACCTTGCTGAAGGTCATGAAGGTGTATCAGTGTGTTTGCTCATTACTCAGGTGTCTCTTCTCCATGACGGCACTTTAAAATCAATACAAACCACTGACTCTTTAACACTGAGTGTGTGTGTGTGTGTGTGTGTGTGTGTTCTGATGTAAGAGGGTGTGTAAGATTTACAGATTTCCCCCGTGAGCCTAGTTTAGTAATCTTACAGAGAGGAAACGAGTGTAAGAGGCTTTCACACACACACACACACACACACACACACACACACACTACTGAAGTGTTTACAAGCTGATACACACTCTCTGTGTTCAGAAGACTAATCAGGGATTAATCTGGTGAACATATGCTGGGTAGACACAGTATACTAGCGAATAATGCTAATATACATGATCACATGATCAGAGCTGCGATGTGCGGGGCCCAAGCACACTTTGCAAACAGCCATCGCTAACCAGATCTAATCAATTTACATAGAGACCATAAATCCGATAGAACACACTGTCACTCTAAACTCTATATAACTGCTGCTGAAGCTGATTGGCTGATTTTTTTTTGTATTATTGGCCGTTATCATTATTAGAACAAACATAACCCCGCCCCCTACGAATGACCGCACAACAAAGTTGTCGTTATAATATCTTCATAATCGTAATCTTTAACGTCTCTGTGAATCCATTTGAGTAAATTAAACTCCGCCCTGCAAGGATCGATTTGCATGTGGCGGCCATGTTGTTTACAAACATCTGCATGTACTCGGAAAGTCTGAGTCTCTAATAAGTATTTGGCCTAAGGTTCTACAAACTAGTTTGCAAAATTAGGTTTTCGCATATTATGCAAATTAGCTTAAAATATAAGTGGGCGGAGCTCTGATTGATTGGCCGAATTGACACACAGAAGAAAACTGTTTCAGTGGAAAGTCTAAAATATAATACACTGCACTGGAGCTCCACCATCAGGCTGATCAGACTCATCTCTCTTGTGGAGCAGCAAGAGGGAGATTTACCTACTGACCAAGTTTCATGTCTTTCATTTTATAATATAATAATAATAATATAACAACAACAAAAACTCCAGAGTCCAGTGAACCAGAACATCTTCCATGCCTGAACCCCTAATGATAAAAAAAACAGTTTTGAGATTTGGAGCAAATATTAGACCTTTGTAATTAAAATACAGTGGATTATAATATAGTCTAAATGGAGTTAAGTTTTCACCCCCTTAAATATTTCTACATCTTGTAGTGTTACTGCCTGGAAATGATTGGAATTAATTGGAATTTTATACCATAATCTACACAAATAATGAAGTGGAAGTAAAAAAAAATCAATATACATATTATTACAGTGATTAAATTGTAAGTTATACAGTGGAACCTCAGCATACGAATTTACTTCATTCTGGAGGCGAGTTCTTAATGTGACAGATAATCCGTTCCAGCCGCCCAAAAATATGAGCAATATGACCAATATGAAGCGTATGTAAACTGTACGGCTGCTTACAAAGAACTGACCCAAGCCAAGCATTCCATGTCAAGGCTCCTCACAGGAAGTCGTGCCACCAAGCTTGGGCTAAAATAGAACAGACCACCCACTCCACCGATCTGTCAACAAAAAAACGTCTGAAAAATCACCTAGCTTTTGAACGCATGTCGAAGGCAACGTTGGTATCGTGGGTTGACTCTTTCAAACAGCTTTCTCTGACTGAAAAAAAATGCGTAAAATTCGTAAACTCACTTCGCTCGGTTTTCCTCTGACGCAAACAAGTTGTGAACGGATCCCGGACGTACGCGCGACTTAGCCGGCGTTCAGATCAGTTCGTTCGTGAGCCGGATGCAAATTTCTTGCAAAATTTAAATTCTTAAGGTAAAAATTAATGAGAGGGCATTCATTGGCTTGTATGACAATGTTGTTGTGTTTAATTGGAGGTTTGATGTGCGAGGTGTGTATAATGGAGCCGGTGTGTTTGACTGAACGTGTTGTGTTGGGATTTGGGGATTACACGCTGTTGAAACTTAGCCTAGTCGGCTAGGATTAGCACAGTTTAAAAATACTCCACCTGCCCAGAGAGACACCACAATATCTTAATTTATTAGCACATTAATAAAATGTGACCGGGACAAAGGGAATTGACTTTAACTTTGCGGATATTTCATATAGGAAATGTGAACATTCTGTACATTATTAACTCCAAAAAATGTTCCACTCCACAGTGGTGGTCAATATGAAGCTCATATGAAAGTCAGGACTTTAAGAATTTGTCGTGTTTCAGAAGGATTTCTGTTTTTCGCTAGCATACTAGGGGCGATATATTCATGGAAAAGTTCCAAAAAACAAAAAACTGTCATTTTTTTCCACACAAATGTTTGTATCTTCAGAGTAAATGTTGATGTCAAACCCATTTCTGCTCTCTGAGATGCTCCAAGTGCTTGCTCATCTACAAAGCAGCTCAGATTTCATCTTCAACCAGGAAAATTCTGTGTGAGGTTATCCGACAGAGGGAAAAACACACGTCTAAAACACACCAACAGACTTGTTTTATATCAGACTCACAGCCTGAACATCATTCATTTCTTTATACTGATTAAAATAATTGATTAAAACAATCTTCTGTACGTCTATAGTGCAGCGAAGACACTGTGTTCCATCATTAATCCTAATTTGCTCAGATGACATGGATCTTTTCGATCCTCTCTAAGCCACGCCCATTTTGCTCTTGTTATCTAGGTCATGTGGGTCATCATTTCATGGTTTATTAGTTTTTTTTGTTGTGCTGGATTGTTCAAAATAAAACCACACACTCTTTCAGATTACGCTTCACAAATTATTAATGATTCAGAGTTTCAGAACCTGTGATCTGGCAGGATTTGTGGAAAACAAACATATCTTCTGAGCCAAACAAACACAGCAGACAAAAATTCAGACAGGAATTTGATGAGACGCGTTTTTAATATTTAGCATTGTACATCAGAGTGGGCATACTCTATATTAATAATAATCTATATGATAATCTGGAAAATATATTGAAAAGCAGCTAAATTTGAAAGTCAGTATACGCAAGTTGCATAATTGTCGTCCGAATCATCCTCAGATCATCATGGGATTATCCTCTAGTGTGGTCCAGGGATTAAACGGCTACAAGAAGACGTAATATACTGGAAAATGTTTAAATTGTCTATATGTGTAGATAAAACTGCTCTTGAATAGTAAAACAAATACATCAGATTTAAAGGATTAACTCCTTTAATTCAGATTCTGTAGCTCAAAGTTTGGGTTAAATTTCAGTACTTCTTTCAGTACTTGGGTCAAGGCGATACAGGAGTCTGTATGCTAAACTAGCGATGAATGGGATAAGTAGAAGAGTTTTTGTTGATGGTGTTTTTAGTGAATATATTTTTGAAGAAACTAATGACTTAAACCTGTAAAATGCAGATACAAAAATCTCAAATACTAAAAAGTACGTTTTAAAATGTTTTATTTTAAAGGACAAATCCACTTGCTTTCTAAAGTTTCCTGTGTGTGTGTGTGTGTGTGTGTGTGTGTGTGTGTGTGTGTGTGTGTGTGTGTGTGCAGACTGAGGAGTTTGGTCAGGAGGCCACTGAGGAGCAGATGGGGGAGGGAATGGTGGATCCAGAGGGAGAAGCATACGACGAGAATCAGCAGGTAGAGTACACTGTAATACACACACACACACACACACCGTTACACAAGGACAGAAATGAAAAGGGCGAAGTCTTCATCTTTCAACTCAACAATATCCTACACGAGCGCCCTGATTCCAGGGCTAGATTAGACAGGTTAGCTGCGATAACATCGCTAATTAAAATTGCTACATCAAAAGCGAAAGGGATAATAACATCAAATCCAGTTTCTCTCTCTCTCTCTCTCTCTCTCTCTCTCTCTCTCTCTCTCTCTCTCTCTCTCTCTCTATTTCATTTTTTAAGATAGGAGGTGTTTTACTATAAGAAGAGGTAAAGTGATGAGGTCAATGAAGCCGAGTGGGCGGGGCATAAAATGTAAAAATGCTTAACAGAGTTTGATTAAAAACCGAGAACTTTACTCTTTTTACTCCTTTACTTTATAATGTTTCTTTCTTTCTGCTTCTTTCCTTTCTTTCGTTCTTTCCTCTTCTCACAAGATGTCTCTCTTACTCCCTTTTTTAACTCTCTCTCTCCCCCTCTCTCTCTCTCTCTCTCTCTATCCATCCCTCTCTCTCTCCATCTTGCTCTCTGCCCCCTCATCTTTTCCTCTCCATCATTACCTCACTGTCGTGCTGCATGGGTGTGGCTGTGACACCAAACAGCCAGAAGGATTGTGGGTATTTCTACACAGATCCCTCCCAACACCCTCTTGACTTTATAAATGGATTGTTCCAGCTGTAGCTTGTGGTCATGTGACCACTGCCATGTTAGCTGTCACAGAAACCCACAGTCACATGACACTCTCTCTTTTTTCCCCCCCTTTTTCATTCCATTCTGTAAAGTTACAACAACAGGGCACAGAAATGGCGTCTGGGTCCATCTAAAGGCTCATCCTGCCCCCTGCTGTCGGTAGAGAGAAAAACACACTAATATATATATAATGAAATGTGTAAGAAAGCCAGTGGAGCGGAACAGGATAATAATTACAGAGCATCGCAGTAGATCAGAGTCTTGTAGAGTAGATCACAGTGTCTGCTTACAGCTTCACATTTTCACATGATATCAGCCGTGATGAAAGACATCCGCTGAAATATTTATTAGTAAAGAACATCTTTTCTTCATCTTTACATCTTTAAGTCTTTACATTCTTTCTTCTCTTTCCACGCTCACGAAGAATACACGCTGCTGAATACTCGATTCTGATTGGTCAGAAGGTGTTCGTTTTCTGTAATAGCAGCTCTGACAGTAACGCAACTTTAATTGTGTTCATTTTAGATACATTACTATGATTTAATGTATTAACAATAAAGTGTTATTAAAGTATTTAATAAAGAAACACACGGTTGTAAAGCTATGTATAAATGGTGAAGGGTTTATGGAAGGAATCTCCAGGGTCGGTGCAGACGGTAAAAAGGAAGATTTTACGTTTTTTTTTTTTCCACAAATTTTGAGAGAGAATGTACCATTTCACCGTCTAAACAAAATCAAACTTATAGCAGATGATCCCAGAGTTCTGTAGTGTTTTTGTTAGAAAATTATTCACGATTTAAAAAAAATAAATAAAAAATACACTCTCCATGGTAGAAGAGAAGATAAATCAATGAGATCAGATCCCCAGCTTTAAGCAGAAGTTTTACTCTAATCATAGATCAGGATAGATCCATATGATGTACCCCAGATGTGCCCCAACATGTGTATGAGGTGACTATAAAAAAGACAATGATGGCTGTATTTAGATAAATACTGTGTAATAAGTCAAGTCTTCTTGTTGAGCAAGTTATACAGCGTTCGTGTGCGTTTATAGCTGCTATAACACAAGTGATATTTTGCAGATGTTCCACAACATTAAATGTGACTATAAACACTAGTGATGGGAAGTTCGGATCTTTGAATCTCGCTCAGCAAAATGAACTAATCTTTTTTCGAGTCATTTCATTCATTTCAGCAGAATATAATTACAGTGTTACGTGTTAAGAGCCATTTACCTCGACACGTCTACTCACACAAACGTTGATCACATTTAGAATAAGACAAAACTATAAATCAACCAAGAGTAAATTGTTAGTTCTTTTGTCACGTCACATTCTCATAGGCTGAAACCAACCAGTTTGTACCAGAAAAAGAAATAAGTTCATCTCCCGAGTCTTCAGCTTCGAGTTGTTCATTCATCACATGACAGCCCCAATGGCTTATGACTCAGGAGATGAATGAATCAATTCTGTTTCCGGTACAGACTACACAGCCGAAGCCTATGAGGCTGTCACGCGATGAACGAACGACTCGGGAGTTGAACTAATCACGTTTCCTGTACAGAACCTACAGGATGTTACGCATGCGTAGTCAAAACAAAATTAACGGATCACTCTCTGAGACGACTCGTTCTCCCCGAGTCATATTTAGGAACAGATGCTAATGTCTAACCATTAATCACAGAATAAAACACATAGCTATAAGACATTTACATTCCAGAGAGACTTACAATTTATCTCATTTTATACAACTGAGGGTTAAGAGCCTTTCTCAGATGCCCAGCAGTGGCAGTTTAGTGGACCTGGGATTCAAACTCACAACCTTCTCATTACCTGCAGTAATCCAACACCTTCACCACTAAGCTACCACATCTATATGAAAGAATGAGAGCAGGCTGCATCACACAGCTCTATGTTCGTTACTGGATTCTTTTTGATAACCGTGTTCTCCATTGTGTTTTATTCATCACGTCTCATATTAAGCTGTATATCTACAGTACGTCCTAGAATACTATAGATTTCACTGTGATTAAAGATGATATAGATCTAATTCATAGTTAATCTCTTTCTCTTAACTGCACTTCCTCTTATGTAAATTGGGACTAAACACCAACAGTTCACAGATGAATGAGGTACTATCTAATATCTAGTATCAAGTATATCACAGGAGGGGGCAAGGTGGCTTGGTGGCTTGGTGGTTAGCACGTTTTCCTCACACCTCCAGGCTTGGGGGTTCGATTCTCGCCTCTACCGTGTGTGTGGAGTTTGCATGTATTCCCTGTGCGTCGGGATTCCTCCGGGTACTCCAGTTTCCTCCCCCGGTCCAAAGACATGAATTGTAGGTTGATTGGCATCTCTAAATTCATTCCATTGTGTGGGTGTGCCTTGTTGGTGTTATTGTTCTTGCAAT
>JAUCMX010000013.1:22810821-22938321 GCA_033459395.1 Hemibagrus guttatus
AACAGTCAGTGAAACACTGTAACATATTTTGTAATAAACTTCATAAGTGCATCTCTTTTTAATTTTATTATTACTTTCCTTTACGAATTCTACTTCTAATTCTACACTGTTCGTTATTTAATTTGTTTTTTTTACAAGCTCTATATTATTCAAGTTTTTCTGCTTTTATTTCTCTCCCTTCTCTTTTGCTTTCTTTTCATTTATCTTGTTTTTACTGACATTTGTTTTTGTTTCTCATTTAACAAACTTTTCTATGCATCATTTGTTCTATTATATAGCTCGTTTTTCTTTTTCTTTTTTTTTTTACAAACTATTTGACATAATGCCTTCTATTTTAGGTTTTTCTCAGTTTCTTCTTCACCATCATCTTTATCTTGCATATATACCTGTACTAATATAATAATAATAATAATAATAATAATAATAATAATAATAATAATAATAATAATAATAATAAGCCTTTATTATCGCCACACATACCTTACAGCACAGGGGAATTCTTTTCTTCACATATCCAGGACTGATTTGTAGTTAATTTGTGTATGTACTTGACACTTCAATGTATTTTTAGTCATTTTGGAAAAAATGCCCAACCTGAGCACACTGTTATACATGATGGAGCTCAGATCAGATCAGCAGGTTTCACAAGTTTCATGTGATTTCAGTGCAATCGGCTCAAGATGCTGTGCACCAGGTGGCAGAGTCATCCAAAGAAACCACCAACATGGGTGGGTGAGAGAGAGAGAGAGAGAGAGAGAGAGAGAGAGAGAGAGAGAGAGAGAGAGAGAGAGAGAGAGAGAGAGAGAGAGAGAGTGGGTGAGAAAAAGAGAGAGAGAGAGAACGAGTGCCTTGGAGCATGCACAGAATTTTATGTATTTTCACTATTTATAATTTCACTATGTGTGTGTGTGTGTGTGTGTGTGTGTGTGTGTGTGTGTGTGTGTGTGTGTGTGTGTGTGTGTGTGTGTGTGTGTGTGTGTGTGTGTGTGTGTGTGTGTGTAGCTGCTGAGGAGGTGTCCAGACAAACACAGTCTGCTATCGGGACAGCAGCAGACAAAGCCTCCGAGACCATAAAGGAATTCGGACACAAACTGGAGAACAAATAACACCAGTTTAAAGCAGATTGGTTTTTAACCTGATTTTTTTTCCCTCATCAGGACAAACGATGAAACAATAAAAAAAACTCTTTATCTAAATGTAATGTCTGGAATGTTTCTGTTTATCTGAAACAATAAAAGTTAAGACTTTCATGTGTCTAAATCACTGATGAACCCAGAAACCTAGTTAGTGATTTAGAGCGTTGATTGCTCTATTAAATATTCAGCGTGTGTTTGCTCAGGAAACGTGCATGCAGTGAGACCTTCAATGGCTCATGATGAAAATGTATGAGTTAGGAATGTCAGCCAAGCCTACTCTGATCTCTCTCTCTCTCTCTCTCTCTCTCTCTCTCTCTCTCACTATCTCATAGGTATCATACAGTTTTATTGCTTGTTATCTGAGTACTTGTCTTTCCATGGTCAATGGATGAGTATTCACAGAGAAGTGGTGATGCGTAGCCATGGCAACATATAAGAGCTTTCAGTCACGATGCCTCAGTTCCCATCCAACAAATATGGAAAATGTGAATCAAATTTGAAACAACCGGAAAAATCCCTACCTCTACAAATCCCTACAAATGCTTAGATTTAGTGAGTGTGTTTAAACTTAATGGCCTTCGTGGTGGAATGATAAACATTGATGCTTTTAGTATAGCGTGAGCCACTCATTTTAAATCCCTCCATTTCCTGCACTACGCCCATCAGCCAAGTCACGGGCTAGCAGGTGATTTTTTGTTTTTTGGATTAATTATCATGACAGGAAACAGGAACTGATGAAATCAAACCAAATAAAGTCCAGCACAGTCACATGCAGTTAAATAGTTAAACCTATGGAGAGAAAATAATATCAACTGATAGATTTTTCATGCCATATAAAAGCAGAACACTCGTAAAATATGCTAAAAATGTGTTAAGATTACAAGCAAGATTAGGAAACTTAATGATCATCAGCACTGCTAGCATGAGCAGGTAACCAGGTAAGCTGTCCCATGAGGCTTTATTGTTCTCTAAAAATTTTGAATAAGGCTGAATTTTGTCTTCTTTTCGGCGTATGCTCCTTTCCAGCTGCAAACTTATGAAATGAAACTCGTGGTATTGTTACTTGTCTACATGAAAGCTTGCTAAGATGTTGCATAAGTCAGGCGCACAAAATGAAAAAAAAAAAGACTGATTATGTGTAATATTAAATAAAGCAATGGTGAATATCTGTGTAAAGTCTAGAGTCTGCAGTGTGTGAGAGGATCAGTAGAGTCTAAAAATACTCAAACCAGCACCAACCATCTGTTACCATCCACCATCACAGCCAAAGTCAAGGAGATCACGATCACATTTTTCCACATTCTGATGTTTGATGTAAACATGAACTGAACTCAAGCTCCTTGTCTGAATCTGCAAGATTTTATGCATTACTCCGATTCATGATTAGATGTTTGGATAGCTGTATGAATGGCAGGTGTCCAGGTGTTCCTATTAAATTGACCGATGTGTATATGACACAAGTAACACTATGGAAGTTTTAAAAAAAAATCTCCATGGTGCTGAAGTCTTAGGTTTGCATTTCTCAGTGGCTCATTATTCAGGCTTCTTCACCTCCTCCTCATTCTCTCTCTCCATCTTTTCTCTTCCCTCCCACTCATCCGCCCTGCATCCCCTTTTCTTTTTACCCTTTGTATAATCACTGATGAGTATTTCTTTCTAGCTTTTTAGTGGTTTATTTTTTTCCAAACACCCCCATGAACATACCCCAACACCTCCCCACCCCACACACCTCCATCCCACCGTCAATCCAGTGATACCGAAATCTACACGGCAGGTTGCTAGGCAACAGAGTTGTGTAAGACCTGTAACTGTTTTCCAAGAGCGTCCAGACTAAGAATCGTGTTTTTAACACCCACACAGGAGAAATTCTGAGATCAAAGAATCATCTGTATTCCTTGTTCACCCAGTAACACACTGGCAAGGCAAGACAAACATGAACCATGCTCATTTTGTGAGTATGCATGGCTCTTCGCTTCATTAAACGATCCACTTTGTGCCTAAATAATGACTGATAAAGAATACCGTTTCTTCAGAGCTGGTGAACTATTGGTTTTAATTTGTTACAGCACTTAAATTTAAACTAATGCCTGACATTGCCCATTCTGTCTGTTTGATAACACACACTCCAGTTTGCATTCAGACTTGTCTCACATATTAATCAACGTCATTTGCAGCTTATTAAAGAGCTGGAGCGTCTTCGTCATTGCATTACCACTCGCTGCCAGGTTGAGCCTTGTTTCCAGGGAAACAGAAATTCAGAAGCTTTCAATACTCTGAAATCCAAAGACCCCCATCTACAGTGGAGGCTTCTAGAAAACAAACCTACCTTCCTCGGCACCCACAGGAGAAGTAAAAGCTTCAGAAAAGAGAAATAAATATGCCTTGGATCTAATATGTGTTGTTTTTCTCGAGTGGGATGAAACAGAGATACTAATCAATGCTAGGAATAGAGGTATGTATTTTTCTATTCTATTTTTTTTTCTGACAGCATGCCTTGTTTAAATCTCTGTTTAAATCATCATCAGTGTTACAGATATAAGTGAAATGGAATCAGACAGGTGGTGTATGAAGCATTCCTTTACACCAAGTAGTAAAGCGGAAGAAGACAAATACGAATCTGTGCATACATGGTTATGAAATTGTGCCTTTTTTCCCTCCTACCTAGTGCCTTTGACTAGAAACATAATACCAGCATGCAATTATAACTAGGATAAAACTGCATCTATGATATGCAGAACATCGATAAATGCTCTGTGATCTGTGATCTTATAAATCTAAAAAACCTTGCCTATTTTTCATCTCTTACCTATGCTGGTTAAGCTCTAGGGTTTTATATGTTTAAAATAAATCAGACAAAAGAAAATGTGTATTTTTATGGTTACTGTGGATATTTTTAGTAAACTGTGTGAACACTACTCTTGTTTTACTTAAATGCTTTATATCCATTTGTCTGTTTTCTTTACCTCTCATCGTCTACAAAAGTTTTGTAGAATCAATGCATACATAACTAAGCCCTTATCATAATTAAAGCTTATTATGCCTATAGGAAGAACTTATTAAACGAGATTTTTTGTTACTTTAATTAAGTTAATGATACTTTAAAATGAGTATGATCTTGCTTCTTTATTTATAGAAAATGTGTACAACTCTGGGACTACATGAAAATGCCAAAGAGACTCCCATCTCCACATGAACAGAAGCTCATGTACTCATCTCCATACTGTATTTTGAGATATCAGCTAAAAAAATTAACTCTGGTATAAGTTATACCTGTGTAGCCTTGTGAAGGACACCATGATGGATAACAAACTGCCGGAAGCCTGCAAACAAACAAAAACAGTGGCCCTTGAAGAGATCCATGCTGACTCCCAGAGCGCTGAGACCAAAGCTGGTCAGATTCACTCAACAGTACTGAGTTGCTCAACAGTGGTGGTGGATTTAAGCCCTGGATCAGGTGAAGGACCCACACGTAGAGAACGCTTTAAATCAGACTTGCAACAAGCCAGCCAAGAAATCACAATCCTGGTAACCAATCATGAGTCACCAGAGAGGGAAATGGAGGAAACTGAGTGGACTGGAGAAAGTGACGCCAATCCTGAGTGTATGGTGCCAAGTGAGGAGGATAGTCTGGATGTGTCCATGGTGGTGGCAGACTTGATAGAACTCAGCCAAATGCAACAGACCTGTTTGATCAGCAATAGTTCAGCAGAGCAAAGCACCAGTTCAGACTTACCCAACACTGATGGATGCAAAGAGAGCCACAAAGGAGAAACACAAGCAAAAAGTCAACAGGAGTCTACAGACTCTGGAGCCAACAAATCCCAATCTGCAGAGGGAGTCATTTCATCTGACTCAGAGGATCTTAAGAAGTCAGAAAAAACATTGACCAATGTGGCACTTAAGCAAGGGAAATCCTTGGAGAACAGCGACTCAGAGGGGGGCATATTACCCAGGCAACAGCAGCACATACAGACACAGGTCAGCCTAGAGGTTGTATACCACTCAGCAGCCACCAGCCCCATGACCCCTCCAGAAGGTTCCTCTTCTTTCTTCTTCCCCTACAGTCTTAACAAGCTGGGCAAAGGTGAAGAAAGTGAATTGGTTCCAGTGGAAACAAAGGATGCCGAGCTCCAGGTTGGCATGCAAATGGAATACCGATCAGTTGCCACAGCTCCCATGACACCCATTACAACAAATGCACCCGAATTGCCAGTAGGGACTCATTCAGTTGCCACAGCTCCCATGACCCCCGTGGCTACAAATGCACCAAAGCTACTGGTAGAAACTCATTCAATTGCCACAGCTCCTATGACACCCATTACAAAAATCGCACCTGAACTACACCTAGAGACTCGCTCAGTTGCCACAGCTCCCATGACACCCATTGCAACAACTGCACCTGAACTATTTGTCGAGACCAGATCAGTTGCTACAGCTCCCATGACACCCATAGCAACAATCGCACCTGAACTATCGGTGGAGACCCGATCAGTTGCTACAGCTCCCATGACCCCCATAGCAACAATCGCACCTGAACTATCGGTAGAGACCCGATCAGTTGCTACAGCTCCCATGACCCCCATAGCAACAACTGCACCCGAACTATCGGTAGAGACCCGATCTGTTGCTACAGCTCCTATGACCCCCATAGCAACAACTGCACCCGAACTATCGGTAGAGACCCGATCAGTTGCTACAGCTCCCATGACACCCATAGCAACAACTGCACCCGAACTATCGGTAGAGACCCGATCTGTTGCTACAGCTCCTATGACCCACATAGCAAGAACTGCACCTGAACTAATGGTAGAGACCCAATCAGTTGCTACAGCTCCCATGACACCCAAAGCAACCATTGCACCTGAGCTGTTGTCAGAGACCCGATCAGTTGCTACTGCTCCTATGACACCTATTGCAACAGTTGCACCAGGACTACAAGTTGAGTCTTGCTCAGTTGCCACAGCTCCCATGACACCCATTGTTACAACTGCACCTGAACTACAAGAAGACACTTGTTCAGTTGCGACAGCTCCAATGACACCATCAGCAACAACACCAATGTTATTGATACAAACATGCTCAGTTGGCACAGCCCCCATGACCCCTGTTGCAACAACTGCACCTGAACTTCAGATTGAGACTCGCTCAGTAGCCACAGCTCCCATGACACCCATTACAAAAACTGCACCCAGCCTACAGGTAGAGACTCGTTCTGTTGCCACAGCTCCCATGACCCCCATAGCAACAAGGGCACCTGAGCTACGAGTAGAAACACGTTCAATTGCCACAGCTCCCATGACTCCCATAGCAACAAGGGCACCTGAATTATGGGTAGAAACCCGTTCAATTGCCACAGCTCCCATGACACCCATAGCAACAAGGGCACCTGAGCTACGGGTAGAAACCCGTTCAATTGCCACAGCTCCCATGACACCCATAGCAACAAGGGCTCCTGAGCTACGGGTAGAAACCCGTTCAATTGCCACAGCTCCCATGACACCCATAGCAACAAGGGCTCCTGAGCTACGGGTGGAAACTCGTTCATGTGCCACAGCTCCCATGAGTCCAATCATCTTAAGCTCACCTGAGCTGATCCCAGAGCCAGAGCCAAGAGCCATGTCAGGTTCAGAGGAACTACCTGAGCCAGTCCAGGAAGTGTGTTGGGATGAGAAAGGCATGACATGGGAAGTCTATGGTGCCGTGGTAGAGGTATCAGTTCTGGGCTCGGCGATCCAGAAGCACCTGGAGAAACAGGTTCTGAAGAAGCAAATGAAACCACATGATTCCTCGTCCAATCAAACTTTGCCTCCAAACACCACAGACACTTCCACTCCCATTTCTTCCACCCCACCTGCATTGTCAGCATCCAGCCGGTGCAGCTCAGCAAAAGGTAGCAGGAAAAAGGATGAGAGAAAAGGAGCAAGAGGCAGACAAAGGCGAAATCCTATTCGTTCACTTTTCAGAAGGCCGAACTGCTGCTCCCGGGTACACTCTGAGTAGACATATCGAAGAGACAGTGCTTTGAAATTGCAATAGTAAGAGATTTAAATCAGTGGACATGAAAACAGTCCAATATTTTGAGTCCCTCTGACTGGGAAGCACTCTGCAGTGATATGATGTTTTTTAATTATTCTTTCTTACTGTTAATGACATAATCCTGAAATATTTTATAAAAGGATTATGAAGCACCTCAAATGATTGGTGAAAGGTCTTCAAGATTACATCGCTAGTCTAGCCAAACTGATTTAATACTTTTGAGTATTTCAGTGACGCAACTTTCACAGACATTTCCAGTGCTGGATCTAGTTTCAACAGAGTCAAATTCCCAGCATCCTCGTGTGGACCATAAGAGTGTGATTTTTTTTTAACAAGCTGGGATCAGCCAGTCTATGAAACAGAGCAGCCTCTAAACATGGTTACCCCTTGTTGGATGTCCTAGCCTGCACATTAATACAATGGTACATACCTTGCAGTTGGGTAGATGCCTACAGAGTTGCGTTCTATATCTACTAAAGAGTATACTTTCTTAGAAAAAGGGACTTCCTTAAGGGGCATTTGGATACTTTGTATATTTCAGGGCTCTCCTTGAAACCTTTTTTGGTAGAGGAACTGAACTGAAGGACTTCTAAGGGTGCCAGATTTTTTTTCCTAGAACTGTAATTAGCTTAGGGTTAGATATTAGAAGTGCATAGACAATCCTATCTTTTTTTGCTTAGCAGTTATTTTTTAGTGCATTTCAGCCTTTTGCATTATGTTCTGAATGTTTCACAGGTTTAAATGTCTCTTTACTCTCTGTTCACTCTACCAAGTGACAACTGGTGACTGCTCATTGTCTATGTACACACACTGCACAGATCTGTGAATATCAGTGGCAACAGTGAGTGACAAAAGCACCTACACTTCAAATGAGATTTTCTCAATAATGTGTAAATTGTAGGTTTAAATGCAATAACTCCAAACAATTGGCTGAAGTGATTCCTCTGACCGATCCTATGGTCCTATAATTCTTCATTTCCTCACTCACAATGTTAGTTCCTACTTACAATTACATCACATGTTCTGTTGGAGGTGCAAAATTGTACTATTATTTCATCATTTCCAGTCATATACCACTTTTCACTAAACGTGTATTGAGACATTATGAAGAAAGATAAAGCTTGAAAGAAGGTAGCAGAGATGATTGTGAAGTTTCCTCTAGTACGTGCATGTGGCTAGTATAGTTTGCTTGCTTTGCTAATCTGCCTACAATCAAACTAATTTTAACTGATTCGTCCATTATTTAATTTGTATTTAATTAGTTCGTGTTAGAAGCTAAATATATAGGTATGATTGTTTCTCAGAATGCTGGAATGGCCACGCCCACTACAGGCAACAGTAGCAGTCACTCCACAACCATAAGAGATGAACTAGCAGGGGCACGAGGGACTTGTTGCTTGCTAGCATGAACACAGGGCTATGTATCTATGTTGTGTAATACTTTTTCAATCAGATTTATCTGAACATATCGAAGATGCTTTTAAGAATCACCATTGATTTAAAGAAAAAGGGAAATGTAAATGCTCCTTCACAAAAGTTTCAGATGGATTTCATGAACATGGACTTGGATGTGGAAATGACTCCAGAATGATTTTGTGGAACCCTGAGCAATTTATTAATATGCTTTTTCAAGCAGCCTTTGTTTGTCAGACAATGTTTCTATACTCATACTGTAAATGTGCTTGTGCTGATTGTCTTGCACTCAGTGACAAAGATGCATTTTTTTTTGTTTTGTAGAAATTGATATTTTTATTTCATTATACATTATAGGTATCATAAGCATACACATTACTCCATTAATCTATCACATCAAGCTCACTCATATAACTGTTATACATACATACATTAAAATCACACAAATAAATTATTTACATTGCTACTACTTTAAAAAATAAATAAAGTGATTCCCCGTGCAATGAAATGGCCTATGTATCTTCCACTTTTAAATGTATTCATTGTAATGTATTCAGTGGCTGAGTTAAAAGAAATATTATAGAAATGAAGTGAAATTTTCCTTTCATACTGATTATCAGCATATTAATAGCACTTTTGTGCTTCTGAGGAATCGTTAATGCTTAAATGGGTCAAAAAGTTATGCTATGAAAATAAAGGTAAGACTCAAATCTGGGGAAAATATTAACAATACGTCTGTGATTTAAAGGAATGAATAGTGTTTATTTGAACAAACAAATAAATAAATAGTTTTAAAGGTAGACCAACATGGTATCACTTTTTTTTTTTTTTAGAAATCATCATTATTCCAGCCGAATTCCTTTGCCATTTTTGGATTTTTTTTGGGCAATAGTAAGTCCTTTTTTGCAGCAGTCACTGCTATAAATATGAACAGTTTAAGATGTTCAGGCATTGCTGATATGGAGATGTGTCTAAGCAATGCTATAGTGGGGCATAAAAGGACGATAAGGTCAAGGATCTTTGGATGGCTTCCGATCAGAAATCATTCAAATAAGGCTGGAGAGTTATTGTATTTTGTTATTCCACATACAGTATTTTGCTAGTTGATTTCAGTTTGTTGGTATTTACAGTATGTCAGCTGTCCATTTCTCACCTGGAACTAATATTTGGCTGTGTTTCAATAGACATCAATTGACATGGCTGAAATCATGAAACATTACCACAGTTAAGCTCAAGATCAAGTTACCACAGTGCCTTCAGGTTTTCACACATTCCTAGGGATGTCAAATCAAAATAAAGTGGAGCTTTCCATTCAGATGCTATACAGAAGTATAGCCACTAGATGTGACTAACATACTGAAAGAGACAGAAAGAGAGACAGGACAAGGATCTGTGAAGCTTCTCAGTGTAGACATTGGTTATTTGGGTGGAAACCTTGACTATTTTGGCTACAGTGTTTGTACATGGGGATTTAATGACCCGATGAACATTTTGAGAGCCAGTTCACATATATGAGCTTTTTTTTTAACAATAACATTAATAGCTTTAATAGCTGAAAATTGCCCTTATAGAAACCTTACACATGCCAGACCTCACTCTACATCTCTAGTGAAGAAACAAAGTGATAGCAGCATCATGCTATGGAGATGCTTTTTAACCATAGGATCTGGGTTTCTTGCCATAACTATAGGGAGAATAGATGGAACAAAAACCCATTGCACTTCTGCCTGCTAAATAAGATAAAATAAATAAAGCTTGGGAGAAATTTCACCTTTCAACAGAACAATGGTCCCAGAAACATGGCCAAAACAAAACAAGTAAATCTTTACCTGACTTGTGCTTCTCTTGTTTTGGAATAAAATCGGGATAAAATAGTCAACTTTAAACTTTTTTTTTCCTCTATGTTTATATACTTCTGTAAAGCTGCTTTGAGACAATGTCCATTGTTAAAAGTGCTATACATATAAATTGAATTGAATTCTACAGTATCCAAGTCAAAATCCAGCTCTGAATCTTACAGAGAATAAATATTACAATCAACAAACATCCAACTAATCTGAAGAAACCAAGCAGCATAAGAGCTATAACAGCTCAGACTTAAAGATCTTGAAGATCCAAGTACAAGGCTGAGGGGGTTGAATACTTTTGCAAGCATTATTTTTCAGTTTTAAGACTGAAAATTTTTTTATTTAAGACTGTATTGGTTTGCAGTAAAAGCACTAACTTGTGAAAGTGTCATTTGAAATCTGGTGACTATTAAGAGGTGGAATGTTTTTTCAAGCTAATGGACTTGTTCATTAATCTCAGCTTCTCTCAACACCAACACATGCAAATTACTGATATAATAATCATTGCTTTGTTGTTTTTTCCCTTCTCAACTACAAAAGCTTGTTGAAACAGTATCTCACATCATCCTGGGTACGAGATCTAAGAGAGATCGAGCCGCCTATGTGATTCACCTCACATTCTGTGGTGTAGATTTGCATGGGCAAATATCCAAATCTTCCAAAACAACATGCCTGGAAAATATACCGCATGTATTTGGATGTTTGTCTGTGTATTCAGCTCTGTCAAGAAGGCAAAAAAATGACTGATTTATTAATGATTTATTTAAATTATTAATTAATTAAATTATTTAAATGACTTTATGTAGCTAGAACAAACTTCTGTCCTAGCTCTGTGTTGTTGTTTCGGTTTTTGTAATTACATGTTGTGTGTTGTTTTAATGTAGCACCAGGGTCCTGGAGAAACGTTGTCTCATTTCACTATGTACTGTGTCAGCTATATGTGGCTGGAATGACAATAAAAGCTTCTTGACTCTTGACTTGAAAAGAGCTAATTAGGGTGAAAGAAAAAAAGAAAGAATGCGAAGGGGGGAAAAAATCATTTCACACAAAGTTAGTGAGCGTTAACCTAGATTTACTAATAAATTTGCTCATACTTGCCTTGCTAAAGTTTTACCTGTTTGTTTTTAGCTTAGTTTGTTTTATTTGCAAAAAATGAACTAAATAGCTAAGCATTCAAAAACATTAAAAAAGAGAAGCACAAGTCAGGTATTTTGCTAGCTATTGTTTACTCAGCTAGTCACTGCACTACCGTGCTAACGTAGCATTCTAGTACTAAAAATTTTTTAACTAAAACCTTTCAATGATGATTTCACTCCTTATGTTCAGATGCCTTTATGATTATCAAACATAGATTTTAGGAAATGTTTCTGATAAGTATTTATCTGTCAGTGTTTTTCGAACAGCCATAAATGATGCAATAGCTGATTTTTTTTTTATTTCCTACTTCTACAAATGAAGCAATAGACTGGATGAAGCAATAAGACAGACAGTATACCCAAAAAAGCCTGACACTGGTTTTGCGTAATGGAGTAAATTATTAACGGTTACTCTTGGACAGGAATGTAAACACAAACTGTATTAAGCTTTGAAGTTTTAATGGTCAGATGAATTGTTTATCGTGTCTCTTACGATCCTAGCAATGCTAATTCGTAAAAAAAAAAAAAAAAAAAAAGACAGAATACAAAAACCACTTATAATCTTTCTAATAAATCAGCACAATGAGAATATTCTGTTTATTCTGTGTTATAGTTTTTGATTTCAAGCAGATAAATGTCTACTTGTCAGTGTTGAGTCAGTGAATCATTTGGTCATGATCTAGATTCACTCATCTGACTCAGTGGGTCAGTCTTTGAGTCAGTGAATCAGTTGGGCAAGATTGAGATACACTCGTCTGATTCTGTGAGGCAGTGTTTGAGTCAGTGAATCAGTTGGGCAAGATTGAGATTCACTCATCTGATTCAGTGGGTCAGTGTTTGAGTCAGTGAATCAGTTGGGCAAGATTGAGATTCACTCGTCTGATTCTGTGAGGCAGTGTTTGAGTCAGTGAATCAGTTGGAAAGATTGAGATTCACTCGTCTGATTCAGTGGGTCAGTGTTTGAGTCAGTGAATCATTTAATCATGATTGAGATTCACTCATCTGATTCAGCGGGTCAGTGTTTGAGTCAGTGAGCCATTCAGTCATGATTGAGATTCACTCGTCTGATTCAGCAGGTCAATGTTTGAGTCAGTGAATCGTTTGGTCATGATCTGGATTTGATCATCTGATTCAGCAAGCAGTGTTTCAGTCAGTAAATCATTTCATCATGATTGAGATGTGCTCATCTGATTCAGAGGGTCATTTTTTGAGTCAGTGTACTGTTCAGTCACGATTGAGATTCACTTATATGATTCAGTTGGTGAGTGTTTGAGTCGGTGAATCAGTTGGTCATGATCTGGATTCATTCATCTGATTCAACGGGTCAGTATTTGAGTCAGTGAATCAGTTGGGCATGAGTGAGATTAATTTATCTGATTCAGCAGGTCAGTGTTTGAGTCAGTGAATCATTTAGGCAGTAGGAGATTTTGGAGCTGCATGTTAGACAGTACTGAAGAGCAACTGAGGAGAGACACTTCAAAAATCTGGTTCTCAACCACTCCAGTAGAATCTGTACTGGAATATACTGAAGCTGTTCTGGCAGCTGATCATGGATATACACCAGCTTTAATATGTCATTCATCTGTATACACTTTGGAATTAATGCCAGTGTGTGGAAAGGAATGAGCTGAATTTTTTGCAGAGACATATTCATCATATCTATGTGTCCTGTATGCTTTAACCTGCATCGTGACTCGTTCTGTCTTGAAGGAGATTCACATATTTGATTCAGTGGGTCAGTGTTTGAGTCAGTGAATCAGTTGGGCATGAGTGAGATTGACTCATCTGATTCAGCAACTCAGTTTTTCATTAAAAAAAAAAAACCACACATATAAATAAAAATAAACACACATTTATACACAGGAACGTTTGGCTTTTGCAACAAACAGCTTAGGAATGAAGTCTTGAAGGTACATGAAGGCTGCTGATCTATCTGTCCTTATCTAAAGCTGTTACAAATCGCTGTATAAGGTCCAGTGTGGTGTGCAGTGGTGGCATCAGAACTTCCCAATGCTTCTCACTTGATGTTGTTCCTCCACATTGTGAACTTGCCCTGCTGTGGCCAGTACTGCTTTTGGTAGTGCACCTTGGTGTCTCTGATATCTCAAAGACAAAGACAGCAGCGAAACTTCCTGATGGTAAAACTTCCTTGGAAACCCGTCCCGAATGCCACCATTTTGAAATTTCTGATGATCTCCCAGCCCTACTCATCACATTTCAGAGTCCAGCACTATAGGGATATTGTCTTCAACTTTGATGTCTGGAAAAACAGCACAGTTTTTAAAATTTGCCATTTTTTTCTCATTTTATGTGAATGAAAAGTGGCAAATTTGCCCATAATAAAATAAATATACAATAAGAGATAACACTGCCAGGTTTTTCATAAATGCCAACCGTTTCATTCATATTTCACAGGCCATCAGGTTCTGCTGGACTAAGTGTTTTTTTTTTTGTTTTTTTTTTATTCTTTTATTGTAAAACTTTAAATGAGTGTTTGTTTGTTATATTTTACAACTAAAACAGGCCAGGGCCCAGGGTGGGAGGGTTTTCTTCTTATTTTTCTGTATTTCTTTTCTTTATTATTATTATTATTATTATTATTATTATTATTATTATTATTGTTATTATTATTGTTATTATTATAGTATTTTGCTCCCTGTTCACGCAAAATAAAAATGGGATTCTGTAGTGTTATGTGATTATGTGATTGATATATGCTACCATTAAATAAAAAGACTTTAAAACATTTTTTTAAAAAGATAAATAAATAAGTAAATAAATAAATAAAATTTGCCCATTTTCTCAATGAGGTCAATTTCAAAGCACCAATGTCCTGGTCACAAAAGCAAAGTTTGTGAGAATTAATAGGCATTTTCTCTGTGTAAGAAATTAGGAAATAACACTTACTACAAAGAAAGAAAGAAAGAAAGAAAGAAAGAAAGAAAGAAAGAAAGAAAGAAAGAAAGAAAGAAAGAAAGAAAGAAAAATAAATAAATAATGTATAAATAATAAATAATTATATGTTTTAATCTGATTTATTGAAGGAAAAACTACCTTACTGTCCGATTAGAAGTGAGTAAATGAGTTTTCATGTTGATTATCATCCACATCAGTGTCTGTCTCATCCTCTGAGGTAAAAGGCACTCGTGTCACACGTCATCATCTGTTCACTCCACTGATCTGTGATAATACTAACATGAGAAAATAAACTCTCTTTCATTCATCCGTTCATTCATTCAGGGCACTTTGATTTGATGATTGAAGTGCAGGGGAATGGCATATATTTATGTGATAATTATGTGATAAACCGTGACTCAGCACACTTAGCTAGTGAGGGTTTAGACATCTTTAGAGAGACTGATTTTTTCCCTTCTGCATTTGTTAAACACTGTTTGAGTCAGTGAATTGTTCATTCATAATTGAGACTCACTTATCTGATTCAGCAGGTCAGTGTTTGAGTCAGTGAATCATTTGCTCATGATTGAGATTCAATCATCTGATTCAGCAGGTCAATGTTTGAATCACTGAATTGTTCAGTCACAATTGCGATTCATGCATATTGTGTTTGAGAGTGAGATGTTTGGGCATGAATAAGATTCACTCATCTGATTCAGCAGTTCAGTGTTTGAGTCGGTGAATCATTTGCTCATGATCTGGATTCGCTCATCTGATTCAGTGGGTCAGTGTTTGAGTCAGTGAATCATTTAATCATGATTGAGATTCACTCATCTGATTTAGCAAGTCAGTGTTTGAGTCAGTGAATCATTTGGTCATGATCTGGATTCGCTCATCTGATTCAGTGGGTCAGTGTTTTGAGTCAGTTAATCAGTTGGGCATGGGTGAGATTCCTTCGTCTGATTCAGCGGGACTGTTATTTTTTTCCTTCTGCATTTGTTAAACAATATGATCTTCATAACAAAATCAAACCTAGAAAATAAAAAAGAGAATCATTTATACACTGAGATGTATATGAAGTATATAATTCTTCGTAATTATCACCTGTTTTCCAGAAAGTTCCAGCCATAACGACTTCTAACAGCTTGCCTGACACATTTTACTTTCCTGTTTATACACCCAACAGAACATATTTCAACGAAAAAAGATTAGAGAAATGCTTTCTTTGCTAAAGTGTTTGTGGAGTCATGTTTCCCCGCTGTGGTGGTGTTATCTACTCTGATTAGATTCAAACCACCAGTGTAGGAAAACTGATGACAAGGCAGTTATACAGTATTTGCGCAACCTATAAGCAGAATTGGTACTGAGCCTGTTTTTAACCACAATAATCAGTGCAGGTTGACATCCGCTAATGATTTATCAGTCTTTAAGTACTTACCTGAGCTTTTCCCAGCTTACAGAATCAACCTGAAGTACAGCCTGGCCTTTTATTTTTAAAAGCCAGATTACACAGAGATCTACTGACAAAATGGTGGAGAAAACAGTGAAATGTTAAAATGCTGGTACATGATGACATCATGGAATAATTTGCATATTAACATAATCAAGTCAAGTCAAGTCAAGTCAAGAAGCTTTTATTGTCATTCCAACCACATATAGCTGACGCAGTACATAGTGAAATGTCAATTCAATTCAATTCAATTTTATTTGTATAGCGCCTTTAACAAAGAGCATTGTCTCAAAGCAGCTTTACAGAGCATAAGAAATAATAAACATCATCTGTTCACTCCACTGATCTGTGATAATACTAACATGAGAAAATAAACTCTCTTTCATTCATCCGTTCATTCATTCAGGGCACTTTGATTTGATGATTGAAGTGCAGGGGAATGGCATATATTTATGTGATAATTATGTGATAAATCGTGACTCAGCGCACTTAGCTAGTGAGGGTTTAGACATCTTTAGAGAGACTGATTTTTTCCCTTCTGCATTTGTTAAAAACTGTTTGAGTCAGTGAATTGTTCATTCATGATTGAGATTCACTTATCTGATTCAGCAGGTCAGTGTTTGAGTCGGTGAATCATTTGCTCATGATCTGGATTCGCTCATCTGATTCAGCAGGTCAATGTTTGAATCAGTGAATTGTTCAGTCACAATTGAGATTCATGCATATTGTGTTTGAGAGTGAGATGTTTGGGCATGAATAAGATTCACTCATCTGATTCAGCAGTTCAGTGTTTGAGTCAGTGAATCATTTGCTCATGATCTGGATTCGCTCATCTGATTCGGTGGGTCAGTGTTTGAGTCAGTGAATCATTTAATCATGATTGAGATTCACTCATCTGATTTAGCAAGTCAGTGTTTGAGTCAGTGAATCATTTGGTCATGATCTGGATTCGCTCATCTGATTCAGTGGGTCAGTGTTTTGAGTCAGTTAATCAGTTGGGCATGGGTGAGATTTCTTCGTCTGATTCAGCGGGACTGTTATTTTTTTCCTTCTGCATTTGTTAAACAATATGATCTTCATAACAAAATCTTCTTCTTCTTCTTCTTTCGGCTTTTCCCTTCAGGGGTTGCCACAGCGAATCATCTCTCTCCACCTATCCCTATCTTCTGCATCCTCAACACTTGCACCCACTAGCTTCATATCCTCATTAATTCCATCCATATACCTCCTCTTTGGCCTTCCTCTTTGCCTCCTGCCTGGCAGCTCCATGTCCAACATTCTCCTGCCAATATACTCACTCTCTCTCCTCTGAACATGTCCAAACCATCTTAATCTGGCCTCCCTAACTTTGTCCCCCAAACGTCCAACATGAGCTGTCCCTCTGATGTACTTATTCCTAATCCTGTCCAATCTTGTCACTCCCAAAGAGAACCTCAACATCTTCAGCTCTGCTACCTCTAGCTCTGACTCCTGTCTCTTCCTCAGTGACACTGTCTCTAAACCATACAGCATGGCCGGTCTCACCACTGTCCTGTACACCTTCCCCTTGATTCTCACTGATATTTTCCTATCACACAGAACTCCCGACACCTTTCTCCACCCATTCCAACCTGCCTGCACTCGCTTCTTTACCTCTTTCCCACACTCTCCATTACTCTGGACTGTTGACCCCAAGTACTTAAACTCCTGTACCTTCTTCACCTCTTCACCCTGTAACCTTACTGTTCCACTTCCCTCCCTTTCATTAACACACATGTACTCAGTCTTACTACGACTGACTTTCATTCCTCTTCTCTCCAGCGCAAACCTCCACCTCTCCAGGTTTTCCTCCACCTGCTCCCTGCTCTCACTACAGATCACAATGTCATCTGCAAACATCATTGTCCAAGGAGACTCCTGTCTGACCTCCTCTGACAACTGGTCCATCACTATAGCAAATAGGAAGGGGCTCAGAGCCGATCCCTGATGCAGTCCCACCTCCACATTGAACTCCTCTGTCTGACCTACAGCACACCTCACCACTGTCCTGCTCCTCTCATACATGTCCTGCAGCACTCTGACATACTTCTCTGCTACTCCTGACTTCCTCATACAGTACCACAGCTCTTCTCTTGGCACCCTGTCATACGCTTTCTCCAAGTCTACAAACACACAGTGCAACTCCCTCTGATCATCCCTATACTTCTCCATCAAAATCCTCAGAGCAAAAATTGCATCTGTTGTGCTCTTTCTGGGCATGAAGCCATACTGCTGTTCACAAATTTCCACTACCTTCCTTAACCTAGCTTCCACTACTCTTTCCCATACCTTCATTGTATGGCTCATCAACTTTATCCCCCTATAGTTACTGCAACTCTGCACGTCACCCTTATTCTTAAAGATCGGCACTAACACACTTCTTCTCCATTCCTCAGGCATCCTCTCACTCTCTAAAACCCTGTTGAACAAACTAGCTAAAAATTCCACTGCTGCCTCTCCCAGACACTTCCAGACCTCCACCGGGATGTCATCAGGACCGACTGCCTTTCCACTTTTCATCCTCTTCAAAGCCTTCCTGACTTCATCCTTTCTAATCTTATCTACTTTCTGTTCCACAGAGTTCACCCCTTCTACTCTTTTTTCCCTCTCATTTTCCTCATTCATCAGCTCCTCAAAGTACTCCTTCCATCTCCTCTGTACACTCTCCTCACTTGTGAGCACCCTTCCATCTCTATCCTTAATAACTCTAACTTGCTGCACATCCTTCCCATCTCGATCCCTCTGCCTAGCTAACCTGTATAAGTCCTTCTCTCCTTCTCTAGTATCTAACCTAGTGTACAACTCGTCATATGCCTTCTGCTTGGCCTTAGACACCTCCCTCTTCACTCTGCGCTGTAACTCCTTGTATTCCTGTCTATTCTCTTCAGTCCTGTCCATGTCCCACTTCTTCTTGGCTAACCTCTTCCTCTGGATACTATCCTGAACTTCCTCATTCCACCACCATGTCTCCTTATCTTCTTTCCTCCTTCCAGATGACACACCCAGCACCTTTCTCCCTGTCTCCCTGATCACTTCTGCTGTAGTTTCCCAGTCATCTGGCAGCAATACCTGCCCACCCAGAGCCTGCCTCAACTTCTGTCTAAATTCCTCACAACATTCCTCCTTTTTCAGCTTCCACCACTTGGTTTTCTTCTCTGTCTCTGACCTCTTCTTCTTACAGACCATCAGAGTCATCCTACACACCACCATCCTATGCTGTCTGGCTACACTCTCTCCCACTACCACTTTACAGTCACTGATCTCTTTCAGATTGCCTCTTCTACATAAGATGTAGTCTACCTGTGTTCTCCTACCTCCACTCTTGTAAGTCACTCTATGCTCCTCCCTCTTCTGAAAATACGTGTTAACCACAGCCATGTCCATCCTCTTAGCAAAGTCCACTACCATCTGTCCTTCAAGGTTCCTTTCCTTAACTCCAAACTTGCCCATCACCTCCTCATCACCTGTGTTCCCCTCACCAACATGTCCATTAAAATCCGCTCCTATCACCACTCTCTCACCTGTGGGAATACTCTCCATCACCTCATCTAATTCACTCCAGAATCTCTCTTTCTCCTCTAACTCACAACCTACCTGTGGGGCATAACCACTAACAACATTCAACATCACCCCTTCAATCTCTAACTTCAGACTCATCACCCTGTCTGACACTCTCTTCACCTCCAGAACATTCCTCACAAACTCCTCCTTCAGGACCACACCTACCCCATTTCTCTTACTATCCACACCATAATAAAACAGCTTGAATCCTGCTCCTATACTACGAGCCTTGCTACCCTTCCACCTGGTCTCCTGTACACACAGTATATCCACCTTAATTCTCTCCATCATATCAGCCAGCCCTCTACCTTTCCCTGTCATAGTACCAACATTCAGAGTTCCTATTCTCAATCCTACACTCTTACCTTTCCTCTTCTCTCTCTGTCTGTGCACTCTCCTCCCTCCTCTACTTCTTCGACCAACAGTAGCCCAATTTCCACCGGCGCCCTGTAGGTCAACGGCGCCGATGGCGGTCGTTATTAACCCGGGCCTCGACCGATCCGGTATGAAATTCGTACTGACGATTCGCATGGTTAAATTTGGCAACGTTTTACGCCGGATGCCCTTCCTGACGCAACCCTCTCTATTTATCCGGGCTTGGGACCGGCACAGAAGTCACTGGACTGTGACCCCCATAGCTAGATTATCTTCATAACAAAATCAAACCTAGAAAATAAAAAAGAGAATCATTTATACACTGAGATGTATATGAAGTATATAATTCTTCGTAATTATCACCTGTTTTCCAGAAAGTTCCAGCCATAACGACTTCTAACAGCTTGCCTGACACATTTTACTTTCCTGTTCCTCAGGTGCTGAGGGATGATTGTGTTGAATGCTGAACTAAAGTCTATGAACAGCATTCGTACATATGTGTCCTTATTGTCCAGGTGTGTGAGGAACAGATGGAGGGTTGTGGTGATGGCATCGTCCGTGGAGCGATTCGGACAATACGCAAACTGCAAGGGGTCTAGTGAGGGTGGTAGCTGGGTCTTGATGTGCGTCATGACGAGCCTCTCGAAGCATTTCATCACGATGGGTGTGAGTGCAACGGGACGATAGTCATTAAGGTATGAAACTGTAGACTTCTTTGGCACGGGGACGATGGTCGTTGTCTTGAGGCACGTAGGAACAACGGCACTGCTCAGGGAAATGTTGAAGATGTCAGTGAAGACATCCGCTAGTTGTTCTGCACATTCCCTGAGCACTCTGCCAGGAATGTTGTCTGGTCCAGCAGACTTCCGTGGGTTAACTCTGCATAGAGTTCTCTTCACGTCAGCCGTGGAAAGACAGAGCACCTGGTCGTTGGGAGGAGGGATGGTCTTCCTCGCTGCTACGTTGTTCTGTGCCTCGAACCGAGCGTAGAAGTCATTCCGCGCATCTGGAAGGGAGGCGTCACTGTCACAGGCAGATGGTGTGGTCTTGTAGTTTGTGATCGCCTGTATGCCCTGCCACATGCGCCGGGAGTCTCTGCTGTCTTGAAAGTGGCCGTGGATTCTCTGAGCGTGCGTGCGCTTCGCTTCTTTGATGGCTCGAGACAGTTTGGCCCTTGCTGTTTTTAAGGCCTCCTTATCCCCAGGTTTTAACCTGTTCAGAACCGGTTAGGAGCATCTGACGAGCGGTCTGTATGCTGGAATCAACATAACAGAGATGTGGTCTGAGTAGCCGAGGTGGGGGCGGGGCTCCGCACGATACACACTGGGAATGTTTGTATAAACAAGATCCAGCGTGTTCGTGCCTCTCGTAGCAAAGTCCACATGTTGATGGAATTTAGGGAGAACAGACTTGAGATTTGCATTATTGAAATCTCTGGCGATAATAAACAGTCTTTCGGGGTGAGCATTCTGCAGCTCGCTAATAGCTCCATAAAGCTCACACAGAGCCTCTTTAGCATTAGCGCTGGGGGGAATGTACACTCCGACAATGAAAGCGGTGGTGAATTCCCGTGGTAAATAAAAAGGCCTGCATCTAACAGTCACAAACTCCACTAGCGATGAACAGTAACTAGAGACAAGCACAGAGTTCTTGCACCATTCCGTGTTGATGTAAACACACACCGCCACCGCGAGTCTTACCGCACAGAGCTATTTATCATTGTTTGCGTATCAAAAGATGCTACATATAAAAGATTTTCTGAAGGCTGAATCTGAATGGAAAAAAGTAAGGAATAAAAACTGCTATAGGACACGCTGTTATAGGAAATTAATCTACAACACGATGGTGGGATGCAAACAATTTCCATCCATCCATCCATCCATCCATCCATCCATCCACCCATCTACCCATCCTTCTGTCCATCCACCCTTCTGTCCATCCTTCCATCCATCTATTTTCTGTAGCACTTATCCTACACAAGGTCATGGGGAACCCGGCGCTTATCCAAGGTAACTCAACAAGGAGGAAACATTGGATAGGGTGTGAATCCATCACATACTCACACTCACACCAGAAACATGTCTTTAGACCGGGGGAAGAAACCAGTGGAAACCCCTGAATCACTGTGAGATGCTGAACACTAAGCCCCCATTCTCCACACGCAATCAATTTACATTTTTAATCCTTTTTAATCCATTTAGAATTACACACACTCTTGTACGTTACCCTTACCTTTCCTCAACAGACTTTCTTAATAAAACAAAAAAATGTCAATATCCTGAAAATGTCAGAAAACTTACTGACTGTTACAAAGAGCTGATGCTGGAGATTCCTCCCATAATCCGTTAAATAAACATCTCCTGTCAGGAAACATCACCATTTCAACATGCATAGCTTTTTTCTGTGATAAACAACAACAGCTTCTTAATCCGTTGAATTTGTTTATGGTTATCATTGCTTCATGTGAACTAATGGACGGTAACTATGGAAACAAAAAAATAACGATAAGAACAAGAGCATTGATATGATTTGTTTTATTAGTCGGAGCTGTTATAATCCACACCTTTGATTGATTTGAGACTCTCTGGATAATTGATTATAATTTATTTGTTATAGAAAGCATTTAAAAACATATCTCATAATCAAATGATTTCTTTGCAGACAAAAATATATTAAGAATTCAATAGCATCAATAATGTACCTTAATGTATAATGTAACCAAGTGCCTGTAATTGTTTTGTTATTTAAATATCATTAACCACGCCCACACACAGTCAGGCAGCTACTTGGCGAGGCGTGTGTTGATGTCCCTGAGCAGACACGGTATGTAGGTCAGCGAGATTAGAACGGGGTTTAACAAACACATCTGCGGTTAGCAGTCTGTGGTTTGCCTCGTCAATTCATTTCAGTGGTTAGCTTCAGGTCTGGAATTTCCCAAAGATGATGCTTTTAGTTTTTTATCATGTATTTATCATATAACAGAGTCTTTAACTGATTTCTGCAGCAAGATAATGTGACAAAAAATTCCAATTAAATAGAAAAAAAAAACAGAATGTCTTTTTATAACATCCTTGAGTGACCTTGGATGACTTTGATATCATAGCAGGACATGGAATTTATGAGTAATCATCTTATCTGTGTAAATATAAAAGTCACTGAAGTGTGTGTTTTTTGTACTTACATCCTTTCTTGTGAAAGCCTTATCTCTCTTACTTGAAACTACTTGAGCTTATCTGGAAATCTGTTTACATCAAACATCATCTCTTCACAATCTTTTCTGTTGCTTAATTAGATGAAGACTTTAAAAAAGGACAAAGGTGAAAGACTGGAACAGAAGGGAAAAAAAAAAAAACATGTGCGCATCCCTTAACTATTTTTCGTGTCCATGTTGATGATTGAGCGTCTTTGTCATGTTCCACTCCACAGTGGAGGTTAATATGACGCTCATATGAAAGTAGACACTCAGGAATTTTTAGTGTTTCAGAAGTATTTCTGTTTTTCTCTAGCCTATTAGGGGTGATATATTCATAGAAAAGTTCCAAAAAGAAAAAACTATTATTTTTTTCCCATACATATGTTTCTCTGAGATGCTCAAAGTGCTTGTTCATCTAAAAAGCAGCTCAGATTTCATCTTCAACCAGGAAAATTCTGTGTAAGATTCTCCAACAGAGGGAAAAACATATAATACCAACAGATTCATTTTAGATCAGACTCACAGCCAGAACATCATTCATTTCTTTATACTGATTGAAAACATCCCACACTGAATGTAAAGAAAGACTTTTAAAAACCTGCTTTGTTCAGTGATCAATGTTTGATGGTCTTGTTTTTAGCACTAAATCAATCGTCTTTAGCTGTATTGAGATTCTTTAATCCTTTAATCTGGGCCACACCAAAGCACATTTCTGGTGGCTAAATGAGAGCTTGCGCTCTGTAAATTGTTTAATTGTTCGGAAAAGATGGTGTATTTCAGCATTCTTTCAAACATAGCTGAGTTACTGGCACACTAATAATAACTTTAGTTAAACAAGTGCAGTTAAAGTGTCAAGACACACCCATGACCTCTGTTGTCTATGTGCACTATGTATTTAGGACTTTGCTGTTTCATTCTGTCAACAGTTTAACGATTCCCTCAAGACAGTTCAAAGACCAGCAAGTGATTATCTCAGTGAGAACCTCAGCAAACATGGTGAGAACACAGGCGGTTTTCCTGACAGTGTCAAGATCTCATCACTACTGTCCCGTAAAATTATTACTCTTATTACTCCTCATACTGCACCTCGATCCCTCAGATCCACTGAGTCCCACCATCTCTCAAGGTAGGTATAAATCTAGTCTCTTCTCTGTTCTGGCAGAACAGGTGAAGAGGTGGTGGAATGAACTTCCCTAAGATGACCAAACATCCGAGTCACTGACCGTCTTCAAACGACCACCACAGATTTTAGGCTAATAGTATCCTAAGTCTGTGACCTATTGAACCAGTGTTAATTTATTCATTGATAAAGACTTTAAAGCACTCTTATACATCACTCTGGATAAGAGTGTCTGCCAAAATGCCAGTAATGTAAATGTAATGTAAAATACACACACAGATACGGATATGTACAGTTTCACACTTTCAGGATATCATAAAACCACCAGTTTCCTTCATTTGTGCCACACCGGTGGCTCTAAAATCCATTGCATTAGAAACAGCTTCAATATGCAAAGATTTGTAAAAAAATAAATAAATAAATAAAAAAATAAATAAAAACTTGTACCAAAGTAGAACATTTTAAACTACGTTTGGAAAAGTATTCAAATTACAGGCTAAAAAGTGAGAATTAAATGATCTCACTCCCGTATCAAGCTGTTTGTTTATTAAGACACCTATTGAATCCTTAGTGTGTGTTTGGTGTTTGTGTAGTCACAGTTTTGGTTAACACTCAGTGGCTTTTAACACATCATTTAGAGTCCTGTATGGACGCACCGCTTTACTGGATGTGAATGGGATTATGGGAGGTTACTTAAAAAAACATCTCAATGTTTATTAGACTGTGCAAATAAACTGTGAGTACAGATGTCATCCAAGGCATGTACAAGGCATCCAAAGGAAAAGAGATCGATTGAAGATCATTGCCAAGTGGACAAGAGTCTGATCTGTCCTAGCTACAGTGTGTTAAGCTATAGCATGTTTTTCCATGCACCCCCTGGTGGATATTGTGTGAATCGCAGCAAAAAAATTCTAAGAAACACGCAGCATGCAAGGACATGCAAGGCATTAATATAAAGCTGTCGTTCATGCTACATATATAACATATACCATTATAGAAAGTTGTGCATCTCCTGGATGAAAAGTATGTCATTATTTAAGTATGTCATACACATAAGCTTCCAAGTGTAACCGGTCTCCCGCTATCACTGTTACGATCTGCGTTGTGTATAATGAAGAGGTAGACCACTGGAACTGTTGCTGATGGACAGTTTATTAATATGAAATTGCTGGTACTCTCCCCAACACGCTCAACACTCTCCTCAGTGCGCTCAACGCTGTCTGGATGGAGTAGAGAAAGAGTACAATGAGGAATGAATTTGTTCTGTGACCTTTTTTTTCCACCTCCATGTTTTGGTGAACAAATTAATACAAAATAAATACATGAAAATCAAAAGGAGGGATCATTAGTGAAATACATTAATTCAAATCATGAATACACATTCTTACTAACACCCGTAACACAAGCATGCGCTGTGTAATAATGTCTGTCATCAGGAATAACCTCAGTGTTCTCGGTTTTGTGGAAATAACAGCTCTCATACCAGCACGTAGGCTCTGAGAGGAGATTATATATAGTGAATGTGCTTTGCTGACAAGAAGACTCGACTTGCAAAGACACGCTGTGTTTGGACATGAGCTGTATTCGAACTCGCTGTACTGTGTGTATAGTATCTGTCCCTGCATGCTGCTCTGAACATCACGCCTCCTCCTCTTCCTCCTATGTGCCATACCGCTGCACCTTTATCACCTCCATTCATTTTAAACACACACAGGTCTGAGCTGGAACTAGAGATAATTTTTTAAGTGCTGCAACGTTATTTTTCTTTTATTCCTTCATTCTTTAGGAATCATTTATTGATCATTCATTTATTCGTGCGTTAAAATTCTTTCTTTCCTTGTGTTTAAGCATTTCAGGTACTTTTCTTGAGCTCTACCTTCCAGCATATTTTTCTTTCATTCTTTCTACACACACACACACACACACACACACACACCGATCAGCCATATCGTTAAAACCACCTACAAAACAGCTCTGATCTGCAGTCAGCTGGTTTGTACTGTGTGTTCTGACATGTTTCTATGAAGCTTTTCTCTGAGATAGGAATCAGACAGCTTAACCTTGGCTCGGTCACTTTGCTTCGCTCGCTCATTGACTTGCTGCCTAATACACTGCTCAAAAAAGTTAAAGGAACATTTAATCATCACAGAGAAACACAGAGTCAATAAAACTTCAAGGATATCTTTCCAGTCAGGAATCATAAGTGATGGTGCAGAAAAGTCATGTGACGTTTATATATATGACAATTTATTGCATAATGTTGATTGGGAAAATACCCAGAACCCACAGGGTGTACACTCATCTACCTGTTTTAGGTAGTTTTCAGACTTCCATTGGTGTTTCAGGCACACGGTGCCAACAAACCATATTAGGCACTTAAAGGCTATTTATAAACTAAACATTAAAAGCTATATGCACTAAAAAACATTTATTGATATTCTTAATAATGTGTACCATTAAAGTGCCTAAGAGTTTCCTAAAATAGAAAGCAAACATATAACACATAAATAAGGACCGCAGAGATGATATACAGTATTACAGTCAATTGCCACATGATTGCATACCACCATGCCTACAAAACAGTACCTGAAAAACACATCCAGATCAAAACACTATGGCTGGCTGAGAACATAGCCAAGCAATGTAACCAAGAACATATTCACCAAAATAAACTTGTTAACTTTTTTAGTTAGCAATACAAAACCTAATAAACAATTGAGAATGGACATTGCCCAATAACCAAAACATCCTCTCTTTTTTTTCGTTTTTACCCTAATGAATTCTCAAATCTCAAATTCACCTGACTTGTTTTGTAGACATTCAACAACATAACTATAAATGGATAAAAAGCAACGCTTATAAAAAATAAAATATGTTAGAGTTGGCTAATTGCTAGGATATAAGAGGACTGTCCAGTTAAAGCTAAATAATCATTGGTAAAAGCATTATGTCACCCTGTTGTTGAGTATTTTCCTAGAACTGACCCGACTGTTTTATATCTATTTGTTATTGACGCAGATTTTTATGTAAATTTTGATTCATAATAGCAATAGGATGCGAAAAGACACTTAAAAAATGTAGGTTATGGCTTTAGGTGTGGAGTATACAAATCCAGTAAATGTTTGCTGTAATGATCTGCTCCTTCAATTTCAGCCTTAAAACATTCAAAGGCTTTCAACTAAACTGATATTCTACACAACAATTGTTCCAGTGGCCCACTATTTCAGTAAAAGGTTAATACATGTGTACACTGTTCAGTGTGTAAAAGTTTTTTACAAGCCAACCACAAGGCAGCAAAAGTCACAAAACCCCCTCATATGATTGTAGGTTGATGATCTCCACAGCTAACTTCTGAGGGTCCATGAGGTTTGGGAACATCTCCATTGCTCTGTCCACAAGACAGGAATTAAAAACGGCTAGCAGCTTCTTCCTGACCTGCTCCCTCTCCGGCATCGGATGGTTCCAGTGAGCACCGTCACCCTGCACACGGCCTGGAGGCACATGGCCGAAGTGATTGTATGGCTCGGACCAGTAGCCATTTTGAGGAGGAGGCATGCTTCTGTGGTGATACTCATGGAGTACGCTATACTGGTGAAAGTTCCCTGGTGGGTAAGGTGCTTTTCCATAGGAGTGATATTGAGGGTAGGTGTATGGCATGTTGCTTGGGTTTTGTGATGCACCAATACTCATGTGGTGGGGATGATAACTTGGATTGGACTGTAAACTGGATTGGTTTAAGGACTGGGTACAAGTTGGAGGATGACGGTACCTTCCGTTAGAAGGATTCTTGGACATCCTTTGCTCTCCTCCAGAATGGCATTCGTATGAGCCCAGGCCCGAATCCAGGTACTCCTGAGAGGAAGCAGAGATGCAGTCTGGATTTGCTGGGGAGTACTGACTGGAGCGATCTTGCTTTGAAGGGGACTTTCTTGAAGTAGACTGTGGAATGGTCTTGACCACCAGCATATTCTCACTGGTGTGGGTCTTCTTGAGTGGTCCACTTTGACTGAGAGTGAGTTTTTGTTCCATCACTTCTTCCAGAGAAGCTCCCTGGGAATGGTTTTGGCCTGCCAAGGACGGTTTCTGAGGAAAAGCGGGCATTTTGGCTTTCTCACGCAACTCATCCGCCAAGGAACGTTGGGACTGCTTGCCACGTTCTGGGTGGCTGAACTTACACTTGATCCCGTAGGTGCACTTCTTACCTTAAATCGAAAGTGATGAACAGAGGTAAGAATAAACATTCAGTATGGTTTCGTGCCAAAGTGATGGCTTTTGAAATGACATGAAATGACAGATTACTTGGGTGTTTCCATGAAAATGACCATTTTCATTTTCCATTATCCACCAACAGGTTCGCAGTAAAAACATATAGTTATTAATACCACATTTAAGTTTAACTTTTCTAGGCTCCTAAAGCAAATCAGTCATGATGGCACATGTGTAGCTTAACAGAATTATATGACTTGCATATGAAGGGCTTACTTTTCTTAGAAGCAATAAAAACTTGCGTAATACTCACCATAGGGGCAAGGGAGTTTCTTAGTAGCTCGGGGAGTCTTGCGTAGAAAGTTTTCCAAAGTAGGTCCATGTCTTCCGAGTGGATCATCTGGGAGCATAAACCTTGAAAAACAAAGAACAATACAAGACTTATTAATGCTCCTGGGTAAGTTGGCCACTTAGCAATGTCTTCTAATATTTATTAGGGAAATCAGATGTCGTGTTCAGAATTAATATGCACGAAACAAGGTTTCAAGGCTTTGAGACGTGACATACTTGTCATTGACAAAGGAGTACATCAGCAGCCTCTCCTCTATGAAGCGTTTCCACTCAGGCTTTTCCCCCTGCAAGTCTCGGTAGGTATCGTTGGACACGATGATGCCGTCCACATCGTATGCCAGCTTGACGATGAATCGGTCATCATAGCACACCACCCGCTTTCCTGCAACGCGCCTTGATGGAGTGAAGACCAGAATCTTTTTCCGTTCCAGCTCTCGGAGAATTTGCTGATCTGTGGTAAGTAGTGGTTCAGTGGTTAAGACATGGGACTACTGATTAAAAGTCATGAGTTCAAATCCCAGCTCTGCCGCTCTGCCACTTCTGGGCCCTCGAGCAAGGAGGTGCAGCCTCATTGCCTATAAGTCCCAAGAAACGAAGCATGGCCTCTTTGCCTATCAGTTCTAGTGATCGAGGTCTAGCCTCTAGAAGTCTCAGTAAATACTGTGTGGCCTTTGTGTCTCTAAGTTCCAGAAATTATGCAGTTAATTAGGTTCTAGGAAACTAGGTGGTGCCTCTGTACCCATGAGCCCCAGGTAAAAAGACATGGCCTCTATGCCTCTAAGGTTGTATTCAATTTTCTAGCTATGTCAACGCACAATTATTCAAGTGCCTATAATTAATGCTAGCTGGAATCTAATGACAAAATGAAATAAAAAAAAAATGGGTTGGGTACAGCAATTAAAAAGAACTCTCTGTAACCAATAAATACAGAAAATATTACTTTGCACTTATGTCTTATTTTTATAACAATATTATAACATTTAATCAACTGGAAAGCACAGGAATGACATATACAGATAAAACCAAACAGCCAAATGTATCCCTCACCACAAAAAAAATCTTTATATATACTATAAACGCCTTGTCGGAATAAAGTTAAACAGCATGATATGTGTACGATCACACATCTGTGTTTCTTCAACTTTTTATTCTGAAGTAATTTTTTACATGACTCTGTATAAAGGTGTCTTTATACAAAAAAAAAAAAAAAAAAAAAAAAAAAAAAAAAAAAAAAAAAACCCACATAGCAGCCCTTTTCCGGTGGTTTGCACAGCTGTTTCCTTTAGAACCAGCCTTGGAGAATCTGTACACATCATTAATAGAGGGCACGTTCATCTACAATTACAGTCTAAACAGTCTCTCTCTCTCTATCTCTCTCTCGCTCTTTCTCCCGCTTACACTCTCTCTTGGCTAGGAAATTCACCATGAATATAAAACGTCTCAGTTCTGCACGGTGTTCAAGCAAAACCATTGTGACTAAAGTACACAAGATTTATCATGGTCTCTTAGCCCAGGGCTAATCCAGTAACAGTCTGGTTTTTCCTGACCTTTCTTTATTTTTCAGAATCATGAGCCACCTGTCAGCTCACTCGGGTTCTTGTTCAAACTAGTGACTTCTGAAGACTCGACAAGAAGGTGGCTAACAGTATTTTAAAAATAAATTAAAAGCATTTGAAAGCAATTAGGACGGATGGGAGATGCTGTTTACAACTAGCACTAGAACTTAGGTCTCATTAGTCCAAAATGTACCTTTGTTTGTACATTTGCGGAGTCTCCACCTTGCCCTTAGGCAAATCCCAAACAGGATTCTGTATGTCTTTTTTCAATAGTTGTTTTCTCATGTAGTGTTATGGACTTCCCAAGCTATGATGGACCTGTAATAGCTTCTCTCCAGCTTCTTCAGAATTACCCCCGGTCTCTTTGTGTTTGTATGACCGGCCACTGATTCCTGGAAGGTGTCTTCTAGGTGAAGCCATAGTTTTGCCGTATTGTTTCCATTTCTAATAATGGTATGTTAAGCGTCCTGTGCTTGTTTTCATAGCTTTTTGGTCTTCATTTTTATTCTATATGTTTTGAGGAGTACCATATAATCTGGCCAAAAGTATGTGCGCACCTGAGTACTGAACATCATCATTTTAAAACCACAACCATCATCATCATCATCATTTTAAAACCAGGGGCATTCATTTCTAAGTGTGTACTTTCAACCCTGTGGTAACAGCTTGGGGGAAAAACCACATTTTCGGTATAAGGGTCAGGTGTCGACTTTTCATCACACTGTGTACAATCCCATTTGGCTGCATTTCACTTCCAGTTTTTAACATTATACAATATGGAAACATCCACATGGTGAAAACTAACAAAGCAATACACTGTACAGCAAATTTGACCTATTTAAGATACCGGCATCTACTCTCTTCAAACACAGACTAAGACCCACTTAACCAGAATCCTAATCATCTTTTTTGCATAAATTATTGGACTTTTCAATGATTAACTTTTACCTGTTTTGTAACAGCATACCATACAGGCAGTGGAGTAAAAGGATGAGGTCAGATCATTCAAGCACAATGGAGGATTTATTCATTTGCATATTCAATGTATTCTTTTATTGTTTATCAGTGAAAAAAGATAGAGGTGTTTTATGCAAATTTCTTGAGCATGAAAACTTTATAGGATGACTTGTACTGCCATGAAGAGGTGATTTTAAAGTGTGTGTGTGTGTGTGTGTGTATGAAATGCAGGACATAAATGAATAAACCAGTTTCTCATCAACTGAGCAGAAGGAATCCATGCACATCTCTTTTGTTTATCTAGCTGACATTTTAGATGGGTGTCTTTTACTCTTTCAAATAACTGATGTCTAGCAATACAATACTGTCACATGTGAAGTATGACGATCAGGGCATGGTATGTTTCTAAATGTTTGACTTACATGCAAATTACATAACTGTATGGCACAGCAAGACAGTTCGGTTCTGCATGAATGCTTCCTGTGTAAACACTGAGCTTGTGTTTTTTTTTGCTCATGCAAATATGTCACAATGGAAACCTGGGTGTTAACTGAATTACTTCCTGCTAGAAGTAATGATACATGGCTGTAGATACTGGAATTGCAAATTAATTTGCTAAACTCTGGATGGTCAACAGGAGACTGAAGGTTTTACATCATGTTAATCGAGGAATCTGGTTATTCAGTAAGTGGGAGAATGAAACTAGTAGGATATGACAGTGAGAAATAAAAAATCTGGAGATATCGCCACACCCTGGGAGCTGAAGAGGGCAAATATCATAAATATCACCTAAATTTAACGAAATACTTGCTTGTCACTACACATAGCAACACAGATTTTAACAAATCATTGTTAACGCATTCAGCTTGTACGTTATGGACTTTCTACAAGCAGAGATTTGATGTAAGCCCCGCCCCCTCAGTACTCTGGGGCCACCCACTTGGCTATGAGACGTGACCGAGTTCTTCTGTATCATGATTTGTAGTAGGAAGGTTTAGCATCAATTGTAAAGCTGAAAAAGGATTTGTTGCTTTTAAATGAAACACTGCACTTCACAGATTTACAAATTTGATTGCGGCTCCGTGATTCAGAAGATTTCATCATACAAATTTCAGAATACGGAATCCGCCATCTTGGGAGATCACATGATGTTGTTACTGAAAATCCTCTTCAACTCATAAGCATGTATTAATTGCTTGGTGTGTGTGTGTGTGTGTGTGTGTGTGTGTGTGTGCTTTAACAAATCTTCCTAATATCTAACTCTCATTTCCATACTCGACTGCACACGCACACACACACACACACACACACACACACACACACACACACACACACACAGAGTGTTTTGTTGTGCTTTACTTTTATGTTGCTTTCTATAAAAAGCTTCAACCAAATTTATTGAGGTCAATGCAAATTCATTTAACCAAACTGAACCGACTGTGGTTTCCAGGGAAGTGAAACGTGTTCCTTATTCGTTCTGTCTCACCTGTGATCGGGACATCCGGCCTGGGCTGTTCCCGCCTCCATGACGGTACAAACACAGTAACATCAGTGTGCCCTCGATCCAGGAAGTAGTTCACAGCCAGTTGGATTCCCAGGCAGGAGAAAACTTCCTTGTTTCCGTGACTAATTAGACATAAAAACGTTTTACACTGAATTTCATCAGTAGGCACTTATTGAGTGTTAAACTTAAATGAAATTCTTAAGAAAAGTTTCAGAATATCAAACACACCAACCCACACACAGAATTCACATGAAATAAAAATGAAAGTGTCCAAAATTCAGTGTGAAGATCACACCTTTAACCTCTCACACAAATACGTGATGAATTACAGACACAGACCCTGTGTCGCAGCTACAAGTCACACTTCTAGGGTTTTACTCTGCCTTTCTGTGATTAACAAAAATGAAAGACTACAAAAATATTGGAGATTTTGAAGAATTAACAAGAAAGAAAGAAATAATATAAAACACAACCGTGCTGAAAATTGCTGTTGAGCTATGTGAGTGATCATTTGTACAATGAACTAAATGTTTTAAAAAAATGGAAAAAATAACCTCACATTTCTCTTAAAACACTGAAACATATAAATAAGTAAGAAATAAAACACTCCATGCCATACTATTATAGGAAAATAATCAACTTCAGGGTGCTTTTTCTGCCTAGAGAAGCTTACAGCTTTACCTACCAAATCTGTTGACACACACTGATTACACACATTACATTTTGACAATTTTCTTCCCCTTGTCATAGGTGTTTATTTTATTTCTACTCCTTCATTAGTGTGTCGAGAAAACCTTCTCAAAGAAAGAGTCGTAAAGGCGTTTGTTTTGTTTTTTTGCACACCTTGAACATTTTATGGAATTGAAATGGGATAGGCTGGGATTTTTTTTTACCATACAGTTTGTGCTATTTGTCTAAGATTTTTTTTAACATTTAGATTAATTATATTTTTAAAAAATCATTTAGATTAATTACATTTTAAAAAAAATCCTGTTGCTCCTTCGTTTCTTCCTCGACACGCCTGGCTTTGTGAAGAATGTGGAAATGCAGCTTTTTACTTCGTCTTACAGGATCATGGGACACGGTGTCATGACAAGGTGAAAAAAAAAAAAGGAAAAAAAAGGAAAATAAATAAATAAACAAATTACTAATATAATAATATAATACAATATAAATAATAATATAAATAACTAGTAGTAGAAAACCATAAACTTCTGGCACTGCACCTTTCTTCATGCCTCATAAAAAGGGTGGAGGTGAATTTGCATAATGTCTTCAGTGCACTATTCGCCTCTAGGCTTCACTGAACTGTTTATATCCACCTTGTAAGATACAAATTGTAAAGAAAATTTTCTCTAGCATGATGTTTTTCATGGGCTAATTAATTTTTTTAATCGAATTAAAACTGTTTAGCTGTTTCGGTATAAAAGCTTGAGTGAAATTACTCAAAGCAATACACCTGAAAACAATGTAAAGATTCTATTAAGCATGCAAAGTATGAATCATGGGATATCTGGAGCATGAAGAATTAAATTTACTGTATAAAGCATGAATTAGATGTTAGTGTGCTCAAGGAACCTCACACCACTGCGCTGTTAAAGCAGATGTCAGAATTTTCCTTCACAGCAGATCTGACACTATTTATTTTTTGTTAATCATTTCTTTAGTGACAACTTATACAGGTGGAAAGCGAGACAGAGAGAACATTTAGAGCTGCTATAACACACTGTAACTGAAGCAGGAAAAGCAGGAAAAATTGGCAATCGATTTGAGCGAGTTTGACAAGGGCCAAATTGTGATTGTTAGACGGAGATGCTGGATCAGAGCATCTCCAAAACTGCAGCTTTTGTGGGGTTTTCCCGATCTGCAGTGGTCAGTATCTAATAAATAGCTAACATCTTGGTGCCAGATACCACAGCACACATTCAGAGATCTAGTGGAGCCTATGCCTCATTGGGTCAGGGCTGTTTTGGCAGCAAAGAAGGTACCAACACAATATTAGGCAGGTGGTCATAATGTTATGCCTATGAATAATTATTAATTATTAAATGAGTAATAATACATTAAATAATAATCAACATCTGTGTGATTGCTTATATATACGTGATCATACATGCACGCACAAAAGTTGCCACGTCGACAGTTGCTCGGTTACGGAGCAGTATGATGTGTATCAAAACAAAGCTACATTATCAGTATTAAACTAAAATAGGATTGAAACCTAATCGTTATTTGTGGTTTGTTTTTGTTCGCTCTCTTACCCAGCTTTCAGCTACATGTTCTCTATGAGTGACAAACAGACGTTTTTATTTCAGACACACGTTGAACAGATTGAATGAATGCACGTGAGACCATTTTAAAATCTCAGAATCCGTATCGAATGGTGCATGACATAAAGCAGCCTTTGTGTTGGATATGTATCCAGTGTTTTCTTAAGCAGCAGTTTGCTCCATTCACGCGGCAGATTTTTCGCATAGCTCCGAGTTCAACAAACAATAATTTGCATAAAAGTCAAAGAGATTTTAGAGATAAAGGATTTGTCACTGTATCCGTATTAACGTGACATAAAAAGGTTAAGGAAACATTACTCAATAAATCATGCTGGAATTCATGTTTGGAGCTATGAATACACTCAAAATACTATATTAAATATAATATAATATAATATAATAATATTAAATATTATTCATCACACTATAATATATATACACACACACAGTGAATAATAAAGGTCTACACACCCATGTTAAAATGCCAGGTTTCTGTGATGTAAAACAAAATGAGACCAAGATAAATCATTTCAGACCTTTTTCCACCTTTAATGTGACCTCTAACCTGTACAGCTCAATTGAAAAACAAACTGAAATCTTTTAGGGGGGTGGAGTAAAAGTAAAAAAACTAAAATAATGTGGTTGCGTAAGTGTGCACACGCTCTTATAACTGAGGATGTGGATGTGTTCAGAATTCACATTTAAACTCATGTTAAATAGGAGTCAGTGCATGCCTTCCATCATTTAAGGTGCCTCTGATTAATCCCAAATAAATTCAGCTGTTCTAGTAGGCATTTCCTGACATTTTGTTAGGGGCATCTTACAGCAAAAGCCATGGTCTGAAAAGCCATTGTTAAAAGGTTTCAGTCCGGAGAAGGGTACAAAATAATTTCCAAGGCATTAGATATAGCATGGAACACAGTGAAGACAGTCATCATCAAGTGGAGAAAATATGGTTCAACAGTGGAATTACCAAGAACTGGAGGTCCCTCCAAAAATGATGACAAGACAAGAAGAAAACTGGTCAGGGAGACTGCCAAGAGGCCTACAGCAACATTACAGGAGCTGCAGGAATTTCTGGCTGTGTAGTACATGTGACAACAATCTCCCATATTCTTCATATGTCTGGGCTATGGGGGTAGGGTGGCAAGACAGAAGCCTTTTCTTACAAACAAAAACATCCAAACCCGGCTACATTTTGCAAAACCACATTTGAAGTCTCCCAAAAGCATGCGGGAAAATGTGTTATGGTCTGACGAAACCAAGGTTAAACTCTCCGGCAATAATTCCAGAAGGTATTGCGGGATCATTTTTTAGTCCTATATGAATTTGTGTGATTGTAAAAGGATGAGGTGACATCATGAGTAGTTTTGGACACCATTTCTGTTATTGGTTTAATGAAGTAAGGTTCACAAGGACACATTGTTTGTGTGTGTCTGTTAAGCATGAATAGTCTTTGTGTAGCTAATGAATTAGCAGTAGCATTCTTGGTGTTGCAAGTCTTGTCGAAGACAGATAGCGTCTGCACAGCAGAGTCCATTGTAACTCCTCTAAAGTTGAAGTTAAAGTCAAGGTCAGGTAGTCTGCTCAGAGCAGTGTTAGATCTGTGAGACACCTGCAGCTGAAGTCTGGGAGAATCGGTGCTTTGGTGAAGCACACTGATAAAAGGTTTGGGGAAAATCAAGTTCACCCCAGGTCAAAGCTAAAACGTATTCAAAATACATAAATTAGCTATGAGCTTAGAATAAACATTAACATGGAAAAGGGATGGTGACTCTGACATACCCATGATGTCTTCTCAACATGAAAATGTTTCACACTGAAAAAATGTTTAAAAAAACAAAACATAATGATAGGGATAAGACACTCATTTTATATATATTTTATATTAAAGCTGAATGGGAAATCAATGTAAAATTGGAATATAATAATGTCCTGGAAAGTCCACAAAAGAAAAATAGGTGGAGCGTTTTGACTTGAGGAGTTAGGCTGATGTCATCATGTGTGATAAGAAACATGGATATAGACACTGATCTTGGAAACTGAGTTTGTGGGGTTGATGAGATGTTCCATGTGAGCACCTTGTAATATGTACTCAGCGCTGACTACAATAAACCTCATCTCTGCCATCATCCAGTCTGAAGTATCTGGCTTTTTCTTGAAGTTGAAGTCTGCTCATTAGGCTGAGTTAGTCGGGTCAGTGTGGAGTTGGAGTCAGATAGTGGTAAAGTATTAAGAGTCCGACAGATTTGTTTTAGTGTTATACAAAGATGTTTTTTCCACATTGATTGGTGACCCTGACGTGATCGTGCATGCGTGATTTGAAATAAAATACAATGGAGCCCCGGACCTGGGACCTGCAGTTGAAGCTGCCACCCACAGACCAGACACTTGGCCATTTAGGACAAAGGTAAGGCAGAAGCCTGTTTAATCGAAATCCTGCATTAGTTATGTGTGGTCTGGGGAGGTGGAGGCGGTCCGGGCCGCATGATTGATGCATGGTAAAGACTGGATGACGTCAGATGTGTGAATGAGTTAAAATATACCCTGCAGGTTGTATGATCGAAAGTCCTGGTAGGTTCCAGGTGGTATGTGAGACATTCCTGGATCCCGGGTGTTAAGTGAAAAGAGAATAAGAGAAATACAGAGAAATAAGAAATAAAAAGTCCGGGTCCAGGTGCTGAGAAATAAAGAGAAAAGAGATGAAATAATGAAAATAAATGAAGAAGTGAAATGAGAAAAAGCACTGAGTAGAAAAATGTCCTGGATCCAGATGGTGGTATAAGTGAAGAAAAAGGTAAAAGTGCACGGGGGCCCCATGGTAAAAGTTGTGTGTGTTATTTTTGGTGTATGAGATATATTTGAAGAAATTGTTGAAGTCGAGATGAAGTTTTATGGCCAGCTGTGCACGGTATAGATAGTTCTGTGTGATTTGAAGAAGAGTTTGTAACACTACGGTGAAGTGAAAAAGAGTTTGTAACACTACGGTGAAGTGAAAAAGAGTTTGTAACACTACGGTGAAATTGAAGATTATTGTGTAATTTTTGGAAAGGGGATTTAGAATTGAGACAATGTATTATTGGTGATGTTGAAAACTGTCTTGGGATGGTAATTGTGCCGATTGTATTTTTGTTTCTGTATTGTTCGAGAAAAATATTGTTGTGATTGGACAGAGTTCCAGTTGAGGTTGAATCATATATTCTGCGAGTACATAGTGACGATAGTGGAGAAAAGCCGAGAGTGCTATTGAAGTGGTTTCGACTTAAAGTTAAGATAAGTATTTTGTTTGGGCGACCAAACTCATGGGTAGAAGTTAAGACTAGTGAAGAGTGAAATATTTTAGTAGGTGAGATTTCATAGCTATCATTTGCGCGAAGTAGTCGACAGTGGGGGAGTGTGAGTGAATTGTGTGTGTGTGTGTGTGCAAAGGAGTCGACAGTGGGGGTGTATGAGTGGACTGCGAGTGCGTGTGTGTGCGCAAGGTCACTGCACGAGTGTGATCGGTAAGTATGTGACCTCAAGCTGAAGCAAACTTGGGTTCTGAAGCAGGACAATGATCCAAAACACACCAGCAAGTCCACCTCTGAATGGCCGAAGAAAAACAAAATGAAGACTTTGGAGTGGCCTAGTCAAAGTCCTGACCTCAATCCCATTGAGATGCTGTGGCATGACCTTAAAAAGGTGGTTCATGCTCGAAAACCCTCCAATGTGGCTGAATTACAACAATTCTGCAAAGATGAGTGGGCCAAAATCCCTCCACAGCGCTGTAACAGACTCATTGCAAGTTATGGAAAACGCTTGATTGCAGTTGTTGCTGCTAAGGGTGGACCAACCAGTTATTAGGCTTAGGGGGCAAACACTTTTTCACACAGGGCCATGTAGTTTTGGATTTTGTTTTCACTTAATGATAAAAACCTTCATTTAAAAACTGCATGATGTGTTTACTTGTGTTATCTTTGACTAATATTTAAATGTGTTTGATTATCTGAAACATTAAAGTGTGACAAACATGCAAAAAAATAAGAAATCAGGAAGGGGGCCAACACTTTTTCACACCACTGTACATAACTGTAAATCAACCACTGCCACACTCAGACTTAACATTTTTTGGATCCTGCTTCAGGGGTCCCGAAGGGAATTTGGCCGGTTATGCAATAGCTGCACCCAGTAATGACTTAACTAATTTCGTCACTATTCAGTCCACGACTGTTGACCAACCATGTTCTGCACAATTGGCTGAACTAAAAGCACTCTCTGCAGCATGCAAGCTAGCTGCAGGTAAATGTTGTACAATTTTTACAGACTCACAGTACGCTTATGGAGTGTGTCATTACTTTGGCCCCACGTGGGCGCAAAGAGACCTTTTAAGAGCAGATGGTACACCTGTCACACATGGCATGGCAATTACAGATTTGTTACATGTCATCACACTGCCAGCTAAATTAGCCATTGTTAAATGCACAGCACACAAAACAGACGGATCTTTTGTAACCAACGGGAACACTGCAGCAGATGAGGCGGCCAAGTCGGCCACGTTAGGTCACACTAACATCTTAACTGTAATAGATATAGATGAAGAAATGCTCCATGAGGTGGATCTGACCTTATTGGCTAAAGCTCAAAAACTCGGCTTCTGTCTATGAAATATGTAAATGGCTGCGAAGGGGGGGGGGGGGGGGGGGGGTTGCATTTAAAAATGTTCACACAAGCATCTGGCATGGACCTCATGGACATTTTGTGGCTCATATTTCTCTTCTTACTACTCTAGGGGAAGTAATAAAAAGAATTCAACAAGCATGGTGGTCGCCTTATTTGGCCCAGACGGCCGACCACCAGCTAGCACACTGTGAAGCATGTGCGGAATACAACAACAGAAAGAGTTTCACAGACCTTTTAAACATCTGATCATTGATTTCATAGACATGGAAAAAACAAACAGACACAGTATGTTTGGCACAAAAACAACATTGCACATCACCAAAAGAACACCATACCCACAGTGAAGCATGGTGGAGGCAGCATTCATGCTTTGGGGCTGTTTTTCTTCAGCTGAAACTGGGGCCTTAGTCAAGGTGGAGGGAATTACGAACAGTTCCAAATACCAGACAATCTAGGCACAAAACCTTCGAGCTTCTGCTAGAAAGCTGAAGATGAGTATGAGATGAGAAGATGTGATGAGGAACTTCGTCTTTCAGCATGGCAATGACCCAAAGCATACATCCAAATCAACAAAAGAATGGCTTCACCAGAGGAAGATTAAAGTTTTGGAATGGCCCAGCCAGAGCCCAGACCTGAATCCCACTGAAAATCTGTGGGGTGATCTGAAGAGGGCTGTGCACAGGAGATGCCCTCGCGATCTGACAGATTTGGAGCGTTTTTGCAAAGAAAAGTGGGCAAATATTGCCAAGTCAAGATGTGCCATGCTGATAGACTCATACCCAAAAAGAGTGCTATAATAAAATCAAAAGGTGCTTCAAGAAAAGGTACAGGGTAGAGATCACATTAAAGGTGGAAAAAGGTCCAAAATGATTTATCCTGGTCTCATTTGTTCACATCACAGAAACCTGGTATTTCAATTTTTATATCCACTGTGTATATATATATATATATATATATATATATATATATATATATATATACACACACTGCAGGGGTTATGAATTATACGTGTTATACATGACGGTGGTGAGGAAAAACTCGACATGAGGAAGAAACCTTGAAAGCGACCAGACTGAAAACGGAACACATCCTCATCCGAGTGACAGCGGAGAGTGTGATCGTAAATCATTTCCCTTCTATAACTGTACACTACATGGTCAAAGTGTGCAAATTGTGTAACCAGGAAATTCATTAGTTTTAACATGAAGTATGTGTGCTGAAGTTTTAAATTGTTTTAACAAGAAACTACATTAAAACATCTGCTAATTTTTAAAAAAAAAAAAAGGAATATTTGATTATATCATTATATATTATATTATATTATATTATATTATATTATATTATAGGTGATTATGTTTTTTTTTTATAACTGATTCCACTAGATCATGTTATTTATTTTTTTTATTTGGATCTCTAATCTAGACTATTTAGAACATTATCTTGTGTATCATTTTAAATAAATAAAAATGTATTTTCTGATTGCTACTTTTGATATTATTTATTAACAACATTTGTATAATTCTTAGCCGTTTGTTTGTTTATTTTATTTGATTTGTTCTTATTGGTTCTCATTTGCTTTTTCTTGTAATAAATGTGCTGTGTTAAAAAAGCTCAATAAAAAAATTTTGAAAAAAATTATTAAATATAATATTAAATAAATAATTATGACAAATCAGTGACAAATTCGGCGGATAAAGTTAAGAGCGATTTAAAGTGAGCTGTGAGATTAGCAGATGTGTGCTCGGCCAGTGTATCCTTTAAAACCATCGTCACAACTATAGTTGATATCTTAATACTAGTTATTATTTAGAGCTGATATCTTAATAGAAGAAGAAGCTGCTTTCGGCTGCTCCCTGTTCGGGGTCGCCACAGCGGACCAATTGGTCCGCACAACAACTTGGCAAATGTTTTACGCCGGATGCCCTTTCTGACACAACACTCCCATTTTACCGGGCTTGGGACCGGCACTGCATCCAGTGGCTATGGTTGAGGCATTGGCTGGGAATCGAACCCGGGTCCTCCGCATGATAGGCGAGAACACTACCACTGAGCCACCAATGCCCCCCTAGTTGATAGCTTAATACTAGTTATTATTTAGAGTTGATATCTTAATGCTGGTTATTATTTATAAGCTAATGGTTATTTACAGTATAACCATTGGAAATTTAATCCAACTGACTTTTGAGTCCTTTATGGTTGAAAAAGGTCAAAAAAAATAGTAAGCACCTGTTTTAGATTGTTTTTATTTCACATTTTTATTTAGGCTTTATATCTATAGTGTCTTAGTGTCTCAGCTCTAACTATATTTTGATTCTTCAGTATTAGGTGCCTTTGACTACATCCCCAAATAACATCTTCATACATTCCCTGTGTTCTTGACTCACCTCATAGCTACATTGCTGCCATCTATCACTATTGGCTTGAGTGCATCTTCGTCCTGAGCTGCATCCTCTTGTTCAGCAGGTTGAGCTGAAACACTGTGGTTTTTCCTCTGGCGTTCACCATGTGGAACCAGCGCCGGTGGACTGACAGAGCTGTCTGTCTCTGCTGCTCTCACCTGGATTAGTTCTCCCAGAATCTGGTTAGTGTCAGTGTCCAGGCCCAGCTTGTGCAGCACAGCTCGGACCTGAGCGTCAGAGAAGCCCAGCTTTCTAAACAGCTCCAGCTGAGGCTGAAACTCAGGGCTTAGGTCTGCTTGCTCCTCGGGCTGATTTTGCTCCATTCTACACAGTTTGGATGGACAGAATGAAAACATCCATGTGTGTGAGTCTGCGTGGACGAAGGAGGACATGCGTACAGTACTGCAGTAGTCGGGCCAAAGATATGTATCCAAAACTGGAGTGAAGGCAGTAGGGGTGAGACTGACACCTATACTCATACTCAAAACAGGTCTTCTCCTGAATGCACACACCTGGACAGAAGAGAAACACACATGCAGAGAGAGAGAGAGAGAGAGAGAGAGAGAGAGAGGGAGAGGGAGAGGTGAGAGAGAGAGAGAGAGGGAGAGGGAGAGGTGAGAGAGTGAGTGAGAGATCATTTGCATTTAGGGGAATTCCAATGATGAGAATGTCCTGCGGCAGTAACAACAGGTTTTATTTAGGACACTATGTGCTAAAGTTGAATGAAATCATAAGTGATTTTTTTTTAAACCTTGACCCACGTCACTGGTATCCAAAATAACAATTAGCAGATTTGACTAGGTTTAAATAGTTACTTTTGCTTAACAAAATCCCCAAGTTGGCATGTTGAAAGCAGGAAAAGTATAAGGATATGAGCCACTTATTATGCTTGACAAATTCCAAGATCTTGTTTTAACCCATAAACTTCCAGCTGATTGTTCAATTATTCATTGTATTCAGTAGCTAATAGAAGAGACACATTCTTGTTAAAAAAAATAAATAATTCTCATTTTCTGCCTAATTCTCATTTTCACTCATCAGAAAGTGTTGATCAGTTTTCTGTAACAGCAGCTCAGCCGTATATCACATTTTTATACATTGAGGCACTTGTTCGAGTACGTTATTGGTGCCATAGTAAAAACACCCTGCGAGCTCGATGTGCATTGCAGAGGGGGAAAAAATCCACCTCCATCAGCAGTTCCGTTCTCCCGAAATGTGAGTGAGAAAAGTGAGAGAAATGAAAGTGACGTAACAAATTTATTATGAAGTGAAAGTCAGGCTGAAAGACCAAATTCACTGGGGAACTTCCCAATTTTTTCACTTTCTGTACAAAAACATGACCAGACCTCTCAGTATCGACCAAAACCCGACACCCATCTGATACAGACTTAACTGAATTGCACTGCTAAAAATGTATATCTCAAAAGAAAACATAAATCAGTAGCCAAATCTGATCTCTTTTCTCTCTGAGCAGTCCGATCCAGAATATCAGACCTCTATGGGATCAGTAAGCCTTAAAAATAAGGCTTAAATGTCCAAGTTACTTATATTATTAAGTAAAATCAGACCTCACTTTAGTTTTGTATAACATTCATCTGACTTTTACAAGCAATCTGATCTCAAAGCTCATTAAAGAGAAAGAGCGTTTCATTTCAGGTCTATACTGATTCGTCCACTTGAATTGTGCTGTTACTTTAGACCAGATTTCTGACATTTTTATTAACATTATGAAAATAACAATTGTAAATTTTATGTTAAATAAATGAATTATGTAATCACAAACCTAACTAATGCTTTTCTTTTCGATCAATAAATCATGTGCTTATCACACAATTTTTGTCTAATGGTAATGATGAATTAAACTGGAGTGTAATTACCAAAGCATTTATTTATTTATTGTCAATCTTTTTTACACCAGGTGAAAGACTGGACATGAGAGACACTTTGGCCTTGCTGCTATAGGATACTGATTAGTAACAATTATTTATATTCTGCATGTCCTTTATATAGTTAAAAATGTTTCATTTTACTTTTTATCCTTTTATAGTTACATAATGCGGTGGAACATCTGCAAGTCAGTTCCTGACTTCAGGTCAGTACAGAAGAATGTAAATGTCACCTTATATTGCACAGTTAATCCAAAAAAATGGTAATTTATTACAGTTTAATCGCTATCTTGTTCCACAGAAAAAAATACAAAATTAATGAACTAAGGAAAAAACTGAAAAAAGATGTGTGTAAAAGTTATAAACTGGCGGCATTGTCCAGCAGAACTACATTACCATAAACCCCTCCACATCATATGATAGTGCCACATGGATCATAATCTCTCACCTGAGTCTTGTTATACATTGTTAACGCCATTACTTAAGTTTTTCTGTCTCTTGGTCATTGTGCTTGTGGTGTGTGCGCCATGCTGCTGCTTATAGTTTCTTTCCTTGTTTCCATAGTTCATGTTTACGCTTCCTGTGTCACCCTTTTGTTTGTTTTATTTGTACTTTAAATAATAAATGACCTGACTCGAATCCACCTCTGCTGCCAATAACAGAAAGCCTGACCGCACTGGATGCAGCGGAATTTTTTAAATACATTCAGCTGTCCATGGAGAATAATCGACTTTTGCGGGAAAAACAGGGAAGAACGGAAAAGATTAACACCACGATGGAATGACTTGGGTTCGAACGGAAAGAAAAACGAAAAAGATTAACACCACGATCATGTAGTCCTGAGAAAGCTTCTCCTGCCTTCCTGCCCCATTGAGAACATCGCTCTGACCTTTACAAGATGTTAACAGGGCTCACACCTGTGCTATTGGTCATCATTCCGCCCGCTGGGTTTTTCTCCCGCATCTCACAGGTTGTCCTGCTTTTGGGACTCAACCTTGGACTTCACTCCTTAGCAATCTCAAGCATGTCTCTCCACATCGCTGTTCAGTAGAGAGGTAAATGACGGGGGGGTGACACAGGGGGTTCCTCCTAAAGGTGCAGAGTGACACTACCCATCATCCCCTTCATCTCGTCACAGATTCCTTAATCTCACTCACCTCTGTCAAGTTCTATCACCAAGCTTTAGTTTTCGTGTCTCATTCTCAAGCTTTTTTTGTTCTCGTCTTTTTTTGTCCCTAAATAGAGCTTATGGATCAGGGATTTATCTTTAAAGCTTCACTCTAAGGGTTAATATATAAACTTACATTTCCATGGTACCACCCTAGAGACCAGCAATAGTACAAATTGGTCAATATATTTCTGAGGAATCGCACACAACTGTTTGAACTGAACTGGTATTTTACTGCATCGACCCTTAACAAAAGTAAACAAACGTTTCATTTGTAGTATTAGTGACTTGGCTAGATATTATAACAAGTGTACTAATAATGGGTTTCTATTTGTTTATATAAATTCGTGATTTGCTGCTGATTTGTTTTTAGAGCTCCGAAAACTAATCAATACCTTCTGACCAATCAGGGTTGAGAATTCACAATCGCATTGATTTTACTTTAATCATTGTTTGAACACAAAAGGCTTCAGTTTATACAAAAACAACTTGAGTAAACAGACTTACAGACCAGACTTAGAAATAGATTTAAAGTTAAACTTCACATCTTTGCTCTTAATGACCAGTGATTCTATTTTAAACTAAATACAACTTCCCGGATCCTTAAAAGTAGGAAAGAAAAGCAGTTTGTTTCCCTGATTCCTGAAAGTGCACATTTGATATGTGCTGTACTGGTGTACTGGAGTTTAAACTGGATTTACCTGTTCACGAGTAAGAGCTTTTAACGAATGTGAAGAAAAACTTTCCAGGTGTAGTTTTAATGAGCCGAAATCCTCCGCATCCAGAGCCCACCGCGAATACAGTGTCTATCCGGTCACATCTCTGGTCACTGCGTAACTTTTAAGGCAAATCATTTGAGAGAAACTGCAGCGTATGGCCACAGTGTCTCCATGTCGCTCCAAAGCGCGGTTCTGTTCCAATCCTGGCTCTTAAACCCCGCACGGTTCCGCCTTCCGGAAACACACCGGTGTGGCGTGTACAGGAGGAGTGCGCATGTGGACACTCGTGTGTGTGTGTGTGTGTGTGTGTGTGTGTGTGTGTGTGTGTGTGTGTGTGTGTGTGTGTGTGTGTGTGTGTGTGTGTGTAAGGCACACAGAAAGGGTTTATGGGTAGCAGTGCCGGTTTGCGCCGCGCTCCTCCGAAAGCACAAGCGCAGGTCACTCCCGCGGCAGGAAAGGAGGCAGGAGTCAAGATCCTTATCTAATCTACCGAAAATCCCACACAAAGACAAAAACTAACAAATTACTGAAAACCTCTGCGGTTTCAGCATCGCCACAAATGATCCTCACACTCAAGCAAATGCCATATATGTCCGACATCCGACAATAGTGCTTTATCTCGTTTTATTATTATTATTATTATTATTGTTGTTGTTGTTGTTGTTGTTGTTGTTATTATTATTATTATTATTATTATTATTATTATTATTATTATTATTGTTGTTGTTGTTATTATTATTATTATTATTATTATTATTATTATTATTATTATTATTATTGTTGTTGTTGTTATTATTATTATATTTTGTTGTTGTTGACTTGGTACTTTATTATCAAAGATATTTCATCATTTTTGACTTAACATCTGATTATTTCTGCATATATAATTAGCTATTTGTATATATAATATGCATTATAATAATCTGTAATAATATATCATATTTAATAACTTGCATTTTTTGCTCAATATTTGAATTTTTAATTGCAATATTTTTTATAAATATTTTTATTACAAAGTTGTTTAAAGCTTTTCCAATTGTTCAAAGATAAATGCTCAGTATTTTTGAAATTATTATTTCAATATTTTAGTGTAATAATTTATTTACAGGGGGCACGGTGGCTTGGGGGTTAGCACGTTCGCCTCACACCTCCAGGGTTGGGGGTTCGATTCCCACCTCTGCCGTGTGTGTGGAGTTTGCATGTTCTCCCCGTGCCTCGGGGGTTTCCTCCGGGTACTCCGGTTTCCTCCCCCAGTCCAAAGACATGCACTGTTGGTTGATTGGTATCTCTAAATTGTCCGTTGTGTGTGTGTGTGTGTGTGTGTGTGTGTGTGTGCGTGTGTGTGCGCGCGTGTGCCCTGTGATGGGTTGGCACTCCGTCCAGGGTGTATCCTGCCTTGATGCCCAATGACGCCTGAGATAGGCACAGGCTCCCCGTGACCCGAGTATAGATCGGATAAGCGGTAGACAATGAATGAGTTTATTTACAGCTGTATCTCATTTTTTTAATTCATTATTTATTATCTCTTCTAATAACTCGCTATTTTACAATATGTTAACATTCCAACTTCTCGCATTATTTTGAATTAATAAGTCATAATTGTATAATAATGTTGTTCCTCCAAATAAAGATAACTCGCTGTAACAGGGTTTGAGTAGAGACACAGCAGTGTGTGAGTGTGTTTATTTCAGCCAGATAGCAAAGGGGGCACAAACTTTTGCACTGAAAAATATTTGCTTTATGCTTTATGATTTATTTTTCATGCAAGAAGCCCTGTCCACTGACTACAGGGCAAAAGCTCTGACTATATGCACATTAGGAACATCTAAACTCTAAAATCTAAATTCTAACATTAAAATTAATTCATTGTCTACCACTTATCCAAACTATTCTCAGGTCACAGGGAGCCTGTGCCTATCTCAGGCGTCATTGGGCATCAAGGCAGGATACACCCTGGACAGAGTGCCAACCCATCGCAGGGAACACACATACTCTCATTCACACACAACGGACAATTTAGAGATGCCAATCAACCTACCACGCATGTCTTTGGACCGGGGGAAGAAACCGGAGTACCCGGAGGAAACCCCCGAGGCACGGGGAGAACATGCAAACTCCACACACACGGCGGAGGCAGGAATCGAACACCCAACCCTGGAGGTGTGAGGCAAACGTGCTAACCACTAAGCCACTAAGCCACTGTGCCCCCTAAATTCTAAATTCTAATATTAAAACTCTAAACTCTTAACTCTAACCTCTAACATCAAAATTCTAAACTCTAACATTAAAATTCTAATATAAAAATTCTAAATACTAACATTAAAATTCTGATCTCATTAACATTCTAAACTTGAAATTCTAAACTCCAACATTAAATTCTAAATTCTACACTATAACATCAAAGACCATCAAAATTCTGAACAAAAATCATCTAAATTCTTCATAGTAAACTGTTTTATTTCAGTATATTATGTTCTGTTGCAAACATGTCTCTGCGTGTGCATGTCTGTGTGTGTGTGTGCATGTCTGTGTGTGTGTGTGTGTGTGTGTGTGTGTGTGTGTGTGTCTAAGACTCTAAAATTTTCACGCCAACTTAATGTTCCTAATTTGCATATAGTCAGAGATTTTGCCCTGCAGTCAGTGGACAGGGCTGCTCTGTGAGCCTGTATTTCTATAAATTTATAATTATACAGTTGGAGTTGACGAGATGATGATAATAATCACCTGTGAAAAACCTCTTTTACCGCTTTTACCTGAAGCAAAACTAATCCTCCTCTTATTGCAAATTAAACATCTTAAACATGAGCATAAAAAATGATTTCAGGTTGACAAATGATGCAGTGTCCTTGTCCTCTGAGCAGAAAAAAAGTTTTAAATGTAATAAAAAAAACAGCTCTGCTGGACACTCGCCTGACGTCTAGATTTCAGATTATACTTTAACACGTCATGTTAACGACTAAGTTGCCTTTATTTGTCACGTACATTACTACAAAGTGAAATTCTTTCTTCGCATATCCTATCCTTGGGGTTTTGGGGTCAGAGTGCAGGGTCAGCCATGATGCAGCGTCCCTGGAGTTGGTGGTGGGGCTTGCTCCGAAAAACTCACAAGACGTCTGAACTACAGGTGTGTTAGTTCCAACGTTATGTGTGATATTAAAGCAAAATGTTCAGGTGCTGTGAACGCAATCAGGGCTAAGGTGCTGATGATGATATACTGTAGATGAGTACTTACTGTAATTATATAGCAGCATGCAGTAATATTGGAATGGTTTTCTCATCTTAACGAGATGCTTATCTTTTTAATAACGTGGTGTTTCCTTGAAATAAAAATTAACAATTTATGTAGTAGGTTTTTTCCCCCTGTTGCGTGGCAGCACTGCGCCACTAATTGCCCCTAAACTGGGTAAATAATTGATAAATAACACTGATTAGCGTTTTAGACTGGTGTAATAGCGCAACCCGTCCACTGGATGTCAGTAATAACAGTTTACACAGTTTGGATAGCAGCCGCTGCAATGCAGTGAAGAAGAACAACAACCGCGGCAGTAGCAGACGCGCCCTCTGCCGGTCGCTGAGTGTAATGACACCGATTTCTGCGGTTCGTGTCTTTATTATCGCTTTTTACAGCTTAGAAAGAAATTAATAAATCGCTTTAGATGCATAGGGAGAATATTATGGCTTTAAATGGATAGCTAAAAGAGGTTTAGCGAAAATAAATCAATAAATAAATAAACGTTGCTGAACTGTAAACTATTTGTAATCCTCGGATTTGCCGCCATGTCTTTGAGGACTCTGCCATTGCTGATTATAAATATGGGTGGAGAAATGCTTTATATTTTGGACCAGAGACTCCGAGCTCAGAAAGAAACAGATGATAAAATACAGAAAGGTAATCAGTGTTAGTTTTCCCACCAAAAAAAATCCCTTTCTCATTGGTGTTTTAGAGAAAAATCCCCGCAATCAGATGGAATAGTTCCTTCCTAGTTGTGCTTCAGGAAAAACCTGCATAATCCCCTCTAAAACCTTTTCTTTTCATTTTTCATACTTGTATACAACACATTTCAGTTAGTTAATAATGACTCATGACATAACTAAAAAGAAAAGATAGAGAGAAAAGTAAACTGCTTGGGAATTCTCTATTTAACCAGATTGCTGAGTCTTTGTTTTTGGTGTGTTCACCTCCAGCAAATGTGCGCAGGAAGATGGGAAACGGTTGTAACCGAAATTAACGTCACTGAAACCAAACAAAACAGATCTCTATTTATCTAAAGGCATAACATCTGATATTTAACACTTTTTAATAAAAAAAAATATATTTTAGAAGAATATACCAATGGTGATACCATTCTTGATAACATTTACCAAACAACACACTTCATAATAAAGTTAATTTTTTTCCTACGTTTTAACACGGAGCCGTGACGTCAGTGACAAAGCAACTTTTAAAGTGAGGTATAATAAAGTGAGGTATAATAGAGTAAAGTGAGGTATAATAGAGTAATGTGAGGAATAATAAAGTAAAGTGAGGGGTTTAATACAGTAAAGTGAGGTTTAATACATTAAGGTGTGGTATAACACATTAAAGTGAGGTATAATGCTGTAAAGTGAGGTATAATACATTAAAGTGAGGCATAATACTGTAAATTGAGGTATAATAGAGTAAAGTGAGGTATAATGCTGTAAAGTGAGGTATAATACTGTAAATTGAGGTATAATAAAGTAAAGTGAGGTATAATACTGTAAATTGAGGTATAATAGAGTAAAGTGAGGTATAATGCTGTAAAGTGAGGTATAATAGAGTAAAGTGAGGTATAATACTGTAAATTGAGGTATAATAAAGTAAAGTGAGGTATAATGCTGTAAAGTGAGGTATAATAGAGTAAAGTGAGGTATAATACTGTAAATTGAGGTATAATAGAGTAAAGTGAGATATAATACTGTAAAGTGAGGTATAATAGAGTAAAGTGAGATATAATACTGTAAAGTGAGGTATAATACTGTAAAGTGAATTATAATAGAGTAAAGTGAGGTATAATACTGTAAAGTGAGGTATAATAGAGTAAAGTGAGATATAATACTGTAAAGTGAGGTATAATACTGTAAAGTGAATTATAATAGAGTAAAGTGAGGTATAATACTGTAAAGTGAGGTATAATAGAGTAAAGTGAGGTATAATAGAGTAAAGTGAGGTATAATACTGTAAATTGAGGTATAATAGAGTAAAGTGAGATATAATACTGTAAAGTGAGGTATAATACTGTAAAGTGAATTATAATAGAGTAAAGTGAGGTATAATACTGTAAAGTGAGGTAAAATAGTGAAGTAAGGTATAATACAATAAACAGGTTTAATACAGTAAAGTGAGGTAAAATAGTGAAGTGAGGTATAATATAGTAAGGTGAGGTATAATACAGTGAAGTGAGGTATAATACAGTAAGGTGAGATTTAATACAGTAAAGCTGAGGTAAACTGAGGTAAAATAGTGAAATGAAGTATAATAATGTGAGGAATAATACAGTAAAGTGCGGTTTAATACAGTAATGTGAGGTATAATACAGTGAAGTGAGGTATAATACAGTAAGGTGAGATTTAATACAGTAAAGCGAGGTATAATACATTAAAGTGAGGTAAAATAATGAAGTGAGGTATAATACAGTAAGGTGAGGTAAAATAGTGACATGAGTTATAATACGGTAAAGTGGGGTATAATACAGTACAGTGAGGTATAATACAGTAAAGTGAAGTATAATACATTAAAGTGAGGTATAATACAGTAAGGTGAGGTATAATAAAGTAAGGTGAGGCTTAACACAGTAAAGTGAGGTATAAAACAGTAATGTGACAAATCCAAATAATTGTGTTAAATTATTTCTCGGAACAATCATGAGGCTTGTAATCGCGTACTTTCCCACTGACAACTTTAGTTGCAGTTCCTGTGTACTGTTTGATACACAAAAAAATTGGAAGAGAAACATCATCCGGTTTCATCCTGTCATATATACGACCTCTGGTTAAATGTGTATACAAACCCGATTCCAAAAAAGTTGGGACACTGTACAAATTGTGAATAAAAACAGAATGCAATGATGTGGAAGTTTCAAATTTCAATATTTTATTCAGAATACAACATAGATGACATATCAAATGTTTAAACTGAGAAAATGGATCATTTTAAGGGAAAAATAAGTTGATTTTAAATTTCATGGCATCAACACATCTCAAAAAAGTTGGGACAAGGCCATGTTTCCCACTGTGTGGCATCCCCTCTTCTTTTTATAACAGTCTGCAAACGTCTGGGGACTGAGGAGACAAGTTGCTCAAGTTTAGGAATAGGAATGTTGTCCCATTCTCGTCTAATACAGGCTTCTAGTTGCTCAACTGTCTTAGGTCTTCTTTGTCGCATCTTCCTCTTTATGATGCGCCAAATGTTTTCTATGGGTAAAAGATCTGGACTGCAGGCCGGCCATTTCAGTACCCGGATCCTTCTTCTACGCAGCCGTGATGTTGTAATTGATGCAGTATGTGGTCTGGCATTGTCATGTTGGAAAATGCAAGGTCTTCCCTGAAAGAGACGACGTCTGGATGGGAGCATATGTTGTTCTAGAACTTGGATATACCTTTCAGCATTGATGGTGCCTTTCCAGATGTGTAAGCTGCCCATGCCACACGCACTCATGCAACCCCATACCATCAGAGATGCAGGCTTCTGAACTGAGCGCTGATAACAACTTGGGTTGTCCTTGTCCTCTTTAGTCCGGATGACATGGCGTCCCAGTTTTCCAAAAAGAACTTCAAATTTTGATTCGTCTGACCACAGAACAGTTTTCCACTTTGCCACAGTCCATTTTAAATGAGCCTTGGCCCAGAGAAAACGCCTGCGCTTCTGGATCATGTTTAGATATGGCTTCTTTTTTGACCTATAGAGTTTTAGCCGGCAACGGCGTATGGCACGGTGGATTGTGTTCACCGACAATGTTTTCTGGAAGTATTCCTGAGCCCATGTTGTGATTTCCATTACAGTAGCATTCCTGTATGTGATGCAGTGCCGTCTAAGGGCCCGAAGATCACGGGCATCCAGTATGGTTTTCCGGCCTTGAGCCTTACGCACAGAGATTGTTCCAGATTCTCTGAATCTTTGGATGATATTATGCACTGTAGATGATGATAACTTCAAACTCTTTGCAATTTTTCTCTGAGAAACTCCTTTCTGATATTGCTCCACTATTTTTGGCCGCAGCATTGGGGGAATTGGTGATCCTCTGCCCATCTTGACTTCTGAGAGACACTGCCACTCTGAGAGGCTCTTTTTATACCCAATCATGTTGCCAATTGATCTAATAAGTTGCAAATTGGTCCTCCAGCTGTTCCTTATATGTACATTTAACTTTTCCGGCCTCTTATTGCTACCTGTCCCAACTTTTTTGGAATGTGTAGCTCTCATGAAATCCAAAATGAGCCAATATTTGGCATGACATTTCAAAATGTCTCACTTTCAACATTTGATATGTTATCTATATTCTATTGTGAATAAAATATAAGTTTATGAGATTTGTAAATTATTGCATTCCTTTTTTATTCACAATTTGTACAATGTCCCAACTTTTTTGGAATCGGGTTTGTAGTTACAAAAACAATAAAGCAGCAGAGATGGCTAGTGTTTATGTGATGGTACAGTTATCTTTGCTAATCGGCCCAACAAGCTAATACCGATCCGTGCGACATGTCAATCCAATGAGTTTTAAATGTTTTTAGTGATCTGTAGATTGTTCATTCTATACATTTCGGGTTACTGCACTTTTTTACTAAACTAAAAAGCACCCACAAGAGACAAACTACAATAAATACAAGTGACTTGCCAGTCGCTAATCAAAGAACTGCACACTCTCGCTAATCATAAAATTTTACATCTTTCTTTGAGTCTTACTAACTTAGTAAGCAAAAGCTAAGCTAGCCTGCTAATCAAGCCTATTAAAGCTAACCTCCATTCTGAAAAGTTCATCTTATTCTTGAGCTGCTATGAAAACTAAGGCTGATCTGGTCAAACTGGAAGACTGTCTTTAACAACTGCTAACTGAAACTCCAGCTTTCTTATTTCTTCAATAAATGTTTGAGATTCCCTAATTAGCTTAGTATTGTGCTATTTGTTTTAAAAAAAAATTAACTAAAAAAAGGCTAACTCAATGAGTGAAAGCTAACCTAACCTGTTAAAGTCAACTCAGTGAGTGAAAGCTAACCTAGCCTGTTAAAGTCAACTCAGTGAGTGAAAGCTAACCTAGCCTGTTAAAGTCAACTCAGTGAGTGAAAGCTAACCTAGCCTGTTAAAGCTAACCTGGTAAATAAAATCCTGCGTTGAATAAACTTCCAACCTCAGACTTATAAACAAAGTAAACGCCTCCTCACCTCTTATCCTGGCTCTTATTTAAACTGAATTAAAGGTGTTGTGGAATGATAGAAAATGTGTATTAGATCCACAGGATGTTGAAATCCTACATTTATATACAAAATAATAAATAATAAAAAAAATTGTTGTGTTAACATGGTTTGCAGGTTGGTCAGATGCTGACAGGAAACGAGGTAAGCTGGTCTCCTCATCCCACCATTTAGTTCCTCCTTAAATCCATCCTCTAGAGAATCTGTTGCTATGGAAATGATAGGCATATTAGAACAAGCGCACTTCTGTTACTGTACCTAATATCTTTTCCCTCTATACTGAAGTACTAGTGTTAGCCTGTAGTTACATTCATATCTAGTAGCTAATGTGGTTTCCCTTGCTATTTAATCTGCTAAATTGTTATGCTATTATGGTTTTCGTCACTATGACACATAGATGTGTAGTGTTTTTTTCTGCTGATCTGGTTCTGTCAGTGTTGGTGATTGTTTTTCCTCCCTCTGTGTCTGTAGTGATTAATGATATAGTGGGTGTGATGTTCAGCAAGGCGTTTATGGAGGAGTTGATGCAGCCACAGGACACGTACTCACACCAAGCTCTGCGCTACCTGCTAACACGCCTGGCTCACACCTCCATCATGAAGCTCAACTCCACCAGCATGGACAGGGTAGGGAGACTAGGGTAGGGAGGCTAGGGGAGGGAGGCTAGGGGAGGGAGGCTAGGGGAGGGAGGCTAGGGGAGGGGGGCTAGGGGAGGGAGGCTAGGGGAGGGAGGGCTAGGGGAGGGGGGCTAGGGGAGGGAGGCTAGGGGAGGGGGGCTAGGGGAGGGGGGCTAGGGGAGGGGGCTAGAGGAGGGAGGCTAGGGGAGGGGGGCTAGGGGAGGGGGGCTAGAGGAGGGAGGCTAGGGGAGGGGGGCTAGGGGAGGGGGGCTAAGGGAGGGGGGCTAAGGGAGGGGGGCTAAGGGAGGGTTCAGTGTATAACAAGGTACGTGACACAGGAATTAACACAATTTTTGAAATAATCTCTTTCCCTCAGTGATGTTTTTAGAGGTTTTCAGACTTGTGAGCCTTCAGGTTAATGTTGTCATGACCTTTTGAATGTCAGCTCCGGTTTGAATTTTGTTTCGGTTTTTTTATATATATACAGACATTTGATATACTGAAATTCACAACCATATTGGGCATTGGTGGCTCAGTGGTAGGTTTCTCGCCTATCATGTGGAAGGCCCGGGTTCGATTCCCAGCCAATGCCTCAACCCCAGCCACTGGATGCAGTACCAGTCCCTTTTTTTTTTTCAGCTATATCATTTGGCTCATATATTTTGGCTTACCTCATTCAGTTCACATCATTTGGTTTATATTATTCTATTCATATGATTTGGTTTATATCATTCGAATCATATCATTTGGTTTACATCATTTGGCTCATCATTTGGCTCATATAGTTTGGTTTATAGTTAGGGCTGAAACGATTCCTCGAGTAACTCGAGTAATTTGAATACAAAAAATCATTGAGGCAAATTAGTTGCATCGAAGCTTCATTTAGTCCATTTACTGTAACTACACACAGAGCGCTGCGTTTCCCCACGGACCATTATTACTGACACACAACCCACTAAACTCAGGGAGAAAAGATTCAGGCCAAAGAAAATGGCAGAAAGTTTTCAAAGTTTGGGATCATTACAAACTAAAACAAAGAAAATTCTGTACAGTGTGATTACTGTAAGATTGAACTGGTTCACCACAACAGAACAAGTTCCATACTTCAATATCTCATCCGAAAGTCCACGGAGTCGACGCAAGCTAATGTTAGCATTCGCACTTAGCTTAAATCAATATAAACGTTTGCACTTAGCTTAAATCAATGTGATTGCTAGTTGAAATTAAGGCCCGGAAAAATGTATGTGTATTGTGGCTACATGTAGTGACTATTTAAGACCGTAAATCAGTATGGTGGCTAGTTATGATGTCCAAATTTAAAGTTTTGTGAAAGCCTAAGCGTCATTCCTGTTGATAGCCTCACTCTCTCTCTGTCACTCACAAACACACACACACACACCAGTATATTCAGAGACATTTAAGAGGGTTTTTTCCCCCAAACAACTCTAATTTCATATTACAGAAAAATGTGTTAAGAAATTTTATGTGTATGGACTCTTGTTCTTGTTCTAGGTTACCTTCCTGTCCACTAATTTTTGCCTCTTACAAAAGCCACAAAGTCTTCCAGGAAGACAGTAAAGGTTTATGTCCTGCTTGAGTTGTAGTTAGACTCAAACTAGAAAGTTAAGTTGCACAACATAAATGCAATGTTTAGGTATTATTATTATTATTATTATTATTATTATTGTTTTAGGTTGTACTGTTTATGTTTTTAAGTTTAAGTAATTAAGTTTTTTTTTTTGCATTTTGAATGTAATATGTCAATTAAATGCACTAAATGGGTTCAGATTTTATTTTAATTTCTCTAAATAGGAAACAACTTAGTTGTTCATTTTAAGAGACCTGTCTTATTTTCTCTTACATATTTAGTATTCCTCTTTAATAAAGAAAAAGTACTTCTTACCCGGGTTTTTAAACTCGATTAATCGGTGGAAAAATTGGGTTTACAAAATATTCGATTCCCCTATTAATCTTTCGAACAGGCTCTATTTTATTTATATATTCGTTTCATATCATTTGGCTCATATATTTTTTTATATTATTCATTTATATCATTTGGCTCATATTTTTTGGTTTTACATCATTCGATTCATATCATTTAACACATATTAACACACCTGACATTAAACTGGATTAAACAGGTGAACGTTAAAGTGCAGTATGTAATTACAGGATCATCATGTGCACAGTGTGTTCAGAGTCTTTATGTTGTATATATACACATATCCATGTCCATGCTGCTCGTCTCCAGCTGTATGACCTGATCACCATGGCGTTTAAGTACCAGATCGCTCTCTGTCCTCGGCCACGAGACATACTGCTCGTCTCCTTCAACCACATGGACGGGGTTCGGGAGCTGGTTAAAGACAATCCCCGCCTCGTTAACCTCATCAACGAGGCACAGCGTCTCATCATAGAGGTACAACACTACACTCCTCACTCAGGATGCTCTTATGTTTTCCATCAAACTCTGAACACAGTCAGGTGAGGAGCAGAACAGCCTTCAGTCTGAAGCTGTACTTTCATTTGGTGCATTAACGTCATACGGTTAAGTAAAGTGAAACACACAGTGTTGCTGATCATTGGAGACTTGAAGAAAACATCAGACACTGAGAAGCAAAACCTTCACCGCGTTGCTCTTGATTTAACTCTTCAGTGAACTCTGACATCACTTTCATCACGATACCGCAGCCGTGTTACACTGAAATGCAATCCCTAAAATCTGAAATTTCTGTTTCGTTTCTATTAAACAGTTCAACCTTTGGCTTTCATTCATCTCAAAGTTTCCTAGCTAACTGAGGAACTGTTACGGGCTGAAATTGGCTGCATGATGGGTTTTTTAGGCTTTTTTTCATTTTGTTTCAGATGTTTACTCCTTTATCAGACGGTGAGTTTCAGCTCATACGCCAGACCCTCCTCACTTTCTTTCAGGATGTGCACGTCAGGGTGAGGTTTATTTTATAGAAACTGTTTAAAAATGTCAGAAAATTGTAAATTTTGTAAATTTGTTGTATTGTATAGTTTACGCACCAGCAGATGATTCTTTTATGATTATACTGAAGTGAGAGCAGACTGAAAAGAAAGGAAGATATAGAACAAATACATAAATAAATCCAGTAAATTTAAAACATTATTGACTAATCTAGCATCCTAATGTGAGATTTGTGCTGAAAATATCCCTCTTTTTATTATTTGTGTACAAGAAATAGAAGTAAAAACTGAAGCAAACTTTAAAAAAATATTTTGAAAAGAACAAAACCGATTTTTTTTTTTAGTCAGAGGATATGAAATAAACTGGAGACAGATATAAAGTTATTAGATAATATTTATCACATGAATAAAAATTATTTTATTATTATTATTTTTCCATTCTGACTCCTGATCTCTCTCAACACACACTGTTTAACCTTGTTAGTTATTTCTGTGATTATGAACAGAACATCCATGAAGCCAAACACATTGGCGTTTGTCTTTTAGGGTGCACAAACTTTTGCACTCGACTTATATAAAATACAGAAGCTCATTCGGGGTCGATTTGAACAGATAGAGCTTTATCTTTCTCAGAACTTCTACATACTGGGTCCTAAGCAACATATAAGCTGAATTTCCCACACAGCTCCGATTTGCCTTCTTCCAGGTGGCGGTTTTCCTGAAGGAGAATCTCCAGAACTCAGACGGGACTTTTGTGATGTCGACGTCGGGGCCGGTGCCTCACGGATCTGAAGTTCCAGGATTAATCAGGTAGTCTTTGCTTTATTTTTGTATATAGACAGATCATTTCCGTTAAATGCAGCATTTGTGTAAATTGAAAGAATTTTCTAGAATATTTATAACGAGGCAAAAATCCCATTCAACCACAGAGGGGTTTGGCTTGACCCCTTAGTTCCAGTGAAAGTAACTCTTAATGCTTCAGCATACCAAGACCTTTTAGACAATTTCATGCTCCTAACTTTGTGGGAACAGTTTGGGATGAATTAGAGCGGAGACTGTGAGTCAGGCCTTATCGTCCAACATCAGTGCCTGACCTCACAAATGTGCTTCTAGAGGAACGGTCAAAAATTCCCATAAACACACTCCTAAACCTTGTGGAAAGCCTTCCCAGAAGAGTTGAAGCTGTTATAGCTGCAAAGGGCGGGACAACTCCATATTACATTCATGTGCATGTAAAGGCAGATGTCCCAAAACTTTTGGTCTGGTTCGCAGTCTCCACTCTAATTCATCCCAAAGGTGTTCTATGGGGTTGAGGTCAGGACTCTGTGCAGGCCAGTCAAGTTCCTCCACACCAAACTCACTCATCCATGTCTTTATGGACCTTGCTTTGGTCACTGGTGTGCAGTCATGTTGGAACAGGAAGGGGTCATCCCCAAACTGTTCCCACAAAGTTGGGAGCATGAAATTGTCCAAAATGTCTTGGTATGCTGAAGCATTAAGAGTTCCTTTCACTGGAACTAAGGGGCCGAGCCCAACCCCTGAAAAACAACACCTGAATTCAATGATTTGGAGGGGTGTCCCAAAACTTTTGGCAATGTGGTGTATCCAGATATAAATCTAGTCCTTCTTTCTTTCTCTTTCAGGTATTTTAACAGCCGAGGCAGGGTGGTGAGAAGGTGTGAGTTTGTGAGCGGAGGAAGTTACACCAGACCCGTGAGAGACGCTTTGTTCGACGTGTCTGCAGACCGAGTCACACGTCTGGGCATTAACATGTACACACAGAGACACTTCAAACCATTCCAACAACATTATATACCAAACACCAGCAAACCTGCTGAACTTTCTAGAATCAGTTCACGTCATGAGTGTGTGTGTGAACTGTGTGTTCACACAGGTACGTTGAGAGCTCAGCTGAGGACACACACACCTCAAGAAGCTCCACAGACACCTGGAAAAGTGAGCAGGTGAAGTGCGCCTTCCATACAACAGCTTTATTTCATATTATATACATCTTTATGAACATCTCAGGTGTGTGTGTGTGTGTTGAGCAGGTCAGCGATGATCCTAACCCTCTGGCTAAAGTGGAGCTGAACCTGTTAGCCAAGCTGATGGGTCAGATGGAGGTTTGGGATTCGGTCAGTGCTGATGGAGGGATGAGAGTCAATCTTTTTCTTTCAGACCAGGAAGAAGATGACACGTGAGTACACGTCAGCACTGAGATTTAAGACCAGGAGGTTTTACGTTTATGAGTGAGTGGTGTGTTCCTGTGGTGTTGTTGTGTAAAAACAGTACAGCCTGCTTTAGATGCTTTTCATCCACATTACATTTAAAAAATGATGCGAATTTCTTAACTTCATGCAAACGAGAAGCAAATATCATCATGTCACGTGCCACTCCTGTGAAGCGCAAGTGATTTATTCTGTTGAACTTTTCTTCCATTCAAGCAAACTTCAGTCTTTGTTATTAATTCTGTTCAAGTTCTCCGTACTACACGTGTTCATTATTATTTTATTATGATTGTTGTTATTGTTATGATTAGAGATGAGTGTGTCTCTACAGGAGAAGGTTATCGGTGGAGGACGAGGCGTTCGGTGTGGTGAACATCCAGGCGGTGAAGGTGAGTCACAGCCCCAAGGCCATGTCTCAGATTTGCATATTTACTGTATGTGTGTGTGTGTGTTTGTTTTTGTTTCTATGTCATAGATATGGGTGGAGGATGTTTATTTACTGCAGGCTCCTGGAGCTCCTTCGCCTTGAGCTAAGACTGTCACATCACCTGACACCCAAAATACGACACTTTACTCTTCACTCTTCTCTCCTCTCCTCTTCTTATGCAGTGTTTGTGTGTGTTCCCCCTCAGGCCGACACAGAGCTGACCCGCATCGCCGCCGAGTTCACCGATCAGGACGAGGCCAAGAGACCCGGCGACAAAGGAGAAGATCTGCTGGCCATGATGGACGAGCTCTGAAACACAACAACTCACAAAATTAACACGTCCAGTTCACGTGTGATCTTATATATTGACACGTGCAGTTATGTAAGATGTTAAATAAAACTCTAAACTCGAGTAATGTGTAATAAATAAAACCACATGTGACGATAAACGAGTCATTTATTTAAAAAAAAAAAAAAAAAAAAACTTGTGCATACATATGGAACAACTCAGGCATAAATCTCACACCAAGTTTAACCCTTAGCTATCATCGCTCTAAACCTCGCTTTTTTACCCGCAGGCAGAGGAGCGTTTCTCTACAGGTGTAATGTAGAAGCAGGGTTATGAAGCACGGCTGTTTCCCCGGGGTAGCTGAACATGTACAGTGTGAAACAACGCACTGTAAGAGTGTTACGTCTGGTTGTTTAGCAACAGACACCCAATTTGTGCATGAAAACCTCATATCAGGTGAAAACCAGGACGTAGCAACACGTAAACACGTCCATTTTAGGGTTTAGGAATGCACAGTGTGAAACATCAGATTATGAAGAGCCAGGATTCAGTGTGAAAGTATAAGCAGTGTGAAACCTTTAACTACATAAACCCAGGATTCTGCTCTTTTAAACCCAGTTCGGTTCTTTTAAATAGCACACAAGTGTAAAAACATCCTTAAACATTAATATGCTTTTAAATGGTTTGTTTTTAACCAGAAGATTTTTTTTTTTCCAAAAATACACAACTTGCATAATACTGTGCTTTTCACACAAAAATCACAGAGGATGTAATAAAAACCTGCGCCCGCTAGAGGGAGACAGGGAGCTTCGCGAATAAATGACGTCACCGCAACACGGAAGTTGGAGGCGGAGCTGCGGGACTGTTGTGGAAAATGTTACGGCGGTTAAAATAACGCCAAATCAGGTAACAGCCATTAGATGCTTTTTGTATTTATTAATATGTATTTTAGACACGTTGTATAAGTTAAGAATATAAAAGTTTTGTTAGTTAAATATTTGTTCCCGGTCGAATTTTTGGTGAAAAAACCCGCACTTAGCATGGTCGAATCCCAAACGGTTATATAGTGCACTAGGTAGGGTGCATCATACTGTTACTTTAGGGCGCTATGTAGTGCGCTTGTATAGGGAACAAAGAGAATTTAAGTGCAAGACCACGGTAGTTATTAAGACCATGATGTTTCAAATAGGCGTTAAGGTTGCTAAAACGTTAGCTGTAAGCTTGTACTACTTGTTAGCATGGAGCTAATCTGGTGTCAGTTAGCTGTATATTTGGAGTGTGAATAAATCATTTGTACCTATGTATTGTTTGTCTGAATTTTGAACTTCTTTTAACTTAAATATTGTTTCAGGATCTCACTCATAAAGAATGATTTACATTTAAAGTAATAATGGTGTAAGAAAGCTCGAACTTTCTCACTCTGCTCCTGCTGAGCGTGTTTTATTGACCAGGATTGGGATTTGGAGTGCAGTGAAAATTAATTGGTATTCCCACTTCACATCCGGCATTCCCGGGATAGATTCCAGAGCAATTGGTGAAGACGGCAGATTTTTCTTTCGTATCACACCAAACGAGTCGAATGGTGTATATGAATGTTACGATGTTAAAGAAAAAGGTTTTTGGAGAAAATGTTTGTGTGTGTGTGTGTGATTCCGGTCCTGTAGCGGATAACTGATGGCGGCTCAGTCTATCGCAGAGCGCACCATCTCTGAGAACAGCCTGGTGGTGCTGCTGCAGGGTCTGCAGGGTCAGGTGACCACGGTGGAGCTGAGAGACGAGAGCACTGCTCGGGGACGTGTCCTCAACGTGGACGCCTTCATGAACGTGCGCCTGGAGGACGTCCTGTACCGGGACAGACGGGGGAACGTCTCGCAGATGGCCGACCTGTTCGTGACCGGCCGTAACGTGCGCTACGTCCACATTCCTGACCACGTGGACATCGCAGAGACCATCCAGAGCCAGCTGGACAAGATCCACAGAGTGCGCTTCTTCACTGAGAAAGGGAGGAAGGAGTACAGCAAGAAGAAAAAGTAAACCAGGAAGAAGAATTTGTTTTTTGTTTGTTTTCAGGCTGCTGATAATGAGTTAAATGTTAAATCACAGGCATTTCTGCTGTTCCTGAGTCACATCTGACTGAAAAATTTTCTTTTTTTAAATACCTCATCGTGTGTATCAGCATTCATCTCATCAGGTTCATCTCCAGTCTAAAATGTGTGTCTTCTGTTAGAAATTTTTTTCTTGCAAATGTTTGTGCGAATACACACACCTTGTGGAAAGTCCTCTGTAGTTTTTGCGTTTTCTGAACACACACACGCAGAGGGGCACAACTACAATAAATCATACAATACTTAAGCTAAATATTCTAGTTTAGTATTTAATTAATATTAAGAGTGCACTCTTGGAATAAAAAAGGTTGTACCTAGTATTTATGGCATAAAGCTACAGTGGAAGCTCAGCATATTCGTTCTGGAGGCGAGTTCATAAGGTGAAAATTTGTATTTTGAATTGTAAATTGCAAAATACTGGAATTTCTTTCATAAGAAATAACGGAAATGCAGATAATCCGTTCCAGCCGCCCAAAAATATGACCGATATTAGCAATACGAAGTGTATGTAAACTGTATGGCTGCTTGCAAAGAACTGACCCAAGCCAAGCATTCTATGTCAAGGCTCCTCACAGGAAGTCGTGCCACCAAGCTTGGGCTAAAAATAGAACAGAGCACTCATGCCACCGATCTGTCAACAAAACAACGGCTGAAAAATCAACTAGCTTTTGAACGCTAACGAAGGCAACGTTGGTATCGTGGGTTGACTCTTTCAAAACAGCTTTCACTGACTGAACCTGATTATGAATAAAATTCGTAAAAACTCTCTTCACTTGGCTTTGCTTGGCTTTCCACTGACGCTAACAGATTTTGAACGGTTCCCGGACGTACGCGCCACCTAGCTGACGTTCTGTTCTGTTTGGTTAGTTTGTATGCTGAAAATGCTTCGTATGTTGATGCAAAATTTCAATTCTTAAGGAGAAAATTTGTAAGGGAGGAATTTGTATGCCGAGGTTCCACTGTCCATATCGAGGTTCCATATCGAACTCTATAACAGAGGCTTTGTCCCTAGAATTGTGCTTTAAACAGTGGACATTAGCACAAAGTAACAATTGAACAATTTTGGATATAAATAGAAAAGAATATTGTTTCGGTGCCCCAAATGTTGGGGGTCTCCAACGGTGGAAACTTCCAAAAACAAAATTTTTGGAAATGTTTTAGCCGGAAAATGTCCTTAGCTGACTTCAAGGTTTCAATTTTTCAGGACCTTTCCCCAATCCAGTGGCTGGGGTTGAGACATTGGCTGGAATCGAACCCGGGCCTTCCGCATGATAGGCGAGTAACTTACCACTGAGCCACCAATGCCCCAATTTTGGATATAAATAACTTTTATAAATAACATGTTTAATATAAATGTATCTCTAATGAGTGAGCCAAAGGTGATGGTGGTGAGAAAAAAGTCTCAACTATGTTGTGAGAAATCTTCTTCGAAAGCTAAAACATTTTGGAAATGATTTTAGAACATTTCAGGAGAATGAATGATGTAGAACTGAGGCTTCTGGGTGAAGGTTTCATATAGACGTGTTTCAGGAACCTTTACAAGCCTTAAACTATACATGGAACCCTTGAGGAGCCTTTTTTTTTGGTTTTCAGAAGGTTTGAACATTTAATTTCAGGAAGATTATATTTGTATGTATGCAGTTTAACGTTAATGGAACCTGTAGGCTAGTTTACTGAACGTTCTTATAATGTTTTCACAGAACCACAACAGAGCCGCTGTAGAAAGTATGATACGTTTGTTAATAAAACGTTAAACCCTTAGATTAAATCTATAGAATTGAATAGAGAAGTTCTGTCTAGTCTTCAGTGATGAGCACTTTTTCTGTAAGTAAGAACTTCAAAATAGATCTGATTATAGAAACCTTTCCACTATCTATAGAATTTTAAAGTTTTCTGAACATTTCAAGTGCAAGATCTTCTGTTTTTCTAGGAACATTGATCTATAGAGTCTGAATTGGACAGAACATTAGTTTTTATGTACCAAGTTAAAGGTAACTTTCAAAGCAGCAAATGTTTTTAGAACATTTCAGGAACATTATTTTTTATTTGTACAGCCTGACGTTGCAAACTGTTGCCTGTCCATCCATCCATTCTCTGTTCCATTCAAGGAACCTAGAGGGGCACAAGGGGGGGTAACCCTGGACAGGGTGCAAACCAATCAAAGAGCACAATCACACAAACCTACTCACTACAGACTATTTAGACACACCAACCAGCCTACAAGGCATGTCTTTGAACTGGGGAGGAAAACAAAGAATCCTGAGGAAACCCCTGAAGCACAGGGAGAAGATGTGCACTCCACACATACAGGGCAGATTCATGTGGTATGTGAAGGGGATGTGGTAGCTTAGTGGTTAAGGTGTTGGCCTACCCATCCGAAGGTTATGAGTTCAAGCTGCCACTGTTGGGCCCTTGAGCAAGGCCCTTAACCCTCAATTGCTCAGTTTTATGAAATTAGATAAATTGTAAGTCGCTCTTCATAAGAGCAACTGCCAAATGCCCTAAAAGTAAATGCAGAGGCAGGGAGCGAACCGCAAACCGTGGAGGTGTGAGGCAAACATGCTAGGCATCTTAAATGTAGTTCTACAATTGATGGGCGAAACTATGGGGATGTGTTAGCTTAGTGGTCAAGGTGTTGGCCTGCTCATCAGAAGGTTATAAGTTCAAATCCCAGGTCAACCAAGTTGCCACTGCTGGGCCCTTGAGCAAGGCCCTTAATGTTCAGTTGTATAAAATGAGATAAAAATGTTAGTTGCTTTGGATAAGGGCCAAATGTTGTAAATGTAACTATTTTATGAATGTTTAACTATCACAATAAATCTTGAGTAACTTGTTTCTAGACATGTTAGCTAACATTTTCAGAATATTACAATTCCCTAAGGAACATCAACATCTAAGATTTCCTGATATTGTAACGTTCATGTAACATGTAACTGCTAACATTGTATGAACAACGTTCTAATAACATTATAGACGCTAAGCATTATTGCAGCAGATGTTTTTAGAATGTTGCAGAAACGTTATATTTAGATTTATTGTCTACTTTACTGAACGTTCTAGTAAGTTTTCTGTTTCCCACGGCCAGTGGAGAGTGAGGTGAACTCGATGCCCATATGTTGCTCATTAGCCACTGAAGCACAGCATTAAGTCTACAAACACACTGGGTTTACACTCGGTGATGAAGATGTAGAGGTTGTTTGTTTTTAGCTCTCTCCTCCTCCTCTGTGCTATTGGCTGAGGTTTCAGAGATTGAAGCGGTTCTTTGGAAATGAGTGTTTTTGTTGCCGGAGCTGCTGTGGCAGAAATGATTGGTTAATCGCCACATAATAACAGTGTGTGAGTTTCTGTTCACACTCACAGCCACTAAAAACAACACTATTTCGAGCAACAGGAACAATAAAAACAAAATCTCAAACCACACTGAAGGGATTAAATACAAAGGGAATTTAGTTATTCTCAGGAAATATGACAGCGTGATTTTATGATACAGTGACCTGCAGCCAGAGTTACAAAATTCATTAGAATTATATATGACTGTTTTACATCTATTGAGTGGCATGTGAGTCCCAGAAAACCCAAAATGCTGTTTATAATGTTGTAAAAGTCTCAGAAGTGTCTCAACATGGGGCTCATTTACTGTGAAAAGTAACTACGTAAATGCCATCTGATGTAATCAAAATTTGATTATTTATTCATCCATAGACAGTAATCTTGAAAGCTTCCTTGATATTTGGCCCCGCCTCCTTGTCTTATTTAGCCATACACTTGGCCACTCCCCTCAGCTCTCTAGACCTACATACCTAGCCACTCCTCTTAACCCTTCAGATCTACGCATCTGGCCACTCCCCTTAGCTTTTCAGATCTACACACCTGGCCAGTCCCCTCAGTTCTTCAAATGTACACACCTAGCCACTCCAATTAACTCTTCAGAACCACACACTTGGCCACTCCCCTTAACTCTTTAGATCTACACACCTAGCCACTCCCCCAGCTCTCCAGATGGACACACCTAGCCACTCCCTCCAGCTCTCCAGAGTTATATACCTGGCCAGTCAAAAACAAAAAAGTGGACTCATGTCTAGTTCTCTAAATTGAGATATTTTCTAAAATATTATGAGAAAATTATTTCTGCATTAAACTATGATTCATACACATGCATGTTTATGGCTTTTTTGTTAGAAAACAGACAAAGCTATGACACTTCTATCAGAAAAATCTTTCATTATTGTCATTTTGGCTGAAATAGAATGCAAGGGTTAAATGATCCTGCTAACTTCTTCTACTGATTCTGATGGAAGTTAATGGTTCAGGGCACAGGCCAGTTTAGTCCGGGTTGCCCTGCTCCAGCTGGAGTCCCATATACCACAACAACAAAATAAAAATAGGTATGTTCAGAACGTCGTCCTGTGATCATTTTAATGCTAATTACTAATGCTAGAGCAGGTTTTATGGCACCAGTCCCACATTTAGTGAGTGTGTGTGTGTGTGTGTGTGTGTGTGTGTGTGTGTGTGTGTGTGTGTAGAGTATGATTCTATAACTGACCTAAACACAAAGAGCTCTTTTAGTGGCAGAGGCAGGCTGCGTGCCCACTGCGGACCTCCACAGCTATTTCCTGCTCCACCCTCGCAGTTTGGCGCTGAACTTCCATCTCTGTCTCGCTCGGTCTCGCTCTGTCCAGCACAAGTAAACATCGGCTAGTCAGGTTTTCTGTATACAGTCATGATCTTCACATTTACATGTATGCTAAAAAAATATATTTATTTTTGTATGATAGCTCATTTTCTTTCACAGATCTTAGTCTTATTTTGTCTGAAATTCATTAATTTGTCAAGATATCAGACAGTGGATAATAAGACCTGACTCACATGAGAGTGTATTAAAGGAATGCGTATTAAACTACATGTATACTTAGATGCTACATCTGTTGTTAGATGCTAGCCCACTAAACTAGCAAAGACGTTGAAATGTGAACATGTAAATATCAATAAAGCTCACTGCATACTACACCGTACCAGTGTTAATTTTGACAGCCATTTTTTAGTCTTAGTCTTTATCTTCAGATGAAAATGGTTATTAGTCATTTTTCAGTTTAGTCATTTTTGTCTTTCATAGATGTACAGTTTGTCATTAGTTTTAGTCAAACTACAGTTACCAGTTTTAATTTTGTTAATTTTCTATGTAGTATTTTGACAAAAACATTATAATTTTTTTCTCTTTAGACCAATTAAGCTTATGAGAGATTTGAATTAAGATAACAAGCTATATTAACACTGCACTCCTAGCACTTGTGCAGCTCTACATATCCCTTTTTCTTCATTGGAGATCAGCCTGCTGTGCTGCCCTTGCTCATTTATAAGGTAGGATCATACATTAAGGATCGGTCAAAGTGCTCTATAGTTCAAGTATCAAGTAAAAACCAAAAATGTTTTCTTTAGCTGTTATGGAAAAACAGCATTTATTTTTTGAAACTTCAAATAAATGTGCAATAAATAGACCGATGTTCAAAAGCAGCTGAACATATATTACTAACATACCTCTGTCTGCTAACAGTATTTACTGTATAATAATCATTAAGGTTGTACAGATGGAAGCAAAATAACATTTTTATGAAATCTATAAACTCAGATATGGGAGCGTCAACTTCTCCAAAATGTAAACAGGGAAAAAATCGGGGCAAAAATCATGTAGTGTATTCCAGCCTTAATCATACGTACATGGGCAATAACTTAAGCAACTTCCACATCCATCTGTCATTTTAGAAACAGCTTGCTATCTGCATGCTATTAAGTTAGTACAACAAATAGGCTATGGCCTAAATAATCTCGCTACATCACATGATACAGATTTCATTAGAAACAGAACTGAATGCTGCAGAAAAGCCGAACTGTTGTACAATATATAATGAAGCATTGTACATTGATGAAAGTCTGGCTCAGAACTGTGCAGTAAGGCTAGCTAACTGATGTTAATTAACAGAAAGCTAAAACATAATAACGTAAAACTTGCTAGCGAATTTCCCTGTGGACACGTCCAGTAACATTGACCTAACGTTAAGAAAAAATACTTAAATAAGACTAAATAGTTGACTTTCCGTGACAGGAGCTGCATAAATAGCAGGGTGACGCTCCTTCAGATACCTCTTAAGATTCATGGTATATTCTTTCCATCTATTTTATAGCCACAGGGCTTCTCTCCGTTTTCTGTGACAGTGCACAATGGGGTTTTTTTTTTTTTCAGAGGAATTATAACAGAAATGCTTCCATACATCATTTCTTCATTTTCTTCTTAAAGCTTCAGGTGCTGAAGCCACTGCAGCTCACCAGGCCAGTTGGAGTTTATTTATCCTACCCGCTAACTGTCTGAGATGGACACGCCTCTTATCCAGTCCAATGACAGGGACACACATTTTTAAAGACGTTAGCCGATACAAAGAGATCATTTATTATGAATGTCCGATACTCCTAAAAAAGCATTTTAGTCTAGTCTCATCTCGTTAACAAAGAAACATCTTAAATTTCGTCAGTTTTTAATTATCAGATATTAGTTTCATCTTAGTCTCGTCTCGTCTTAGTCACACAAAAAATGGTCGTTAACCAATATTTTTCGTCATCGTCTTCGTTAACGAAATTAACACTGCACCGTACATATTTCTTTTTAAACACATCTCACATTACTACAGAAGCTGTAGTTTATAAATGATCTTCACATTTGACAGATATATAGCGCGATATATAGACTTTATTCGTGAGTGATTGTGAGCTTTTCAACAGCGTCAACCATTCTTTTGTCTCTATCCACACCTATGGTCATGAGATGAAGCTAAGAGTCAGGTTTAGAGTGTAGGTTTATACTCGATGCAGGACTTTGCAAGAGCATGCAGAAGAACGTGAGCAGCCTTCTAAACACTGCATACTTTATATACATCTACTGGATTAAAAGTGTATGTGATTTCAGATTTCATACACAGTGAGTGAAGTAAGCTCTTTCTCACTGTATGCTGGTGTTCCCCTCCACCTTGATATACATAAACCGAATCCTATCTGCTCTTGTGGTCTCCCACAAGGCTCGGTGCTTGGCACCCTTCTGCTCTCTGTCTAAATCCAGTATATAATGTCCTCATTGTCTTATTATTCCAATCCTGATGACACTCAACTCACACAATCATGTTTCAGCTTGGATCTGAGTATGTCTAGCCAACATTTCATCACCTCAGGTCAAATCCTAGCAACACCCAGCTGCTGGAGAAGCATCCCCATGTGAACATCTTGTGATCTTACTGGAAAATAAACATGCATCCTTGGCGTAGGACAAACAACTGTCCTTCTGTCCTCATATCACTAACCTGACATGTTTTCCATGAAGAAGGTCTCTTGTCCCCTCGAGACTGGATTACTGCGTCTTGCTCCTGGTACGCCTTCCTCACTGCATGTTCTGCTCTGAGCCTTGAAACTGATCTAAAATGGCACTGAACTTCTTCTCCTACTCTGCTGTATCTGCCTGCATCACATTCAAAACTCTGATACTTACCTACGAAATCAGACATGAAGCCAATGATCAAATCCTGCTCTGTATGAGATTGCCTTCGAGCTATCACCTGAATTTTACCCGCCATCCCTCATAATACAACCTAGATCAAGGTTTTTCTCTGTCCTGGCAACCAGGTAATGGAACAAACTCGTCCTGGATTTCTGAACAGCTGAGTCACTGACTGGTATCAGGAGACGACTAAAGCCCCACCTCTTCACTAAGAACTTAAGCAAGCACTCCAGAGAGCGAATGAAAAAACTCAAACCCAGGCTCATACTCTGTGCTCAAATTCATTTGTACTAACTTCCTTCTTGATGGTTTTCCAAGACCCTGTCCCTGACCCTGGCCTCTGAGTACAAGTGTGAGGGTACGATTTTAAATAGAGACTAAAAAGCAGACAGTGTGATGAATATAGATGTAATATAATGTGTTAATGTATGGTTTCTGCTGTTTGAAAGCCTCCATTGTGGTTCTATAAAATCCACCCTGTCTGTGTGTGTATGTGTGTGTGTGTGAGTATAATGTACACACACAAGGACTGGTTAAATTCACCATGACGTCTGGAGACCCAAATTAAGGCATAAGGAGTCAGATTGAGCAGAAGGAGCTGGGTCTGTCAGGAGTTTAGGGACAGGGTTTGTTTTGGTTAAGTGTGTGGGCGTAAATTACAGTCGAGCTTTAACACTCCTCCCTATGCTTTACTCTCAACCTGTGTGTGTGCATGTGTGTTTGTGTGAAGAATGGACAGACACAGAGAGGGAGTGTGAGAGAAAGAAGTACAAGGAGGAGAGAGAAAAATATGCAAGAAGCTTATATATGTAATAAGCAGAGGAAGAGACAGAAGAGTAAGAAAGAGATGTGGAGGACAGAGGGAAAGAGGATAAAGAGGTAAGAACGACAAGGAGAGAAGAAACGAGACAGAAAGAGAAAAAGGAGAGTTCTAGAATGAATGAGAATGAAGAAAGGGATTATGGGCTAGAGAGAGAAGGAACGAGAGACGAGAAAAAAACAGAAAATGAGAAAAAGAGACAGAAAATAGGGTGAGGAAAAAAGAGATCGAGGGAATAGAGAGAACAGAAAGAATTATTAGCACATGTTTTGCAATATATTGTTTAAAAACGTAAAATCTCTAAGGGACCTTAAGGGATGAACCTTAAGGTTTCCCAATCAGACAGATTTCCACCTAGAGCCCATGTGGAACTTTTAATTATACAATAAACCCGTACAGAACCAATAAAACCATACAGAACCAATAAACCTGTACAGAACCAATAAACCCGTACAGAACCAATAAAACCTGTACAGAACCAATAAAACCGTACAGAACCAATAAACCCACACAGAACCCCATTTCTATTGGTGTACAAGTAGCGAGACTGCTTCCTGACAGATTCCAGGCTTTAAGAAGAAAATGATGAGCAGCATTTTGGAGTTAATAAACACACAGATAGCTGCTATTAGAGGAAATTAATCAACACCTGACAACCAATCAGAATCCAGAGTTCTGCATAGAGAGAGAGAGAGAGAGAGAGAGAGAGAGAGAGAGAGAGAGAGAGAGAGAGAGAAGGAAGAATTGCCAATGGAGAGCAAACTTTTGCTTCTTTCTGTGGAGAGGTGTGTGTGTGTGTGTGTGTGTGTGTGTGTGTGTGTGTGTGTGTGTGTGTGTAAAAAGTAAAGCACCTCCCAGAATCACAGTCCTCTCAGTCCTCTGCCCCCCCCCTCCTCTCTCTTGCTCTCTCTCTCTCACACACACACACACACAGTTCAGGTCCACACTCGACTCGTGTTCACACACTGTCCTCCTGCACTGGGGGTCTGCTGGACCTTTGGAAGCTTCACACAGATACACGGATAACTTCATTCAGAATCATTAACAGAAGGTGAGTGTGTGTGTGTGTGTGTGCGTGTGTGTGCGTGTGTGTGTGTGTGTGTGTGTCAGTTGTTTTGTGTTTTAGTGCTGGAAGCTCAGTGCAGATTTGTTTTTCACTCCCCAAAGCGACCATCAAATGAAACATTCATCATGTCACGATAAACTGACGAATTTAAACAAACCCAGAAAAGAGACAGGATCCAAGAAGCTGAAAAAAGAAAGTGAGGAGGAGTGAAAGAACAAGGCAAGGTTTCATTCAAAATATGCTTAATAAAATAAATAAGGCTTAATGTTAGAACAGAAATAAAAATTACAACAAAAAAAAAAGATAATGGAGAAAAGAAAGAGCAGGAGGAATTGAAGAAAGAGTGAAAAAAGAAATAATAAATACACATGAAATATACACCAATGTACTTTCCTAAAGAAGTGCTGCATTCGCAATGAGCTGAAAGGGATGGAGGGATAGACGATCTTTTTTAAATTAATAGAACAGATGGAGAGATTGTAGAAAGAAAAAGTAAGTGAGTGGGATTTAAAGAAGGGATTGAACGAAAGAAAGAAAGAAAGAAGAAAGAAAGAAAGAAAGAAAGAAAGAAAGAAAGAAAGAAAGAAAGAAAGACAGAACAGAGAATGAGAAAAGAAGAAAAAGGAAAACAAAAAAGAAAGAACCGCATATGAAAAAGAATGAAATGGAAAAAAACAAAACAAAAAAGTAGAGGAGAAAATAAAAAATAAAAAACTAACAAATGAGAATAAGAATAAAAGAAAAAAGAAAGAAAAGAAGAAAGAGAAAGAACAAAGATGAGAATAGAGATTATGAAAGAAAGAAACAAACAAACAAGTAACGAAAGGAAAAAAGAACATGAAAAGAAAGGAGCAAAAGCAAACAAGAGGACAGATATGGGGACGAAGACAAAAGAAAGAAATGAACGTAAAAGAAAAGAAAGAAAAAAGAAAGATTATGTAATATTGTAGCTTCCTGTCGTAGCCTTCGGAGCGATGTGATTGGTCGGGGTGTTTGAACATCGCTATATAGCTTCACTTATATTCGGTAAATAAACGAGTGTTTTCTGTTAAATCTTTTTAATAATTTTTAACCATTTGTGTGTGTGTGTGTGTGTGTGTGTGTGTGTGTTGTTTAGAACCCAGTGCACACATTTAATCATGCTTTATTGTGGTCAGTTGTTTTATCTTCCACATGAACGTTCCGCAGTAAAATCCTCTCATGTAGATGAAGAGATGATTCACTCTTTGCGCTTTTTTCAGCGCATTTTTTTAATCCAATCACATTCAGACAGTGTCGAGTTCCTGGTGTTTATGAGCAGATCCCACATGGACGGCCCACTTTGTGACTAGTCGTGAAACAACATTGCTATTTCCTCAGTATCACAGAAATCTCAGTTAGCGGAGGATGCTATCAGTGTAATTAAGTTGTAAGGAGGGGTTTTTTTTGGTAATTTATCACCACTTCTGAGGAAAATGTTGACATTTTGCAGACGTCTGAGTCGTTTCTGTCACGGTCATCTTCAGTATAGTCTGAATGAAACTAGCTAGATAAATCATTAGCCTCTTTTTAGCAAGTGGGGGGAGGGGAGCTGTAATTTGTGTTCTCACAGCTGATTGGCTGGTAAGCCCGGGTGACATCATCAGCTGGCAGTTGGAATTCGAATTCTGGAACGTTCCATCTGTGTATGTTAATGGGGGGGGGGGGGGGGGGTGATTTGTGCATTTTTATCTGAAATTGTTCATCAGTTTATAATTAGGAAATACATTTTAAACATAGCCTGATTCTTGTTAAAGAGCTACACCAGTTTTTCAGCCAGGTATTAATCTGTATCACAGTGTTTCTCAACATTATTTTGGTTATAGTTCCCCTTTTAATTCCAACTTTATCTTTTTTTTTGGCTGTTACTATAGCAACAATAACATATTAGAACAAGCGCATTCATATAAACCAAACCTGTGGTTTGCAAATGCACTATTGGCAGAGCTGCTGATATAGAAAACTAATCAACACCTTCTGACCAATCAGAATCCAGAACTCAACAGCACTGTGATGTCACGACTCTTTCCAGTGACTGTGACTTTATAATCATTATGTTCTGTCAAATGACTTTTACTGAATTTTGCTAAATTTATCAATCGAAAATTTAACGCACACACACACACACACACACACACACACACACGGCGGTGGGAGTGCGGGTTGTAGCAGGTTGTTGGTTACTGGATACAGAGAGGCTGCTTGGAAATGGAAATGTGTCAGCAGTGTTTTGTCTGTGATTCATGGCTGTTTGTGTGTGTGTGTGTGTGTACACGCACGTGTGTGTGTGTGGGTTTGGTATCTGATTGAGATATTTTTAAGATGTCGCGGCTTCCTAAACAAACACATCACATGGATTGACTCACACTAAATACAGCCTGTTATTACATTTCTGTGCTGTGTGTGTGTGTGTGTGTGTGTGTGTGTTTATGGGGCACTGGTGCATAGCATAGCTTCATAGTTTGTACTTTAACCACAGTGTTTGTGTTCTGTACGGAAAGAGAGTTACGACAACAATAATTTGCTTCTTAACAAACAGAGACGGGGGGGGGCAACAGACAGAGAATTAAACAGTAAAAAGATAAGATGTGCGCTACAAAGCTAGAGAGAGAGAGAGAGAGAGAGAGAGGGGGAGAGAAACATAGGGAGAGTGAGACGGATAATAAGATGGTGAGACAGAGAGAGAGAGACAGAGTGAAAGAGAGTAGAGACAGAGAGAGACAGAGTGAAAGAGAGTAAAGATAGAGAGACAGACCGAGCATCTCTCAGCGTCTCTCCCTGACCCCAGTGTCCCCCGGCAGGAGCTCGGCTGTGTTCACTTTGAGAGCTGATAGGGATCAGGGAGGAGGAAGGAGAGGAGGAGGGTGATGGGTGGAGGGTAGCAGGGCGGCTGTGTCTCATTTCAGTAGATTACACCCTGCAGTAATTACCAGTCTTTAAACAGGAAGTGGGCAGGAAGAGAACCGCATGGCCCCTCTGTCTCTGGCCAGGGGTGTCAGGGTCATGTGGTTCAGAGTCATGACGGCTGTGTCCCAAACGCACTCCAGCTGTGTCCCAAACACTCACATTCCAGAGAAGGATTCATCACCATAAACTCTAAACATCCGTAAGTCTAATTTTCTAGTGTTTTTACCATGTTAGTGGCTAAGGAAATATGTGTATTCCCCTTAAAGCACTGCACATAATAGAATTGTGTACATACTGCATATGAAATTAAGACATTTTTTAAATCTCAAATGTGAAAGAATCAGTTTGGGACACAGCCGCTAGCAGAAAGCTCGTAGCGAAGCTAATTAAACTCCAGAGCCTGACAAGTGGCTTTCGTGTTTTTGAAGTCATTTCCTGTGTGTTGCCTGTTTTACTTCTTTCCCTCCCCCGACACACACAAAACACACACATAAAACACACACATACACACTTCCTGTCTTTCCCTCAGAGACAGTGACGTAATCAGCGATTCGATCATTTTTCCAGAGAGTGTGTGAAGAACATTAAAGTTTTGCATCTGTGGGAAAACTGGAGACGTCCAAATCAGAGCACACACACATGTTCATGGGCTGGAGAGTTACCACACACACACACACACACACACACAAGTGTTTAGTGTCTCAGTGTCTAGTGCCTCAGTGTCTTAGTTTTTAGTGTCTCAGTGTTTAGTGTCTCAGTGTTTAGTGTCTTAGTTTTTTGTGTTTCAGTGTTTAGTGTCTTAGTTTTTTGTGTTTCAGTGTCTAGTGTCTCAGTGTTTAGTGTCTTAGTTTTTAGTGTCTCAGTGTTTAGTGTCTCAGTGTTGTGTCTTAGTTTTTAGTGTCTCAGTGTTTAGTGTCTTAGTTTTTAGTGTCTCAGTGTTTAGTGTCTCAGTGTTCAGTGTCTCAGTGTTCAGTGTCTTAGTGTTTAGCTTTTGAGTGTTTAATGTCTCAATGTTTAATGTCTTAGTGTTTCGTCTCAGTGTTTAGTGTCTTAGTTTTTAGTGTCTCAGTGTTTAGTCTCAGTATTTAGTGTCTCAGTGTTTAGTGTCTTAGTTTTTAGTGTCTCAGTGTTGTGTCTTAGTTTTTAGTGTCTCAGTGTTTAGTGTCTTAGTTTTTAGTGTCTCAGTGTTTAGTGTCTCAGTGTTCAGTGTCTCAGTGTTCAGTGTCTTAGTGTTTAGCTTTTGAGTGTTTAATGTCTCAATGTTGAATGTCTTAGTGTTTCGTCTCAGTGTTTAGTGTCTTAGTTTTTAGTGTCTCAGTGTTTAGTGTCTCAGTGTTTAGTGTCTCAGTGTTCAGTGTCTCAGTGTTCAGTGTCTTAGTGTTTAGCTTTTGAGTGTTGAATGTCTCAATGTTGAATGTCTTAGTGTTTAGTCTCAGTGTTTAGTGTCTTAGTTTTTAGTGTCTCAATGTTTAGTGCTTCAGTGTCTGTGTTTAGTGCTTCAGTGTCTCAGTGTTTAGTTCCTCAGTGTTTAGTGCCTCAGTGTTTAGTTCCTCAGTGTTTAGTGCCTCAGTGTTTAGTTCCTCAGTGTTTAGTGCCTCAGTGTTTAGTGCCTCAGTGTTTAGTGTCTTAGTTTTTAGTGTCTCAGTGTCTAGTGCCTCAGTGTTTAGTGCCTCAGTGTTTAGTGTCTTAGTTTTTAGTGTCTCAGTGTCTAGTGCCTCAGTGTTTAGTGTCTTAGTTTTTAGTGTCTCAGTGTCTAGTGCCTCAGTGTTTAGTGCCTCAGTGTTTAGTTCCTCAGTGTTTAGTTCCTCAGTGTTTAGTGTCTTAGTTTTTAGTGTCTCAGTGTGTAGTGCCTCAGTGTTTAGTTCCTCAGTGTCTAGTGCCTCAGTGATAAGTGCCTCAGTGTTAAGTGCCTCAGTGTTTACTGTCTCAGTGTTTAGCAGAGATGTTCACAAGTCTCTCATCTGAAGTCTGAGTCAAGTCTTGAAGTCCTTCAGCTGGAGTCCGAGTCAACTCTGGAGTCTTTTTCCATTTCATGCGTTATTGAGGAAAAAAAGTCTATTCAAAAATCCTGTAAATATCCTTTTTTCAAAGTTGTTTTACGTAGACAAAACTGTTATCAGTGTTGGAAACAGTTGTGTTGCTTAATATTTTTAATAACCTGTGATACTTTTTTTCAGGATTCTTTGATAGACAGAGGGTTGGGGGGAGCAGCATTTGTTCGAGGTGGAAATCTTTTCTGACAATATACACTACAATTACTACTGTAATTTCAGGGGTCAATTTCTTTCTTTCTTACTAGAAAAGACTTGTTGGAAGGGGCTTTTATTTGGAATGGGTGCTGGTCTTTTCGGATTTCTGTTTAACAAAGAATTCGAAAACTATTTCCAACATTGTTAATAGAAGAAGAAGTTGCTTTCGGCTGCTCCCTGTTCGGGGTCGCCACAGTGGACCAACTGGTCCGCACAACAACTTGGCAAATGTTTTACGCCGGATGCCCTTCCTGATGCAACCCTCCCATTTTTCCGGGCTTGGGACCGGCACTGCATCCAGTGGCTGGGAATCAAACCCAGGCTTTCTGCATGATGGGCAAGAAACCTACCACTGAGCCACCAATGCCCCACATCACCAACATTGTTAATAAATTAGCGTATTAGAATGATGATGCTAAGTGAGACAAAAGATGGCGACAGTCGCTCGTTATTATATACAGCATTGCTACTGATGACAGTCATTATCAGAAAACAGCGAACAGTTTCCAGCTGTTGTAAGTCAATATAAAATTGAAGGCATGCTGATTGCGATATATTCAGATGGAGGAAACTGTACAATATCTTCTCTCTCTCTTATAAAAATATTAAGTAAAAGCCATGCATTTTTTATATACTAAAAAACTCAGCGTAGAGCTAGATTTAAAGGCTTTATTTTCACTCCTGTTTTTAACAGGGTGACAGTGGCAGTGTAATGGAGCGAGCAGCCGTGTACAGTTTTATAGATATATCGATGAGTTAATGTGAATAACCTTTGCGGCTGTATTCTCAGGTGTCTAATAAAGTTGGAAGTTGTTTTTCCACATTCTTTGCATGTGGCTGATCTTCCAGACATTCCTTCTGACACATTAGAAATGATAAAACATACAGCACTGCAGGTCCTGCCATGTTTCGTGAGACTCTTATCACGACATTTTGGATTTTCCGCGCCGCATACGGCCAATATACGTTATTGAATTCTATAATAAGGGTCCGGTCCGGTCCGATCTACTGCGATACAGCATACACAAATAAGGCACATAATCTTTCTTTATGATATCAGTAGTTAAGGATAAAAGAGTCTTTTATGTCGAGTCGAGTCAAGTCTGAAGTCATTTCAGTTCGAGTCTGAGTCGAGTCTGAAGTCCATGAAAATGCGACTCGAGTCCGAGTCACTAACCTGAGTGCCCATCTCTGGTGTTTAGCTTCTGAATGTTTAGAGTCTGAGTGTTAAGTGTCTTTTTAGTGTTTGTGCCCTCAAGGTTTTTTTTTAGTGTCAACAGTGTCTCAGTGTTTAGTGTCTTAGTTTTTAGTGTCTTAGTTTTTACTGTCTCAGTGTCTAATGTCTCAGTGTTTAGTGTCTTAGTTTTTACTGTCTCAGTATCTAATGTCTCAGTGTTTAGTGTCTTAGTTTTTAGTGTCTCAGTGTCTAGTGCCTCGGTGTTTAGTGTCTTAGTTTTTAGTGTCTCAGTGTCTCAGTGTTTAGTGTCTTAGTTTTTAGTGTCTCAGTGTCTAATGTCTCAGTGTTTAGTGTCTTAGTTTTTAGTGTCTTAGTTTTTACTGTCTCAGTGTCTAATGTCTCATTGTTTAGTGTCTCAGTGTTTAGTGTCTTAGTTTTTACTGTCTCAGTGTCTAATGTCTCAGTGTTTAGTGTCTTAGTTTTTAGTGTCTCAGTGTCTAGTGCCTCAGTGTTTAGTGTCTCAGTGTTTAGTGTCTCAGTTTTTAGTGTCTCATTGTTTAGTGTCTCATTGTTTAGTGTCTCATTGTTTAGCTTCTGAATGTTTAGTGTCTCAGTGTTCAGTGTCTTAGTGTTTAGCTTTTGAGTGTTTAATGTCTTGGTGTTGAGTGTCTCAGTGTTTAGTGTCTTAGTTTTTAGTGTCTCAGTGTCTAGTGCCTCAGTGTTTAGTGTCTCAGGGTTTAGTGGCTTAGTTTTTAGTGTCTCATTGTTTAGTGTCTCATTGTTTAGTGTCTTGGGTGTTTAGCTTCTGAATGCTTAGTGTCTCAATGTTTAGCTCCTGAATGTTTAAATGAGTATTTAGTGTCTTAGTGTTTAGCTTCTCAGCTTTAATCATGTAAATGTGTTCACACAGAGGTTGATTCCTTCTCAGTGTTTATCAGCTACAGGTGTGTTTGTTGTCTGAGAGTTTTGGATGTCTCATTGTTTACGTTCTGAGTGTTTGGCTTCTTAACATTTAGCATCTGAGCCTTTAACTTCTCAATGTTTAGCTTCAGAGTATTTAGATTGTGAGTGGTTAACTTCAGTGTTAGCATTTAGATTCGGAGTGTTTGGCTCCCAGTATAAACATCTCACAGTGTTTTCTTTCCCAGTGTTTAGCTTGTCATTGTTTAAATCCTATGTTTATATTCTCAGCGTTTAGCTTCTAGGTCTTTGGCTTCTCAGTGTTTGGATTTGTAATGTTTAGCTTCAGTATTCAGCTTCCTCAGTGTAAGCATCCCAGTGTTCATCTTCTCTAGGTTTATCTTCTCATTGTTTCAGTGGAAATTAATAGAAATATTTTGTTATTTAGAACATAATGTCAGATTCTTTGAAACAGTTCCACTTGTATTCAGGCAAAACATTCAAGCTCTGATCAGAATATAGCTAAAAAAAAAAAAAAAAGTGAGCAGAAAAATCCACTCTTACTGATGAGTTCAAACAAAAGTTACTTGATTACTGATCAGACGAGTACAATGCAGCATTATCAGTGTGTGTGACCCGACAGTATGTCTAACACGTGTGTGTGTGTGTGTGTGTGTGTGTTTTCAGGAGTGTGAGGTGTGATGTGAGCTGAGTAACAGGAAGTGTGATGAGGGTCGTGTGTGTGTGACAGAGAGAGAAAAGACGACAGAATGAATCCTGTGAGGAAAGACATGGAGCTGCTGAGCAACAGCATGGCCACCTACGCTCACATTACAGGTGTGTATCCACACACACACACACACACACACAAAAGAGAGAGAGAGAGAGAGAGAGAGAGAGAGAGAGAGAGAGAGAGAGAGAGAGAGAGAGAGAGAGAGAGAGAGAGAGAGAAAATAAAAAAAACGAAACAATCAAAAAAACAAAAAACACACTCACATTCACATCCCAATTCCAATCTGGCTCAATTTATACCCATCAATAATTGAACCCATTCTGCTGTATGGGAGTGAGGTCTGGGGGCCACTTACACACCAAAATTTTACACAATGGGATAAAAACCCAGTTGAAATCATGCACACACGGTTCTGTAAATCCATTCTACAAATCCACAGAAACACCACAAACAACGGCCGCCGAGCCAAATTAGGCCGATTCCCACTGCTGCTCAAAATCCAGAAAAGATCCATCAAATACTGGCTCCACCTAAAACACAGTGACCCTCAGAGCGGTCACCACAAAGCCCTGCAGTGCCAAGAGCTGAGCAGAGAGAAGAGTCTCTTCACCCGGCTGGTCCTGACCCTCAGCTCACCGACACACACTAACACACTTCCACATCAGGAGCAGCTGCACACAAGAACAATCAGACCTCACCACATTATAACACAACAACAACACAACTACATCACACACTGGAAAACACACACACAAGCACAAAGTAAAATGCAGTGCTATCTGGCCCTAAATGGACAGTACACTGTATCTGAATACCTGAGCACAGTGACTGACCACCAGCACAGAACCACACTGACAAAGTACAGACTCAGCGCACACACACTGGCCATGGAGACCGGCCGCTATAAGAGATCATGGCTCCCTACGGAGCAGAGAGTGTGTACACAGTGCAACAGCAACACAGTGGAGACAGAGCTGCACTTCCTAACAGAATGTAAAAAATTCCAACATCTACACCAAATATATTTCAAAACATTTCAATTAACCCATCCCCAGTTCTCTCTCCTGACCAATACTGACAAACTGGCCTTCCTGTTGGGGGAGAGGAAGGAGAGCTGCATCCTAGCAGGACAGTACGTATCTGCCTGTCACAAGCTGAGGGACAGTGAGTGACCCACCCAAACACACGCACACCCAAACACACGCACACACACAGCCCTGTTTGCCTTAAGATCTTAATAATTATATTTATTTTTACTTAACATAGTTATGTTTTTTAAAGTTTCTATATTTCTATGTTTCTATGTGGGGGCACGGTGGCTTAGTGGTTAGCACGTTTGCCTCACACCTCCAAGGTTGGGGGTTTGATTCCTGCCTCTGCCATGTGTGTGTGTGGCGTTTGCATGTTCTCCCCGTGCCTCGGGGGTTTCCTTCGGCTACCCCAGTTTCCTCCCCCAGTCCAAAGACATGCATTGTAGGTTGATTGGCATCTCTAAATTGTCCGTAGTGTGTGATTGTGTGAGTGAATGAGAGTGTGTGTGTTCCCTGTGATGGGTTGGCACTCTGTCCAGGGTGTATCCTGCCTTGATGCCCAATGACTCCTGAGATAGGCACAGGCTCCCCGTGACCTGAGTGTAGATCGGATAAGCGGTAGACAATGAATGAATGAATGTTTCTATGTTCCTGGAAACCCACTGTTATCTTTAATGTGTGTGTTAATAAGAGATGTTCTTCTCTTCACCATAATGCTTTGGCAATACTGTACATGTATATGGTCATGCCAATAAAGCTTTCTGAAATTGAAAATTGAATTGAGAGAGAGAGAGAGAGAGAGAAGCACATAAAAAATTTAGTTTTTTAAAATAACAAATTAACATGTGATAGATCATTTACTGCATGATGTCATATGGCTCCTTTTTTTTTTGGCTCATTTAAACCTTAATCTCAGTTGTTTTTTTCCAAAGTTGAATTCCAGTTATTATTGACTTTTCAGCATCAAAGGTTTTATCCTTATCTAATTTACTGTGAATTTTGTGGAACGTCCAGGAAACAGCTCGTTAGCTCTTGTTATTTAGCTCTATCAGTTAGAAACAAATATTCTCTCACTTTCTATAGAATAAGAGTTCCCAAAAAGTACTGAGAGCTAACAGTTACAGTTACAGAGCTCTGACACTGGAGCTCCCTTTCATAAATGATTTTTAAATGTATAATCCATTTATGATCAGATTTAGATCATATGGTGCTTTCTCCATACAGGACAGTGTTATTATATACGGTTATATTAACTATATACAAAACCTCCAGAAATCTGATAAATAAATCATGGTGTCAGTTAGACTTCTTGTATTTTGTAAGACCAGTTACAGTATATTGATGTTATGGAAATGCCATAGAGATGGATTTACTCAACTGATTCGTTATAAAGAATCATTTCCAAAGAATGATTCGTTCAGGAGTTGAGGATGACGGCTAAATAAATGCTGAATGATTATTCCAGGTTGTGTAAATCACACATACAACGATCAGGCATAACATTATGACCACCTGCCTAATATTGTGACGGTCGCCCTTTTGCTGACCCGTCAAGGCATGGACTCCACTAGATCCCTGAAGGTGTGCTGTGGTATCTGGCACCAAGATGATCCTTTAAGTCCTGTAAGTTGCGAGGTGGGGCCTCCATGGATCGGACAGGTTTGTCCAGCACAGCCCACAGACGCCCGATCGGATTGAGATCTGGGGAATTTGGAGGCCAAGTCAGCACCTCAGACTCGTTGTTGTGCTCATCAAACCATTCCTGAACCATCAGGCTTTGTGTCACGGCGCATTATCCTGCTGAAAGAGGCCACAGCTATCAGGGAATACCATTTCCATGATAGTGTGTACATGGTCTGCAACAATGACCCTGTCTCCGGTTCACCACTGTTCCTTCCTTGTACCACTTTGATAGATACTGTAAGAAAAAATAAAACGAAGAGCGTCGAAGATCTTAATGAAGAAGAAGTTTATTCCAGCATCGCAGTGACAAAATACATAAAGTACTTTGGGTTCATCGGAGTCAAAAAGAACCCCGAACAAATCCTGCTCAGACATTATATACAGTGTTTCCCGTGTGTAATTTAAATGAGTTTCACTTTAAATGTAAATTACTGAGTATCCCCCAAATGGCTGGGTGATACTATCGCCTAGACGGATGTCCTTAATGGTAATCGCGGTCACGTACACCTTGGCTTGGTATTGTTACAGGTGTGATCACCCAAATGGTCGGGCAATACTGAATGGTAATCATGGTCGCGTATACCCTTTGTTCAGTGATGGTCCTTGATGTCTTGCTGCCGCTCCCATACTAATAATTGATTGGATTAAGTGTTCTAAATGTTTGGTAAGGCTGCTTTAAGCCATTGTAGAAATACCATACAGATAAACTGAATTGAATTAAACATATTTCTATATGATATGTAAGCCTTTTTGGGAATGAGCTCTTTCAGATGTGTACTGTGGAGTGGAATCTGGGTTGGGGCAGTCTGTAGTTTCTTACAGTCCCCCCTTTGATGCTTTTTGGCCCGAAAGCATCACATCACTTCCTTTACACAGATTACACCTCCCATCTCGGGCAGGTGCCCAGTGGCGGTGAAGCCCTGCAGTAGGTTGTCCTCCTTCGGCCCTCAGAGAATCTTACCCGTCTTCGAGACATCACCTCATGCACACTGGTTATGGCTCCATTCCCCTAGGCAAACTTATCACAATGTTTCTCCTTAAAATTTGGTTCTATGTACAAATATTTCCTGGGATTGGAGTACAGGCATGCAGAAACCATCACAGCCAACGGGAACGTCCTACATTAATTATTGAAGTATCGGCAATTTGACGTCTCAGTATAGAACACATACAACATAACATCACACATTGGCAGATGATGAGAAAAATGCATACACAAACGGCAGTTTTGAAAGTTACATCCCAAATCAAATCAGAGTAAGCAATAACTACATCACCATTATGCATTTGTTTAGTTAAAACTTTGTCCTTTTCCACGAGACTTTGTTGCGCCTTGACAATGTGGTTATCTTTCCTCTGCATTAATGACATTAACATAGTGTCCAGTTTTGGTATTTCAAAATCAAACTCTGGGATGTCTTCCACAAAACCTAGTTGTTCCTCTGGTTTCAATGACATTGTCTGTAAAGTGAGAGGGCAGATGCAATGGTATGAACATCCTGGACGGTTTCCTTTTCTTCACTTAGTCCCTCTTGCAGATAGGCATCCGTTTGTAGAACCTGTTGTCCAACAAGAGCTTTTAATTTGAGTTCATTCTGTCTAAGTTCCTGAGCACTTATCCAGTTGGAGATGCCTAAACCCGTTCCGGTGGCCCCAAGCATATTGTCAACAAATCCGAGCAACTTCTGCCTAGAAGAGACACCCTCTATGCAATCCCCTGGATGGCCTTCCAGCGTCTGCTCTGTGGATGAGCTGGTAGCTACGGCTCCATGGTATTTCAAGAATGCTGTTGTCAGTAGATCCTTGTACTGGAACATGGACCCACTGGAGGTTGTTGATCAGCACCCCTGGATATGGTCTCGTCATTATGCCAGAAGGGTTAGGAGTGGGGTCTGCCATCCTAGTCCATCACCACATCTTCACTTCTTTTTTTTGTTAGGAAATCTGAAAAACACTAGTAAACATAATGAATGTATGCCCCCCCCCCCTTTTTACACAAAAGACAGAAACATTACAAACACTTACAATATACATTTGACTATTTACATGGCCCTTCAGATACATGCTTACATGCTATCAGATTTTTATGTTTTTTAATTGATCATTGTGGGACCATCTCTTAACAGGTTGTTGGTATTTAGTTTTGTGGCAGAGCTTGTAAACTAAATCTCTGCATGGTCTCACCCAGTTAGCGGACCATGTGCCCTCAGGTTGGTAGTTCTTTACCATTACCTCATCACTTGTTTCAAATTTGTGAGGATGCTCTTCCTGAACAAAAGACATCTTGTTTGTCTGACCATGCCAGATTTGCTGAGTGGCTTGACGATAAATAACAGACAAGCAGTTACACAGATTCTTGAGCTCCTTACTCAATCTGTTTACAGTGGCCTGTAACTGATTTAAATCCGTTTTTGGGATTGTTCTCTTAAGAGAATATTTGCATTCTCTGGAAATATGTCCCTCCTTGCCACACGAATAACACACTGGGAGGTTATCAGGGTTATAAGGGAGTGGTCTTTCCTTTTTATCTCCTGTAGCATGGCCCTTGTTTCTACAAGAAGCCTTGCAGCCTCTATTCCTATAGAAATTTTTAACACCTACAGGTGACACAGGATTGGATCTCTTTAATTTAGCATTGCTGTTGTAAAACTGTGTCATTTTAGAAATTATGTCATTATATTCAGAGAGATGGGTCACAAACATTGTTACAGCAGAACGAGTGAGTGGATCGCATTTGTTAATCAAAGCAGATTTAAAACTGACATCATTCTGAGTAATGTTAGGATTACCACTGAAAGTTTTGAATACCTCCAACAATCGCTCTGAAAATGCCATTGGGTGCTCACCTTTCCTCATGTGTACATCAGATATTTTATCCCAATTAACCGACATCACACCTAGAACTTCAAGTAATGCTTGTTTCCTCTCTACCTTATTAGCTGTTCGGGTCTTCACTTTCTGATTTAAGGCTCCAGACAGAGTCTCAGGCAAACACATAGTTAACACAACGCATGCATCACCGTCTGTAAATTTGTAAACATCCGCATATTGCTCCAAGTTTTTTAAAAAATCTAGTGGATCTTGTTTGGCAGGATCAAATTTTCCAATACTCTTTATCACAGCTTCTAGCTCATTAGGATTGAACCCTCTGACCATAGTAGAGGTCATTGGTTCTTCCTCTCCTTCACTAGTACGCATTGTGCTGGTAGGATGAATTGGTGCCATGGGAAATCTAACTGTACAGTCAGAGTACTGACTACTGACTGACTGAGAATCTCTTTCCAAATTCTCATGCAAATTTATCATATCTGCACCTCGATTAGACAACATACCACCTATAGATACCTTACTGGTATTTCTCTCATTTGTGCCATTTTTAATCAGAAATTGACAGGCAGCCTTTGCTTCCTCCAATTCATTGGTCAGTGTTTCCACAGATGATTTAAGCATGCTATTGTTAGTTCTAAGAAGTGCAATCTCGTTCTGCATTCTGACCTTTTCTTCTTTCCAGATCGTTTCAGTAGCCTGGAAATTTCTTTTACAGATTAGCCCGTCGTCCAGTTTAGATTGAAGTCGCTCATTTTCAGACTTTAACGCGTCTAGGGTCTTCCTAGTCACTTTATATGAGGCAAAAACTGCTTGTAGTGCATTAGCGATTTTTCCTTTTTTATTCTTAGGCATTTTGGGATAACTTTCAAACTTGGCAATAGCCCACTCATACGGCTTATCCACAATGTTCTCAATTCCATCAAACATTCCCTGAGAGCCGTGTTTAGCGATGTACTTAACAATCAGCTCTTCCATTGTCACAATCTTTCTTAATTAATTACAGTTACTATACACAACTTTAGTGACTAAACGTTATCTAGTTACTTTAAGATACCCGTTAGTCTATTTATTCACAGCTCCAGTACTTCGGACGCAAAATGAATAATACAGCCACAACACGTCGGGCCTCAAGTCCAACTACAGTAACACTCACAACTTACAAACAACAACACTCACAAACACTTTAAAATGTAACACTGTCACAGTACATCGGACAAAACCACACTACGTCGGGTTTTCCTGTGTTATATTTTAAAACAGTCTACTTAGCCACAGTACTTCGGGCTTAAAACTAAAGTTTAAAACACTGTCACAGTTCGTCGGACAAAACCACACTACTTCGGGTTTTTGTGTTAAACTTCCCAGAGCCGCGGTGCGTCGGGCTCACTACACGATCACCGGTTTCAGTCTCTGGTTATAATTCGGCCGCCACACTGCGTCGGGCTGATTCACTTACTTTAGAACCTTTTAACAGAATTATAACAACACAACAAGTTTCAGTCACTTTAGAAACCTGTACACTTAAGCACTTTGCTTCAGTTACTTTAGAAACAACGATTCTCATACACCTCTGTACCACAGTGCGTCGGGTTAATTCAGTTCCGTTAGAATCTCTAACAGAAATGTACAGAATAGGCTTAAGAACTCCTCCTGCTTATGCTCAATAACTCTGTTTCTATTCTGCCCTTAACTTTCTTTTCTAGATTTTTTTAAACGAGGGAGTGACCTAAATAAAACAGTGTAAAAGAAGAAAAACCCGTTTTCCTTACCTTTTCCCGCTTTTTTGGAAATCCCTCCTGGCTGGCTCGCCAATGTAAGAAAAAATAAAACGAAGAGCGTCGAAGATCTTAATGAAGAAGAAGTTTATTCCAGCATCGCAGTGACAAAATACATAAAGTACTTTGGGTTCATCGGAGTCAAAAAGAACCCCGAACAAATCCTGCTCAGACATTATATACAGTGTTTCCCGTGTGTAATTTAAATGAGTTTCACTTTAAATGTAAATTACTGAGTATCCCCCAAATGGCTGGGTGATACTATCGCCTAGACGGATGTCCTTAATGGTAATCGCGGTCACGTACACCTTGGCTTGGTATTGTTACAGGTGTGATCACCCAAATGGTCGGGCAATACTGAATGGTAATCATGGTCGCGTATACCCTTTGTTCAGTGATGGTCCTTGATGTCTTGCTGCCGCTCCCATACTAATAATTGATTGGATTAAGTGTTCTAAATGTTTGGTAAGGCTGCTTTAAGCCATTGTAGAAATACCATACAGATAAACTGAATTGAATTAAACATATTTCTATATGATATGTAAGCCTTTTTGGGAATGAGCTCTTTCAGATGTGTACTGTGGAGTGGAATCTGGGTTGGGGCAGTCTGTAGTTTCTTACAATACTGACCACTGCAGACCGGGAACACCCCACAAGAGCTGCAGTTTTGGAGATGTTCTGATCCAGTGGTCTAGATATCACAATTTGGCCCTTCGTCAAACTCGCTCAAATCCTTACGCTTGTCCATTTTTCCTGCTTCTAACACATCAACTTTGAGGACAAAATGTTCACTTGCTGCCTAATATATCCCACCCACTAACAGGTGATGAGGAGATCATCAGTCTTATTCACTTCACCTCTCACTGCTCACAATGTTATGTCTGATCGGTGTAGCTTCGTATTGAAGACTTGAAGTTAACATTTGAAATTGTGTTGTCATCTTCCACGCAGAGAACACAGAGAGCTTTGCGCTCTACTTCATGCTGGGCGTGTGTTTCGGTCTGCTTTTGGCTCTGACGCTCCTCATCCTGGGCTTCGCCTGCAGGCCTAGAAGAAACGCCGTGAAGAAACCTTCCTCCTCTGAGCAGAAAAGTCTCAAAGAATCCAACGAGGAAGACGAGGAGGAACGACTGGGTAAGAGCGATGAGGAAGTAGAGGAAGAGGTGCCTGATGTCACCATAGCACCTGTATGCGAGCAGAACCAATCCAACGGTACCATCGGCAGCGTGAACGTCTTCTCTTCGGCCGATGAGCTGGAACGAGCTCGCCGTTTAGAGGAGAGGGAACGCATCGTCAGAGAAATCTGGAGAAACGGACAGCCGGATATTCTGGCTAACGGGACGGGAACGCTCAGACGCGTGCACTAGCGATGTATGAAAGATGATTTTGATACGATATACTGTACAGCGAATATTTTGCACTTATTTTGGGACTAACCATGATAAAAGTTTCATATATTTTGTACACGTTTAAGAATAAACCTTTTATATGACACAATGGTGGAGTGTCTGTTTATACTTTATGATGTCTCTGGGGAATTTAAAAATAAAGCTCCTTTCAGCTCGGTCAGCATCCTGCTCGATCCCACGCTCAGTCAGAAAGCTTCGCCCCTCATTTCTCAGGCCTGCACTTCCTGTCACTGCTCTCCCACCATGTAACAGAAACAAATCTCCTCCCTAGAGGACATTAAAATGATTTCAGATGTCAAAGCATTTGCTCTAAAGTTTCACCACAGACACATACCAGTTTCCTGTGTGCTGCTGAATTCTGCCTTCTGATTGGCTCTGGTTTAATCATTTATCACATCAGCACGTTCAGAGCGTAGCCCTGGGAACACCGGGAATGAGGCAGGAATGCACGCACTTATTCAAGAGTCAGCATTCCAGCTACTGGGAAGTGGGAAGAAACCTGTGAACGTGGAGGAAACAGGGACACAAGGAGACCATAGGAAACTCCACAGAGAGACTGAGCCAAAACCTCATAACACCGATTTAGAGCTAACTTCATGAATAATCAATAAACATCCATTTATCTTACGATTCTTTTTAAACATGATCATTTAACCCTTTCATGTACAGCATCCAGACTTCCATAACCTCCAGACAGCTGCCATGGGATCTTGATTTTTATTCCTCCGAATCCTGACAGCTCTCAGTCTCAGGACAGCTCTGTTTAAACGTTCCACACAAAACATCTAACCAAATAAATTCTTTTTTTTTTTTTAAAAAGGTCACGGTAACAAACAGTAGCTTTCCTAAATAAAGCATGCAACTTCAGAGATAATCTGCCTCTCCGTTAAACTGAACCTAAATCAGTTTGTTAAACAATTCTGTTCAATTTTTATTGTTATTTACATTTACATTACTTCCTGTCCGGTGTCACCCAAATGAGGATGAGGTTCCCTTCTGAGCCCGGTTCCTCTTAAGGTTTCTTCCTCAGATCATCTCAGGGAGTTTTTCCTCACCATCGTCACCTCAGGCTTCTTATTAGGGATAAAATAGTAACTTTAACATTTTATTTTTCTATACTTCTCTAAAGCTGCTTTGAGACTAACTCAATTGTGAAAAGCGCTATACAAATAAAGTTAATTGAAATAAAGTTTGCTTTACCTGTCAGAAGGAAGGTTTTATTTGATGCCAGGAAATATGTTTTGTTTCGAGAATTTGACTATCCATAATGCTTGATTGAAAATCTAAATAAGCCAGCTAGTAAGAATAAAACAATAAGAAATCTGCAGGTTTGTTTTGTAGAAGGCGTCATTTTCTCTCTCTGGAGAACGATAAAGACGTGCAGAAGAAAAATGTATGAAAACCCAGTAAACGTTATAGCGCTCAACCCATCTCAGTTTTTCACTTTATCATTCGAAAGCCGATGGTTTGAACCACCGAACTCAGGGTCGCTGACGAGGCCCAGCTTTGGTCCAGCTGTCACAACTCAGCGTTACTGCAGATGCTATCGATGTGTGTGTTAAATGCAGAGATTAGAGCTGACCGTTCCCATGACATTCAGCGTGTAATGTCTCGCAGCTGTTTCGCATTTAACAAGTCGTCTACAAGCACAAAGACGTCTCTAAGTAAACCGAGAAAGAGAGGGGATTTTTATTGAAATGGGACAAGGAGAGACAGAAATGAGAAAAGCATCGTCTGAACAGTACAAACGGAACAAAACAGATTTATAAATGTGTCACTGCAAATGAAAAAAGTGGAGAAAAGTCTAGAAAGTGGAGCGGAAAACATCCTTCAATCACAGGTCTACTACGATGATTATTATTATTATTATGGCTCATTAGTCTCAGGGTTATAGAATTATAATTACACAAATCGTGTAGCAGCTAAAGCGTGTTCGGTCCGTCTAAAATCCTCAGCTGTGTTTTTGCATACAAACACCACGTTTTATCTTTCCACATTCTGACACACAAAAATGGCATTTTATTTCTAACTAAAACCAGTTGGGGGGTCCTGACTACATTTTTTCCTTTTTTCATAGTACATATGTTTTAAAAAAATCTATAAGCCATTATGATCATTTACAAAGCAACAGAGTGAACACAAAAAAAAAAAAAAAAAAAAAACCCACCAAAGAAATTCAGGGCACAACTGAAAGAAATCCCACTAAGAGTTTTAACTCTCTTGATGACTTATTAATCACGAATCAGTTAAAAATACACAGTGAAAGCGTTCCGGAGGGGAAACGGCTCGGCGATTAACGTCAACGGGATGAACAAGACGAGTTAAAATGAAGAGATCTGTACAACACACCACGAGAGGAGGAGGAGGAGGAGGAGGAGGAGAAGGTTGGAGGAAGGAGGCTGGGACACAAAGAGGGAAGAGAGAGAGTGAGCAAGAAAAAACAAACCTAACTTTAAAAAAAACAACAAAAAAAAACAAACACCACTTCACTGCAGTTCCCGTCTCTAAGGCACAAATGCGCATCTCCATTGCATGTTATAAAATAATTAAAAAAAAAAAAACACTAAAAAAAGAAAATAAATGTCAATTAGCATCCTGCTAATTCCAGTTAGACTTGAGTAGACTGGAGCTGCTAAGTCTAAAACTACAGTTTAAAAAAAAAAAAAAAAAAAAAAAAAAAAAAAAAAAAAAAAAAAAAGAGAAAAACATTTCAAAGTAAATAAAAGTAACCAGAAAGCCTTTTGTTTTAAATGTGAGATGGGGTAAGCTGAGCAGAACGGCGCTGTACACTCCATCTGAACAACACACCTGTGTTTGGGGACTGCAGTGGTAAATTAACTAATATTTTATATTTTTTTTTAAAAGTAGTGGGTGTGGTCTAGGGCTTAGAGGCGGAGCCCTCTGCGGTCTTCTCGTCGTCTTTCAGCCCATGCTCAGCTCCATCGTCAGGTAGCTCTCCCTCCTCCGTGGTTCCCTGGAACATGTCGTGGGTCCACTTAGGGCTGCCGCTGCTACCGCCGGCACCTGCACCTCCTCTGCGAACGTTGAAGGAGCCACCTCTAGTGCGCGGGTACATGCCACGCCCGCGGCCACGCCCGTCCACCCACTTCAGCTCTCCCTCACGGTCACGGTCGTCATGCTGCACAGAGACAGGGAAGGATGTCGATCATATAAAATGAAGGTTGAAAGATTAATTCATGTGTGTGTGTGTGGACTGTAAATACCTGGTAGTACTTCCTGCTCTTTGGGGTGTATTCAGGGTCCCACTCCTCCTCCTGGGGGCGCACTGGCCCGCCCATATTTGCAGGGTTTCCGTTGTTATTGTTGTTGGGGTAATTTCCTCTGTTCCATCCCCGTCCTCTAATTCTAGGCTGCAAACCAAAAGGTCATTTATTTTTTGACAAAAGGGAATTTTAGCCATCGTCATCCTCCTCCTCCTCCACCTCCTGTCCTGTGTCAACTTGCTATGAAAAAGGTTCCTTAAGGCTGGATTTAGACTTTTAAATCGTTATTTCTCACAATGTCCAGGATCCCAATAAAATCTTTAACAGACTGTGTGACGATGGGTGCGTTCTCCATGTCAGATTATACCATAACACTCCAATAACCTTAGAGCTTCCTTTAAAACAATTTACTACAAATCATCTTCAAAGTAAGCTTTATGCAATAAGGAGATTTTTTCCGTCCTTTAGAGCATCTTGTTGAAGTTTTGCCATCGCAGGTATGCCGTTCTATTTAACTGAGCACACTGCAGAACTCTATCATTAGTCTCGCTGGCACATTAGAGCTGGAGCGATATGACAAAAATAAATCACTTTGCGATACCTCAAGGCATTTCTATAAGATTACATCTAAAATTCGGTTGTTTTCAGATGGAACCATTTCTTCATCATCAACTTTATATTCACGTAAACACTCAGACTTACAAATCCCCGGTCGTATCCCCCACGTCCTCTATCGTATCCAGTTCGGTCGAATCCTCCACGCTCATACCCTCCTCTTCCTCTCTCATAGCCTCCTCTCTCCATGTGGCCCCCCTCATACTCCCGGGGGTACTCGCGCGGCCCCAGGCGGGACTTATCGAAGCCCCCTTTGTCCATATTCTCCATCTCCTCGCCATGGTACTCTCTGGATCTGTATGTGTGGGGTGAGGAAGAGGAAGAGGAGGACGAGGAGGAAGGAGAGCGCTCACGCTTCTTCTTGTTTTTCCCTTTTTGGGGGGGGGGGGGGGGGGGGGGGGGGGCACAGGTCAAAACCAATAACTTTAATCAAGGTCATTCATTTCAGACTGAACTGTGAAAGCAAAAAGACTTGATAACTGGGTGGTCATTAAAACATGGCAGCTAAATGCTAAATATTCATAGTTAGCGAACTAAATGAAACAGAACCTGATATTCAGATCATATACTGTAACTAGTGATGGAGATCTACTTGTTAGATCTTTGACATGGATAGATTATAAAATACACCACATTACACTGTTCAGAGCTGCGGAATTCCCAAATCTGATCAATTTTCTAACACAGCAATTCCAGCTGCAAGTCAAATCACAGGTTTATATTCAGGCACGCTTTATTAGCATTTATAACATGTTACTGTTTCTATAGCAACAGCTCATTCACAAGGATCTGTATGGCAGACACGCCACATTTTCTGAGGTTTATCTGTCATTTTGTCAGAAAGTTTTTTTATATTATTATCTATACATTACACACTGATCAGCCATAACATTATGACCACCTTCCTATTATTGTGTTGATCCCCCTTTTGCTGCCGCAACAGCCCTGACCCATCGAGGCATGGACTCCACTAGATCCCTGAAGGTGTGCTGTGGTATCTGGCACCAAAACGTTAGGAGCAGATCCTCCATGACCCCCACCTCACAACTTAAAGGAGACTTTTGATAGATACTGACCACTGCAGACCGGGAACACCCCACAAGAGCTGCAGTTTTGGAGATGTTCTGATCCAGTGGTCTAGCCATCACAATTTGGCCCTTCATCAAACTCGCTCAAATCCTTACGCTTGTCCATTTTTCCTGCTTCTAACACATCAACTTTGAGGACAAAATGTTCACTTGCTGCCTAATATATCCCACCCACTAACAGGTGCCATGATGAGGAGATCATCAGTGTTATCCACTTCACCGCTCACTGCTCACAGTGCTATAGTTATTAGTGTTATAGTTAATGTTATGGCTGATCGATGTATGCTGCTTTGTTTTGTGGTGAAATGTTTAAAATCTGGCTCGTGTGCTCCGTTATGTAAGACTCACTTGGACTTCTTGTGTTTGGAGGATTTCTCAGAAGAGAGTTCTCGGCTGGGGGTGCGCGACCCGGCTGAGCCTTTACCCCCCTCGCGTTTGGGGTATTTTTTACGTCGCTCAATATCCAAACGCAGGTCCATTGACTCTCCTTCGTATTTTTTCCCATAATCCTGCAGAGACACAGTGACGCACTTTAACATTAATATACATCATTCTCACATCAACACAAACTCAGTATGCACTAAATCCTGACGGAGGTTCATTCTCAGACTGTGGTGTAAGAGATTATAAACTCAGCAGTATTAGAATGAGGATTCACTTAAAAAAAATCACACAAACTACAAATATAAAAGCACATAAATATATTTACAACTTCTTAATGAAGACTTCCAAACTAAACATATTCATACTGTGAGGCAGAAACACATCAATGTACAAGCCACTGTGGGCCAAACTCCAGACGAGGTGTGCCATCTACTGTTAACCCAGAGAAATAAACACCCAGTTTAATAGATCTATAACCCCTTCATACGAGATCCTCTTTAATCCTCCGGAGATGACTTTCAGTCTCAGGCTAGGAAGAATCTAATATTTATGTTCATTTATGCAAATCTTTCCCCAAATGCAGACAATGAGTTGAGATGTTTTGCACTGGAGTTAAAAGGATAATGAAGCTAAGTAGCATGAAAAGCGCACTTCCTCCAGTTTTAAGGTGATTAATATAACGATGCCTCACGATCTGTTTCTGTATCTTTAATGTCTATTGTTAAAAACACTATACGATTTCTATATATAAATTTGAACTCGATCAGAATTACGGACTAAATCACCTTGCTAGCCTGTTATAAACTGTTCAGTCATATTCATAAACACACCAGTGGTTCTATTACTAGTTTTGATAATGATCCATTTACGATCATTACACAGATTCATTTAAAATCACTCAGATTCTCGCCTGGGAAACTTCGTTGCGTCATTAAATAGCACAAATACCCTGTATAGTATATAAAAACATACTAATTAAACCCTCCGCGCTTAAGCTATGCATATTGCCCTTGAAATGTTCTTAGAAAGGTAAAATTGTCACAAGAAATCATTTTCTGTAGCTATAAGCCTTCTTTAATCGTTAACTCCAGTGTAAAACTGAATAAGCGACTTCGACTAAACCCGAGACGAAGAAAGAGATCTCGAAAAGCACAGGTGGGCGGTTCTCTGTCAGTTTTGTATTAAAACGACCCGAGCAGCAGAAGAATAACACATCGTGATTAAGAACGTTATGTGCGATTTTAAATCTCCGAGTGAAAAGTGTACTTTTTTTTGTGCTTAGCAAAAAGGCAATAACAGAACAGCGCACAGATCTCATAGGAAAGCAGCATGCTCCATGCTTTCCCCTGGTGATTAGTACAGAGCCCCACGTGTTCAAATGCACTTCCAAGGAAAAAATACTTACTATGGCTTTTGTTTAGATGTCCACCGAAAGGCTTGGACAACACCATCTCAATAGTCACTTCCCTTCTGATTAGCCATTTTGTTTAGGCATGAACGAACCCACTGAATAATCATATCTCATCATAGAAAAGCTGCTGAGGGGGGCAGGAGGGTGTAAGGTGTATACAGGAGGTTCTGGTGTATTTAGAATTATTGCACCTCCTTTAAAGGGGCGTGAGGGGGTTTGAGGGAGAAAGCGCATTGCTCTTTCAGCTGGCACACAAACTGGGCTGGAATTTCAGATTTTGAAAACGCTCGGTCACCTTGTAGTCGCTCTCTTCCACATCCTCAAACAGACGAGGAGTGTGCTTCTTAAAAGCACTGGGAGACACATCAATTCTCCTGCAGGGGAGAGAAACGGAAAAAAAGTGAGGACGCTGAGGAAGAAAAGACACCTCGTCATTATTAACGTTCACCATCATCACAGTTGTGTGTCATTAAGAAGCCATAGACTAATTTCTGATCATGTCTAGACTAATAAATGAACTATTTATTTTGTGATCAGAAATTTTATTTATTATAAACTGCTTTATTCCTCTTTTACTACAGAAATATTCAAAATATTCCATTTTTTATTTATTACAGAACACACTATGTTTTAGTTAAGTTTAATCTTTAAGAAACAAGTTAGCTCATATTCTCATTATGTTAAACACTATATTGCCAAAAGTTTTGGGACACCCCTCAAAATCACTGACTTCAAGTGTTGTTTTTCAGGGGTTGGGCTCGGCCCCTTAGTTCCAGTGGAAGGAACTCTTAATGCTTCAGCATAACAATTTCATGCTCCCAACTTTGTGGGAACAGTTTGTACATGACTGCACACCAGTGCACAAAGCAAGGTCCATAAAGACATGGATGAGTGAGTTTGGTGTGGAGGAACTTGACTGTCTTGCACAGAGTCCTGACCTCAACCCCATAGAACACCTTTGGGATGAATTAGAGCGGAGACTGCGAAACAGGCCTTCTTGTCCAACATCAGTGGCTGACCTCACAAATGCGCTTCTAGAGGAACGGTCAAAAATTCCCATAAACACACTCCTAAACCTTGTGGAAAGCCTTCCCAGAAGAGTTGAAGCTGTTATAGCTGCAAAGGGCGAGACAACTCCATATTACATTCATGTGCATGTAAAGGCAGACGTCCCAAAACTTTTGGCAATATAGTGTAGCAGCTACAGTCATTCCCTCACCTGCCTCGCTTTTTTCCCCTCCACAGAAAAAAAACAGCTTGTCAATTTACCGAGGAACTCAAAAGCACTGACACTGGAGAATAAACATTAAATAAACTTGAATAACAGGACGTTTTAAAAATCCGTTAGCTAATTATTAGCCTTGACTATGTAGTGTCTGTCGTACAAGCACCTTTATAAGTGTTTACTATACAAAGTTAGTGTGCATTCAAGTCGTTATGGGAAGCTCATTTCACTCTGGTCTGCACAAGACAGAGAAAATGTCTCTTAATTAAATATGTAAAAAATAAATAAATAAAAAATACAGCAAGGTTTTCAACTTCTAGAAAATTCTGTTGGCTCGTTAATACCTGTGGATCTCAGGACTCTTTCTTTGCCTCATCATTTCCATCTGTGCGGCTTTTCTTTGGTACATGCCGAATCGCTCGTTCAGAGACATCCCAGATGAGCGAAAGTGCTGAGCTACAAAGAAAAAGAAAAAGAAAAAAAACAAAGGGAGGAAAATATCCTTACATCACACAAAAAACCAAACCAAAACTACATTTAATTCAAGATGATACGCACATGAAAACAAGCTCAGCATGGAACCCTGAGGAACTCCAGACCATCGAGAGCAGGATACAACAAGAAGAACCAAAAAAAAAAAAAAAAAACGATAAGATGTTTAAGATTAGGAGGTTACCTTTGATGTGATGGACGATGGTGACTATGTGTTGAGCAAACAGCTCTGATGGGCTGCGGCGAAGCTGAGCAGCCTGAATGTGCTGGAAAATGGAGCGGAATTCCTCATGCTCTTTCTTAACAGGGTATATTAGATCCTGAGACAAACGTCTTTCTTTGGCTAAAGCACCAGAAGAGCTAAGAAATAAATGGGGGGGGGAAAAAAAGAGCATGCAGTTATATCAAATTCATCATATTAGATACGGAAAGAAATCTTTATCGTCATCGATTACCTCTCTGCCTCATCGCCAAACACTTTCAGACTAAAGTTAAATTCGGGCTCTTTCTTCTTGGAGGATCTGGCGGGAGGAGACGGCTCCCTGGCTGACGGAAACAGGGGCTTGCTATGCTCTGTGCTTCTGGGAGGTGAAGGGGATGGACTCACGCGGTTCTTCTTCTTCTCTTTCTTCTTGGAGGCCTTCTCTTCTTTACGTGCTGCCTGCTTGCGGCTTCTGTAAAGCTCTTCCATCACGTGTTCTTCCTCCTCCATATCGTCCTCTCGCTGTGATGAATCTTTATTGGACACGTAGTCATCGTCCCACTTCCCAAAACGCTCTTCGAACAGTTCCCTTGCAGATAGAGTGGGTTTGGCCTTGTACTTGGGTTCCTCCTCGGTTTTTCTCTCTCTCAGGCTCTTCGAGTACTCCTCTTCCTCCTCATCCAGAAACGGAAGTCCTTTGTCCTTTGACTCGGCGTACTCCGGGTCCAGTTCGAAAATGCCTTTTTGTTTTCGGCTACTCTTCTCCTTCTCGACATCGCCGGTATTCTGATCTTCGCCCTGATTGTCATCCCAGTCGGATGTGGGTTTTTTCTTCTCTGCCAGAAACCTGTAGTAAATGATCAGAAAGTGATTCTCCCACACATTTCCCTGTTAAAAGGAATGTTAAAATCCTGAGTCTTTAAAGAGCTGAATCTATAATAGAGCTGAGCGATAAGGAAAAATATCACGACCTACACTTAAAGATCCTTCAACACCATTTATACAGATTCTGAACAAGGTGAGGTAAATAAACACAAGTAATTATCTGAAACTGAACTCATTATGAAATTGAGATAAAATGACGAACTACGTGTGCATGTGCTCAGCAGTAAAGTAGATGATTGTACTAATCTCTGTTCATGTCTTGGAACAGAGCCGTGGGGAAGGAAGATTCGGAGAAGTGCACGTTTTGCTGCGATGCTATGAATTCAGACAGCAGGTTATAAAGATTTGCATAAGACACAAAACAGGCAAGAAGGAAACACATGATGAAATACAACACACTGTAGATTTATCGCTCTTTTTTTTTTTTTTTAATTCCTCTAGCCTCTCCTGATTAAGAGGAAGTAACTTGATTAGCTTTGGGCTTGATTAAGTTTAAATACACATTGTAGAAGCAGTATTTTAGATCTATCTATCTATCTATCTATCTATCTATCTATCTACATATACAGTGGTGTGAAAAAGTGTTGGCCCCCTTCCTGATTTCATATTTTTTTGCATGTTTGTCACACTTTAATGTTTCAGATAATCAAACACAGCACAAGTAAACACATCATGCAGTTTTTAAATGAAGGTTTGTATTATTAAGGGAAAACAAAATCCAAAACTACATGGCCCTGTGTGAAAAAGTGTTTGCCCCCCGTTAAAACATAACTTAACTGTGGTTTATCACACCTGAGTTCAATTTCTCTAGCCACACCCAAGCCTGATTACTGCCACACCTGTTCACAATCAAGAACTCACTTAAATAGGACCTGCCTGACAAAGTGAAGTAGACCAAAAGATCCTCAAAAGCTAGACATCATGCCGAGAGCCAAAGAAATTCAAAAACAAATGAGAAAGAAAGTAATTGAGATCTATCCGTCTGGAAAAGGTTATAGAGCCATTTCTAAAGCTTTGGGACTGCCACGAACCACAGTGAGAGCCATTATCTACAAATGGTGAAAACATGGAACAGTGGAGAACCTTCCCAGGAGCGGCCGTCCAACCAAAATTACCCCAAGAGCGCAGCGATAACTCATCCAGGAGGTCACAAAAGACCCCACAACAACATCCAAAGAACTGCAGGCCTCATTTGCCTCAGTTAAGGTGAGTGTTCATGACTCCACCATAAGAAAGAGACTGGGCAAAAATGGTTTGCGTGGCAGAGTTCCAAGACGAAAACCGCTGCTGAGCAAAAAGTATATAAAGGCTCGTCTCAGTTTTGCCAGAAAACATCTTGATGATCCCCAAGACTTTTGGGAAAATATTCTGTGGACTGACGAGACAAAAATGAACTTTTTGGAAGTTCTGTGTCCCATTACGTCTGGCGTAAAAGTAACACTGCATTTCAGAAAAAGAACATCACACCAACAGTAAAATATGGTGGTGGTAGTGTGATGGTCTGGGGCTGTTTTGCTGCTTCAGGACCTGGAAGACTTGCTGTGATAAATGGAACCATGAATTCTGCTGTCTACCAAAAAATCCTGAAGAAGAATGTCCAGCCATCTGTTTGTGACCTCAAGCTGAAGCGAACTTGGGTTCTGCAGGAGGACAATGAATGACTCTGAATGGCTGAAGAAAAACAAGATGAAGACTTTGGAGTGACCGAGTCAAAGTCCTGACCTCAATCCCATTGAGATGCTGTGGCATGACCTTAAAAAGGTGGTTCATGCTCGAAAACCCTCCAATGTGGTTGAATTACAACAATCCTGCAAAGATGAGTGGGCCAAAATTCCTCCACAGCGCTGTAACAGACTCATTGCAAGTTATGGAAAACGCTTGATTGCAGTTGTTGCTGCTAAGGGTGGACCAACCAGTTATTAGGCTTAGGGGGCAAACACTTTTTCACACAGGGCCATGTAGTTTTGGATTTTGTTTTCCCTTAATAATAAAAACCTTCATTTAAAAACTGCATGATGTGTTTACTTGTGTTATCTTTGACTAATATTTAAATGTGTTTGATTATCTGAAACATTAAAGTGTGACAAACATGCAAAAAAATAAGAAATCAGGAAGGGGGCCAACACTTTCACACCACTGTGTGTGTGTGTGTGTGTGTGTGTGTGTGTGTGTATGTATATATATATATATATATATATATATATATACACATATACACATACATACATATATATATATACACACATACATATATATATATACACACACATATATACATACATATATACATATACACATATATACATATATATATATATATATATATATATATATACATACACACACACACACACACACACCCTCTAGTTCTTCAGGCTCGGAGCTTCATTCCATCAACCGAGGTTCTCTCTACGATCCTAATGCTTTCTAGTTCCAAGTAGGGTTGGGTACCAAACTCGGTACTTTTAAGGGAACTGACCAAATTACATTGGTATTACAGAGTACCGATTCACATTAAATCAACCGATGGCGAATTTCAGTGCCTGAGAACGCATCTGCGCAAGAGTACATTAGAGAAAGAAAGAGAGAGCATCACCGCGTGTGACTTAAATGATTTAAACACAACGGCTAAACTGAAAACTTTCGCAAGTGTGGCTGCATTTTACAGAATTAGATGCAATCCTAAATGCAAGCCATCTAACCTCAGGAAGCAGCTAATCAAACATGTATTTAAAAGCTCAAGAGAGCACTGTATTTGGCAGTCTGATCTCCCGCAGGAATTACAGCAAAAGTACCTGCCAAAGTCGAACCCCTGGACGAGGACGACGAAACGTTAAGTGAGGCATCGACGACAACTTCAGCATCCTCAGGTAGTTAATTATCCTAGCTAATTTGAGAAGTTTCATAGTAATGGTTGGCGTCAACACAGCATTTTTCTAGCGTCGTTTCTGGCTAACGGATCGAAATCCCGTACATTGTTATTTATGTTAAATGAAAGTAACGATGTTGTAGTTGTAGGAATGATTTTGGGAGGTAGAAAAAGGATTCATTATGTCTAGTGTGTAAAATTTCTAAATAAACGACAATGTTGACATTGAGGTCTGGACACTGAAATAAATGTGAGTGTAAAGTACCGAAAAAGGTACCGTACCGGCAAAAATGTGAACGGTACCCAACCCTAGTTCCCAGCACAGGTTCTTCACTCTTTCTTAATGCCTTGATCTAACTCATTAGATCCTATTTCCCATCTTCAAGCTACATTCTTTATCCTCCTAATTCCTTGCTCCAGTTGATCCTCTTACCCTACAGCTCACAGATCCTAGTTCTGTAACTATTCTCCCTTCAAAATAAAATTGTTAAAAGGTTTTTTTTTTGCACAAGAGGAATTTGACTTGAACATTTACACATTAAACAGAAATTACAGGTTTATAATTTGATTATCGCCCAGCTCTACAATGCAGCTACTCTAAGATATTTACTAAAAAAAGAAATATAAACTTATCACAAGCAAACATTGAGCACTAAAAACTGTACCACAGCAGACATGACTGACCAGGACTCGTTTTAGGAAATATACTTACATCAGCTAAGCTTTATCTCCTAAATTATGGGATTGCAAACAACCTCATTGCACAGGGCAACAGCCAGCAAGATTTGGCATTTTATTATTTGGCGTTTGAAATGAGATGACTTCCATTTTAACCTTTTTTCTTCCAAGGAGCTTTGTTTGCTGTGCACAGACTAAACACATTTGAAAGAGTGATTATAAATCAAATACTGTGCGAGAGAAACAAAACAAAAAGAGAGGGATGTTGGTTTAAATAAAAGAGGTCTCTCAAAATACAGTGACGTGGACGTACTTTTTGAACGCTGTGGAAATGGCCGCTTTCTCTCCTGCCTTCATGTCTTCCTTGGAGAAGAAGCCAAAACCAGTTGATGATGCTGCTGGCTTTGGAGGACTCTTGGATTCGGGAGCACTAACGCTTCTCCAAACGGAGGCACCATTACCTGCAGCTCCAGAAAGGGACACCTTAACCTCAGGCTGAGGCCCTAGTGGAGCTGTTGGCTCTGGATTGGAGGTTTTCGGACTGGTGGCGTAGTCACTCATACTCTCCCATTTGCTCGGAGGCTCCCCAGGGATGGGTACAGAAGACTTGGGTTCTGCTTCCTTGCTATTGCCTTTCCCTTCATTTGGTGAGCTTTTACTCTTTGACTCCTTAGACGGAGCTTTTCCAGAGTTGCGGCGGCGCGGGGACGGGGATCGTGATGATGATCTAGAGTGGCGCGAGTGGGAAGAGGAGTTCCCGGAATAATGGGAGCGGCTGCGGCTCCTGGTGCGCTTGCGGGGTGTGCGGGAACGAGAACGCCCCCTTTTGGGACTGTGGTGCTCATGAGATTGCTGCTGGTCACGGTGGCCTCCGTGCCAGTTATTAGAGCGATAACCGTAAGAACCACCTCCACCACCACCACCTCCACCACCACCACCTCCTCCTCCTCCTCCTCCTCGGTGGTAGCCACGTGGATAATAACCACGACCGCGGCCACGGTTATAATAGAAGGGTCTCCGGTAGCCACGGAAACCACGGGTGTACCCCCGGTTGTTCTGAAAATCTCTTGATGGGTAGTTTCTGTCACGGCTATGAGAGCGGGATCGAGATCTGGAGCTAGGGGACAAAAAGAGAAGACAAACTTGTAAATATTTTGATGAGCAAGAAATGGCAGGAGGGAGAGAGAGAGAAAAAAAGAGAGAGAGGGAGAGAGAGAGAGAAAGAACAAATATTTCTCTTAATTCCTTGTATGTTTGCAAGAATCAGATACTACTAATGACCTATAAAGCTCTGTACAGACACCCCCAATATAATCCGTTACACCTGTTGAGATTAAAAGGTGCAGGCTTTTTATTAGCATAATGAAAATATGAAAACTAAAGCAGAGCTTTTTCCTACCGAGCGTAGGTTATGAATCAGCTATCCAATTAACACACAGCGTCTCAGCATTTAAGTCTTGGTTGCTCAGTCTAGCTTTTTAATAATACTTCTACGTAAAGGGGCAGATCTGAAAGGTTTGTAGGCATGATGAAGGTGGAGTCGTAGGTAGAACCTGTCTCAGTGTTCCCTAATACTCATTTCTCCTTCCGGCTCGTGTTAAGTTATGCCGTCATAGCCAGATCTGTCAGATACCCCCATATATACCACTCCAGAGCAATAGCGTACCTAATAATCCATTTTCTCTCTCCCACTCTAGCTGCTTCTCTCTCTGCTAAGGTTAGTCCTGCTGCCTGATGGGATTGCAGGCTCTGATCCTGACTCCCTCTGCATTCTGGACCTACCTGAACCATCCCGACACTACTGCATGGAGCTTTGATTTGATTCTGGTGTCTCTCAAGGTTTCTTCACGTTATCTCAGTGAGCTTTTCCTTGCTGCGGTCACCTCATTAATGATCTAAAGGTACAGCCGGATTTCTGTACAAGCTGCTTGTCCACGGTTAAATTTAAACTGAACAGTACTGAATAGAAGTCGTCATGTAATTAATAGGTAAATTGGCTTGTGTGAAAAAACCTCCCAGCACTAGGAGGGGGTACGACATTTACCACTTGGGGGCAGTATACAACTAGACGGTTTCTTCTTTTCTGTTCCAAGCGTCAACACACACACTGCATATACTGTTACATTTTTTGGAAAAACTGGAAGAAACTAAATCATTTTGAAAAGCATTACAACTTGAGACAAAAGTTTGTGCTTCTTTTTTATATAATTAGCAGATTATTTGATTAAAAGCAATCAGCAAACCAGTGGCAAATAATAATAATAATAATAATAATAATATAATAATGACAGTAAAATTTACTCCGAGGGGGGAAAAAAAATTGCTGGTGGAATTTTCTCATTAGAAAATCGTTAAGAAGAGCTCTCTAGGCAACTTAGCAACTCCACAACAACACAAACAAGTGAGAAAGAGCTGTCTTCATCCCACACAAAATGTCCTCATCCCAATACGATTCTCAGTTTTTGTCTGTCAGTTTTTTGTTTTTTTTCACTCAACACAGTTACATATTTATTTATGGAAACCTGAACAACTCCGATATACACTATATTGCCAAAAGTTTTAGGACACCCCTCCAAATGATTGACTTCAGGTGTTGTTTTTCAGAGGTTGGGCTCGGCCCCTTAGTTCCAGTGAAAGGAACTCTTAATGCTTCAGCATACCAAGACTTTATGGGAACAGTTTGGGGATGGCCCTTTCCTGCTCCAGCATTCATCTCAAAGGTGTTCTATGGGGTTGAGGTCAGGACTGGTGTGCAGTCATGTTGGAACAGGAAGGGGTCATCCCCAAACTGTTCCCACAAAGTTGGGATCATGAAATTGTCCAAAATGTCTTGGTATGCTGAAGCATTAAGCCTTTCACTGGAACTGTGAAAGGGGCCAAGCCCAACCCCAGAAGTCCATGATTTGGAGGAGCATCCCAAAACTTTTGGCCATATAAGAGTATTTTCTTAGCAGTATGATATTTGGTACTTCAAGCACAAACAGCTACAGAGACAGGAAGTGTGTTATTTTGCATAAAAAAAATATTTAGACCTACTGCACATTGTTTTAGCAGGAAAATGATGGCGAGTAAGCAGATAAGACTGAATGAGTAGCACAGGTGCAGTTATTTTTTATTTTTTGTTCACAGCTGCCCAGTGGTCAAGTTAGAAAAATGCCAGATTAGTCGAGTCAGACAGGCAACCAAATACAGCACTGGTGTATAACGCGAGGTTAGAGTGAGTTAAGAATTTCATGCTTCATGATTTTCTATAATTTGAGTGCCACAAAGATGATAGATCATATAGCAATCAAAACAGCCTGGACTTCCGTGTGTGGTTTGAGCTTAGAGATGAACAAACAGTGTTTAGAACCAAACCACAGACAGGAAGAGGATTTTGACTTACCTGTAGCGATGCTTCCTGGACCTCGAGCGCGAGCGGCTGCTGGAGCGAGATCGCGAATACGACCTGGAGCGGGACCGAGACCGGGATCTGGACCGAGATGGAGAAGGAGAATTCTTTGCCTTGGACATTCTGCAAGTCGCGTCCTCTTCAAAACTAGCAGGGTGGAAAAACAGTAGAGTTTAGCACACAGAGAGAGAGAGAGAGAGAGAGAGAGAGAACTGACAGTCAGTAACCTCAGGGGGTTTTATGCTGACAGTTAGCTTTATTTGAATACATATCATTTCACAGAACTACATTTTGCTCATACACTCGCCATACTCGTTTACAAGTGGGCGGAGCTAATCCAGTTTCCACTGACCCTCTTCACGATCAAGGGGCTGATAGCGCTCAGCTATCCTATATAGATTTTACACAAATATTTGCCTGCAGTCTATTTCCACAGACTTCCATTTCTAAAAGAAAATGACCAGGTTTGCAAACATTTGCTCATTTAGCACACACAAACAAAAGACAATGTTTACACTTCAAATGTCAACAAATAAGGTAAAAAAAAAAAAATTTAACAAATCGATAAGCACCAAAGTCTAATCGTGTAACGGGAGTTAAGCTCAGTCATCTCCTCCCCCAAGTCGGATATTTCTGAAGCTCGAACGAGCCAGACTGATGACCTAAAATCTCATTAACAGAATCAGAATAGTTTTTATTGCCAGGTACAGAAAAGGGGTCGCGAAGAGCACTTTACAGTACTAGGAATTTGTCTTGGTGTCAGGTGCAAACATACACACATAAAATTTTAAAATAATAAAATAAAGCTGTTAACAGCAAGTGACTTACGTGTTGCAATTTACAATGTAAAAGTATAAGTGAAATTGAAGGAGACTGTCCAAACATATATACAGATAAAGTATGTACACAGTCGAGAATGATAATAAATATGTACACAGAAGTTAATGTGTGTGAAAAGAAGAGCGATTTAGAATGTAAAGTTGAGTGAACGTGACTGTCCAAATATGTATATCCAGTATGTACAATCGAGAATGAAATGCAGAAGATGTAGTTCAGTGGGGAAGAAACTGTTCTTGTGGCGTGAGGTCCTGGTCCTGATGGACCGGAGCCTCTTTCCAGAGGGGAGGGTCCGAAAGAGTTCATTTCCGGGATGAGAGGGATCGGCTGCGATCTTGGCTGCACGTCTCTGGGACCTGGAGACGTACAGCTCTTGGAGAGATGGGAGACTGCAGCCAATCACCTTCTCAGCTGAGTGGATGACACGCTGCAGTTTGGCTTTGTCCCTGGCTGTAGCTGCAGCAAACCAGACTGTGATGGAGGATGTGAGGATAGATTCGATGATGGCAGTGTAGAAGTTAACCAACATCTTCACAGGGAGGAGAAACTTCTTCAGCTGCCGCAGGAAATACATCCTCTGCTGAGCCTTCTTGGTGAGAGACCTGATGTTCTGCTCCCACTTGAGCTCCTTGGTGATGGTGGTGCCTAGGAAACAGAAGGACTCAGCAGATGTCACCGGAGAGTCACAGAGGATGACAGGGAGAGGGGGGCTGGGTCCTTCCTGAAGTCCACTATCATCTCCACTGTCTTTAGGGAGTTGAGCTCCAGGTTGTTCATGCTGCACCATGACACCAGACGATCCATCTCACCCCTGTAGGCCGACTCGTCCCCATCAGAGATGAGGCCGATGAGGGTGGTGTCGTCAGCAAACTTCAGGAGTTTGACAGACTGGTGACCAGATGTGCAGCCATTGGTATAAAGGGAGAATAGCAGAGGAGAAAGGACACAGCCTTGGGGGGATCCAGTGCTGATGTGCTGGAGGTCAGAGACATGCGTTCCCAGCCTCACGAACTGCCGTCTGTCTGTCAGGAAGTCCGTGATCCAACTGCACATGGAGTCAGGCACATTCAGCTGGAAGAGCTTGTCTCTGAGCAGAGCTGGGATGATCGTATTAAAAGCAGAACTAAAGTCCACAAAGTATCCTGGCATAGGATCCTGGGGAATCCAGATGCTGAAGGATGAAGTAGAGGGCCATGTTCACAGCATCGTCTACAGATCTGTTGGCTCTGTAGGCGAACTGTAGTGGATCCAGGAGAGGGTCGGTAATGTCCTTGAGGTAGGACAACACAAGGCGCTCAAAAGACTTCATGACCACAGATGTCAGGGTGACGGGTCTGTAGTCATTAAGTCCTCTGATCTTTGTCTTTTTGGGGGCTGGGACAATGGCTGAGGTCTTGAAGCAGGCTGGAACATGGCAGGTCTCCAGTGAGGTATTAAAAATGTCTGTGAACGCTGGGGACAGCTGATTGGCACAGTGCTTCAGGAGGGAGGGGGAGACGGAGTCCGGGCCTGTAGCTTTGCGGGTGTTCAGACGTTTAAACAGTCTATTCTCCTCTTCCTCTTTGATGGTGAGAGGTGTGAGGGGTGGGGTGTCACTAAGGTTTGGAGCTGTGTGGGTGATACAGGTAGTTCAGTGTAGGAGGAGGAGCTACTGCTGATCAATAGCTGGTGGGGGGAGGGGGGGGTCAGGACTGTTCCATTGTCTTTCAAAGCGGCAGTAGTACTCATTCAGGCTCTTGGCCAGTCGCAGGTCATTCACAGAGTGGGGGGCCGTAGGCTTGTAATTGGTGATCGCTTTAAGCCCTTTCCAGACAGAGACAGAGTCGTTTGTTTGGAATTGCTGTTTCATTCTCTCACCATGCTCTGTTTTAGCTCTTCTCACCTCCTCGCTAAATCTATACTTAGCCTCCTTGAATTTTCCTCTGTCCCTACTTCTGAATGCGGCCTCTTTCTCTGACCTGAGCCGTCTGAGTTTGGCTGTGAACCAGGGTTTGTCATTGTTATAACTCACCCTGGTGCATGTTGGAATGATGCTGTCCTCACAGAAGTAAATGTAGGACGACACAGTGTCTGTGTACTCATCCAGACTGTTAGTGGTAGACCTAAAACCATCCCAGTCTGTACAGTCCAAACACCCCTGAAGTTCCCCCACAGCCACTTCTTTGATGTTCTCACAACAGGTTTGCAGAGTTTTAATTTCTGTCTGTATGCAGGAATCAAATGCACCATGATGTGGTCAGACTGGCCCAGTGCAGCACGAGGGACAGCACGATAAGCACCGCTGATGGTGGTGTAGCAATGTACGTTCCCCTCTCTGTTCGGGCACTTAATAAACTGTTTGTATTTTGGCAGTTCGTGTGAGAGATTACCTTTATTAAAGTCTCCTAGGACAATAACCAAGGCATCCGGGCTTGTCCGTTCCACACTCTGTATCTCGTCAGCCAGCGCACGCTGCGCTTAGCGCACATTACCTTGCGGCGGGATGTAAACACCGACAAGAATGAATGAGGAGAACTCACGGGGTGAGTAAAAGGGCTTGCAGTTAATGATGAAGGCCTCCAGGTCCGGGGAACAGAGTTGAGACAGTACTTTCACATCGTTATACCAACTGCTGTTAATATAAAAACAGATTCCACCACCTTTTGTTTTGCCGGAGAGCTCTGTGTGTCTATCCGCTCTATAAAGATTAAATCCGCCCAGCTGTAGCGCAGAGTCCGGTATAAGATCACACAGCCACGTTTCCGTGAAGCACAAAACACAAGACGTAGGAAAGTCTTTGATTTTGTTCATCTGCAGGGTCAGCTCGTCCATTTTGTTGCAAAGTGAGAGCACATTAGAGAGGAATATCCCAAGGAGCGCTGTGCGTAATCCGCGCCGGCGGAGCCGCACGAGCACACCTGAGCGTTTCCCTCTTCTGCGGGACTTCACTTTGTTACGTGCCTCTTTGATTAAAAAGTAAATCCGCCAGTAAATCCGCGGTAGAAGCCAGAAAACTGGAAATAAGTCTACTGGGGTAGTAGCTCTGATGTTCATGAGCTCTTCTCTGGAATAGGAGCCACCAGAACTGTGACACAAAACTGAATAGGAACACAAAACAAGGAAAAGTAGAGCGCACCGAAACACCGTGGCTGCCGTCCACGCCGCCATCTTGACATGTGGCAGAAAATCCATCAGATGACATTTAAGCTTATGTAGTAAAACAGTAACTAGACAGACACCAAGATGTTAAATATACACTGGGTGTTAACTAAGATAAAACATGAACCGAGAAGTTTTATTTTGCGATATTAACCTCAACACTTCCCCATTTTGACTGTGATGGAAAGTGACAAAAGAAGCCAAGAGCACTTAAGATGCCCGAAAGAAAAGAAGGGGCGGAGCTTCCAGGACGTATCGGTTACAATCAACCGCACAGAACCTTTCTGCTTCAAAGGAGAGAAAAAAGACAGAATTTCTTGCCCAGAGCACAAAGATGAGCAACACGGGACATCGTGCCGGTGTAGTGTGGTATAAACGAGATAAAACCCTTAACACACCAGCATTAATGAGCTAAGGTTATAACATTTTATATTTGAGAAATGTAACATGATTAAAATCTTGTAAAGATAGCAGATTGTCCAACCAAAAAAGCACTCAAAGTTTTCTGTACGTCACGGAAACTAAACATTTCGCAAGCTGTTCATGAAGCTGTAGTGAATCCTGAACAGGGAGCTGATAAGATGTTAGACTACTGATGGGAAAGTCATGAGTTCATAGCCCATGAGATCAATGTAAAGGCACCCTGGATAAGACCATTCTTGCCGAATGCCGTAAAATGCTAACGAGAAAGTCATCTGCGCTTAGGTGTAGAAAACGAAGAAAAGTGCTTTAAGCTCAAAGCAGTGATGGCTATAAACGTATAATAAACCAAATCGTTCATGAAATAAATATAAATAATGAGATATTGATTCTGATAAGATTTTGATATACATCTGTTGTCCTATATAGTTTGTGCTCATTTTCATAAATATACTATTTAAAATATAGTCTTTATATTTTATTTATATATATATATATATATATATATATATATATATATATATATATATATATATATATATATATATATATATATATATATATATTTATTAGACTTAATAATTCAACTACAATTTAAACATATTTATAAACAGAGTAATTAGAGCTGGTGCTGCTGAGCCAATACAGGATAAAATGGTGGATAAGATATTGGAGAAGAAAATTTTTTACTTGGACACAAAAGAGATTAGAATTGGATTCAGAGCTGGACATGCTCGTGTATATTTATTTATATATAATTTAAAAAGTTGACCGTATTTTTTATTTAGGATTGATTTTTTTATTTAATTTTTTTTTTTATTTAGAGGCTGTTTTTTTTTTAAGGATTGATTTTTTTTATTTAGGGTTGATTTATTTAACTTTTTTATTTAGAGGTTGTTGTTTTTTTAAGGATTGATTTTTTTTATTTAGGATTGATTTTTTTATTTAACATTTTTATTTAGAGATTTTTTGTTTGTTTTTTAAGGATTGATTTTTTTCTTTAGGATTGATTTTTTATTTAAAAAAATTTATTGAGTTTTTTTTTGTTTTTAAGGATTGATTTTTTTTCTTTAGGATTAATTTTTTTATTAGGATTGATTTTTGTTAAAAGTGCAATTTTATATATCCAATTATATTCTAAATGATGTGTTTGAAAGTTTTTCAAAAGCTTCAGTTAAAAAAAAAAAAAATCACAATAATGCATTTTTAAAGTAAAATAAAATCAACTCATACAAAGTTTCTAATACTTTCCAATAGTGAGAGTGATCATAAGATTCAGTATCGGAAAGGAAAAAGTGCCGTGTGCAGTAATAACTCTCCCTCGTTTGCTCTCACTCTACACGATTACTGATTTTTTTTTCTGGTGTGAAATATTCACCATGAGAAGTGAGAGTGGTTTTATTTCCCCCTGATGTACAGAAGTCACTCAGAGACAACCACTCCTCATTACAGATTCAACCATCACTCAGGTTTTAGGCAAACGAGTCAGGATGTGGTCAGTGTGAGAGATACGGTAACATCAACAGCATGAGGGAGACCAGTTACACAACAGGACACACGTCCTGGACTAACACACCGCTTTAACACCACCATCATACTGATTTACACTTAAACACAAACCTACAACAGCCAGGGCTCAGAAATCATCATCATCAGTGATGAAGAGTCTCACAAGAACTCATTCATTATTCACCATTATATTTTAACACATTAATAATGTTTTAGTAAGGATACTAGACACAAAATAATAATAATAATAATAATAATTACTACTACAGATCATTTAACTGCTTACTTTACATAATATAGAAGGATTACACACCATTTTATAGGAATTTTTTTTAGTATTATTTTATTCCCAGGCCTCATTTAAATTTATTTTAATTTAAATTTCTATTTGCATAATTTCTATTTCAAAAATACAATATTATTTTTTTTTCAAAATCATGGGAATATTTTATGCAAGATAACGGTACCTTTATAAATAAGTATATAAATGTAAATAATAAAATCATATATTTTATTATTATTTACCATTCTGTTATTTATTATTAGTAGTAGTAGGAGTATTAAATAGAAAAACATTGTGGAAATATTTTATGTAAAAAAGGTACCATCATAAATACATAAATATATCGAAAATTTATGTATCATAATTAAAATATAATGCAAAAATAAATAAAAATAATAGAAATATACTAATAAAAATATATATAATTTAAACTGCATGTGTGCAAAAGAAATGAAAATGGTGATAAATTCAACATATATGGAAGTGAAGAAATAAAATAAACGAAATAACAGATTTTTTTTTAAAAATCAATATTAAATATTCTTTTAAAAACTGTGCATTCGCAAAATTACTGCAAAACAAAATGTTATTATACATCCATGAATAATATTACAATTTAATGTGGAATGTAATATAACGTTAATGAACTGATTATTAAACTGTATGTCTTCATGTTCTCATGACAAACAACGCTACTGTAAGCTAATGCTACATAAAGCTAGCTATAAAACACATTTAAAGATTTTAAAACGCATTCAGTACATCACTAATTAATATTATATAATAATATATAATTATAATATTTATAAATCGTTAAGACGAATTGAGTAATATTATTTGTAAATCCAGATTATATCTCTGGTCAATACGGTGCTAGTTTTGCTAACAGTTAGCATCCCATAGCTAGCTTAACGTAGATGCGTTTGCTTTGCTAAGCTAAGCTAACTTGGGTTTAACGACGCAGCGATGTTAAGCATCGATTTATAAATAGAAACATCGGTTATTTAAATAAATTACAATCGTAAATGATTTTTTAACAGAGTTTGGCCTTACCTGTGTATTGGGGTCGAGCGAGCGGTCAGTTCTCTGTTATAGCTGCACAGACGCGGCTCTACGGGGATAGCCGCTTTCAGCTAATCTCCTCTAAAAGCGTTTGTTTGTGTTTGTTTTCTCCAGAATTCACTAAACCTCTATCACGACAAACATGAAGACTAATCGCACTGCGGCCATTTGTGAGAATGTCTGACCGTTTGTTCCCCTGCAGAGAGTAAAGCGCACAAGCGAGAAAGGGTCAAATGTCCTTCCTGTTCGTTGCAGCGTCAGGGTTGCCAGATTACACAGCCTCACCCCCTTCTACCTCTCAATCCCGAAATCACACGTGTTCAAAATGGCGCCTGTAGGGGTTGCCAGGTCTGTAGTGAAGCTACTTGTACCAAAAAGACATTCAGAATTATTCATATAATTTCGGTTAAAAAATAAATAAATCAATAAACCTAAAAACAAACAAACGAATTAATGAATAAAGTCTTCAGAAAGAAGGAAAATGCACTTTGCATGACTAAGGACCACAACGAGACTTCTTTTCTTAAATACTTATGAGTTCCCTCGTACGAAAGCTGAACCTCGACCTGTGCAAAAAATGCCAATTTAGTCATTTAATGAGACTCTAAGTCAGAATAATGACTTATTAACTTTGTAGCTAAAAAATAATCATGAAACAATTTAAAAGATGTTCACCTCAAGACTCAGAGAGTCCATAACGCAATTAGTTTTGTGTTCTCTCACAATAATGCTGCACTCTTTAACAGTACTAATGTGTTTACTCTTGCTGTGATGCTGTAAGCAGCCATGTTTATTTGGAAATGACTCTAACCCTAACCCTTTGTTTAACACACATGTAGACCACATGCAGCTGCAGGTGAACCTGGTGTACAAACTTAAGAATAGTAAATAAAACTCCTCTGCACTTACAATACTATGAAATGCTTTAATAAATCCATCTTTATCCTTAAAGCTGGTTGCAGGACTCTAACTGACCACAAACCGAATTGCCTGCATCCACAGAATGAGTTTCAACCCTACAACCATGCGTACGAATCAAAGACAATGATTAAATAAGAAATCTGATTGTGACTCTTTAGAGTTTCAGAAACTGCTACTTCAAAAAAAACTTGCTGACTCAATAGATAAAATAATTGTATGTGATCCAGCAGAGCATTTAACCAGCCTGAACCGAGCAACTAACAAATACTACAGTAAAGACTTAAGAAAAACGAAAACTCTCACAGCTCAGAGTAGTTCTATTTTTCTAAAGATGAATCATCTCGGGTTCTGTAGCAGAGCCGTGGTCGCTTGCAGTCGACCACATGTTATTCTGCAGGGAGACTAGCTTCAATGAGAAGTGTTTTATATTAGTTTTTTCTCTTTCTGGTCTGATTAGTGAAGATATAACACGTTAAAAAAAAAGAATAAAGACTTCACATCTGTTCAGAATGGAGGTTTACATCAGGACACAAAAAAAAAATGACAGGAAGAAGAATATAAAACCTACATTTATTACCATGGACACAGATCATTCAGGTTATTTGTGTGGATCTGCATGGATCCATATCATTTACTGCATTTAATCATGCTTTGTCCTGGTCAAAATAATGCTGCTAATCTGTATTTGCAAAATCGAACCGACAAAAAGTGCTTATTAGAAAATATTACAAGAAGGTACAATAAAAAAAAAATAATAGAATAACTTGTTATTAAAACTGGTCAGAGTCTGTAGTGCTAGTCAAATGCACCAGTGCAAATAAAATTCACTTCATACATTGTAATTGTAAGCGAGGAATTGTAACTAATTGTAAGAATTCACTACGAGTTACACTATAGCTTTACTACTAAAGTCTTTCCACACGGCAGCCATCTTGGAGTTTCTCTACACTGCATTCGACTGAACTCAATCTACAGAGATGAGAAGAAAACTGACACGTTGAGAGCTTGCTTGAGTCTGAGCACCGGCTCAATCATTAAAGTGTTGAACTTTACATGTTGTCGTCTATTTAAAGATTTAATTTCCTAGAATGTGGCACATGTGGGCCAGCTATGTGAACACACTTCGAGCCGTGATGACACTTTGTGAAGGATGGAGTTGATACACTTAGTGTGGGAGGACGCCCCTGAACACGTTTCCTGTGGGCCTCATCACTGCGAGCGTTGTGAAACCAATACCCCGACTCCATAACTAACACCTGTTACAGACATCTTAGAGCGACAAGGGCTAATCCCCGAGAGCCGCCACTAGACTTCTGGTAAGGATCCGTCACACATGGCTGTAGACGGAGAGACGGATTCTCATTAATAATTAATTAACATTTCTCTTTTAATAAACATCTACGTCACATTTAAACATTTTAACTATAAATACAAGGGAAACACTCTGTTCTGCTATATATACACAGATCTCTGTAAAGCAGGTATCTGTAGACAAAGAACAGGGCCGGAGCTTAAAAACATAGGAGTTTGTTCCGCACTAATAAAGCACATTGTGACCTGCTTTGTATTTCAAAGTATTTGTTTATCTATCTATCTATCTATCTATCTATCTATCTATCTATCTATCTATCTATCTATCTATCTATTTATCCATCCATCCATCCATTTATTCATTTATCCATCCATCCATTCATCCATCCATCCATCCATCTGTCCGTCCGTCCATCCATCCGTCTGTCTATCTATCTATCTATCTATCTATCTATCTATCTATCTATCTATCTATCTATCTATTTATCTATCTATTTATCCATCCATCCATCCATCTATTTATTCATTTATCCATCCATCCATCCATCCATCCATCCATCTATCCATCCGTCCATCCATCTGTTTGTCTGTCTGTCTGTCTGTCTGTCTGTCTGTCTATCTATCTATCTATCTATCTATCTATCCATTTATCCATCTATCCAACCATCTATCCACCTATCCATCCATCTGTCTGTCTATCTATTTATGCATCTATCTATCTATCTGTCTGTCCATCTATCTATCTATCTATCTATCTATCTATCTATCTATCTATCTATCCATCTGTCTGTCTGTCTGTCTGTCATCCATTTATCTATGATCTTTTTAAAATTGTAAATAAAGTGTAAGACACACTGCATGTTTTCCTCTGAGCCCTTTTCCTACATCAAGCTAAGTAATAAAAGTGGAAATTATGACATCATAATCATGGAAATAATGATGGAAATTATAAATGAAATAATATAAATGAATTGATTATAAATTAAAATGTTTTCAATTACCTTGAATATTTAATATGTAATTGATTTTATTATTGAAATTATTTTTAAACAAATGGTAACCACTTCCCATTTACAAATCCGTCTGTAAGAACAGAGACTGAACATGTCACGGCTGATTAAAAAGGATAAAAGGACCTTGTGTGCATTGTGTTTTTGTTTCTTTTAAGACCTGTGCTTTACACACCAGCTGGAAAATGAAACAGCCTTCACGCTCTAAACTCCACCAGCAACGTCCGAGACGTTTCTGTTCAGCGTCGGAGCCGTGACTTCACCTGAACAGCCTTGTACAGAGCTGAATGACTCTCAGGCATGAACGTATCCACTTACCTTTCCATGGATGTGTGTCTTCTTTCAGTCGGAATGTCGCGCTCTTGATGCAGGTTTCCGTGATTCCTCCAGCTGAGGGGAAATCCACAAGACTCTGCTTAGTAGAGTGTGTGTGTAGAGTGTGTAGTGTGTGTAGAGTGAGTGTAGTGTGTAGAAGCTCGAGGTCATGAAAAGTCACTGTGTTATATTTAGTGCAGGTGAAATCCCATCACCATACACACACACACATACATACACACACACATATACACATACACACTCACACTTACACACACACACATATCCACACACACACACACACACACGTTTCTGCTGAATGTTCTGATGGATTGTCAGCTCTATTAAGACGATTTATCTCATCACTCAGCAGTGGTATGTGTTCCAGATGGAATGGTTCTGAACACTGAGTCTTCACTCATCTGAGATTTAAGCACACAACAGCAGGAGCACAGACTACACCACAGAGCTTTTTAACTACTTCTACCACTTCAATCACAACCACAAACTGATGACCAAATATGTAAGACATCAGAGGTTTATATCCAACAGGAGATAATTGGATGCAGGGCTGAGTACGGGGTGTCTGAGGGGAAAGGGTGAGAAATTACTACACACCGATCAGCCATAACATTAATATTGTTATAATATTGTATATAATATGGTTATATACAATATTATATCTAATATTGTGTCGGTCCCCCTTTTGCAGCCCTGACCCGTCATGCACTGTGTATTCTGACACTCTTCTATCAGAACCAGCATTAACTTCTTCAGCAATTTGAGCAACAGTAGATCGTCTGTCGGATCGGACCACACGGGCCAGCCTTCGCTCCCCACGTGCATCAGTGAGCCTTGACCCACGTATGACCCTGTCTCCGGTTCACCACTGTTCCTCCCTTGGACCACTTTTGATAGATACTGACCACTGCAGACCGGGAACACCCCACAAGAGCTGCAGTTTTGGAGATGTTCTGATCCAGTGGTCTAGCCATCACAATTTGGCCCTTCATCAAACTCGCTCAAATCCTTACGCTTGTCCATTTTTCCTGCTTCTAACACATCAACTTTGAGGACAAAATGTTCACTTGCTGCCTAATATATCCCACCCACTAACAGGTGCCATGATGAGGAGATCATCAGTCTTATTCACTTCACCTCTCACTGCTCACAGTGTTATACCTGATTGGTGTATTACTCACTATTAAAGGACAATCCTGAGGGAATGTCTTCGTGAATGTAGCTGCGCCCTAGATGAGATATAATCATGTTTATTTGTATTTCAGAGGCATAAATTATATTGTGTAGGACCATTTCCAGTGGCTGAAATAATGAATTCAGTTAATAAAGTTCATTCATGATGGTAATAACATTGCTTTGTGCAGGACTTGTGTTATAACACACTCAGTTACACTTTCACAGAGTGAAAAAAAACCCTTGCCAGGTTGAAATGTGAACATGTGGGTTTACTGATTACTGTGTGTGTGTGTGTGTGTGTGTGTGTGTGTGTCAAGATAACAACAAACTGAAATTCAGAGAAAAAGTCTTATAGTTACACAGGCTACTGGAACTCATTCATTCTATTCTCGGGTCACGGGGAGCCTGTGCCTATCTCAGGCGTCATCGGGCATCAAGGCAGGATACACCCTGGACGGAGTGCCAACCCATCGCAGGGCACACACACACACTCATTCACTCACACAGGACAATTTAGAGATGCCAATCAACCTACAATGCATGTCTTTGGACCGGGGGAGGAAACCGGAGTACCCGGAGGAAACCCCCGGGGTACGAGGAGAACATGCAAACTCCACACACACATGGCGGAGGCGGGAATCGAACCCCCAACCCTGGAGGTGTGAGGCAAACGTGCCCCCCCCCCAGCTACTGGAATTGATTTTGTCTAAAATGTTCCTTTAAATCCTGTATCTAATCTATAAACAAACAATGCAGATTTTTATCTGATGTTTCCAGTAAATAATTCACACACACACACACACACACACACACACACACACACACACAGTGACCTGGCTAATCAGAGATGATGATACTCTGTACCCTGAACTCTGTTGTCAATAAAAGAATGTTTTGTGAATTATTTAATGGGGTAAAAGTCATCCTGACAATTTTGTCAGCGTTAATGTGCAAAATAAAAACCAGCATTGGGTTTGAAAATGTCTGCGTTAAGAGGCCTGCGTTTTTCTTAAATAAGATCAATTGAAAATGTGGGTTTATTTAAGTTAGATCAGATATGATGTCCAGACAAAAGAGGGGGGGTATAGAGAAAACAGAGAGACACACAAAAAAAGATAGATAGAAAGAAAGAGAGAGAGAATGGGAGGGAGAGGCAGAGAGAGAACAGAGACAGACAGAGAGAGAGAGAGAGAGAGAGAGAGAGAGAGAGAGAGAGAGAGAGACGGTGAGAGGGGGGATAGAGAAAACAGAGAGACACAGAAGAAGAAACAGACAGAAAGAAAGAGAGAGAGAGAATGGGAGGGAGAAAGACAATGACTTATGATGTAATGCCTTGAAAAATATTTTTCAATAAAGTTGATTTGAAAAAGCAAAGAGACACAGAAAGAGGGGGGGGGCAGAGAGAGAGAGAGAGAGAGAGAGAGAGAGAGAGAGAGAGAGAGAAAGAGAGACCCCTATCCTGAGTGACCCCCTATCCCTGCTACTGTAAATATCATCTGCTTTATTAAGCTCACACGCGACAAAAATATGTAGCAGCTCTTACGTAGAAGGAAAAGTAGCTAATGAACTGTAGTTAGCTTATACAGTCATAAAGTGACATTGTGGGGGATATTCCACAGCCAGAAGTGTTTTATTTAAGTGTTCAAAAATAAAGGTACTATTATTCATTTATTTTAGATTTATTATGTTAATGATCAGCTAATCTAGCCATGGGGGTCACAGTCCAGTGACTTCTGTGCCGGTCCCAAGCCCGGATAAATAGAGAGGGTTGCGTCAGGAAGGGCATCCGGCGTAAAACATTGCCAAATTCAACCATGCAAATCGTCAATACGAATTTCATACCGGATCGGTCGAGGCCCGGGCTAACAACGACCGCCATCGGCGCCGTTGACCTACAGGGCGCCGGTGGAAATTGGGCTACTGTTGGTCGAAGAAGTAGAGGAGGGAGGAGAGTGCACAGACAGAGAGAGAAGAGGAAAGGTAAGAGTGTAGGACTGAGAATAGGAACTCTGAATGTTGGTACTATGACAGGGAAAGGTAGAGAGCTGGCTGATATGATGGAGAGAAGGAAGGTGGATATACTGTGTGTACAGGAGACCAGGTGGAAGGGTAGCAAGGCTCGTAGTATAGGAGAAGGATTCAAGCTGTTTTATTATGGTGTGGATAGTAAGAGAAATGGTGTAGGTGTGGTCCTGAAGGAGGAGTCTTTGAGGAATGTTCTGGAGGTGAAGAGAGTGTCAGACAGGGTGATGAGTCTGAAGTTAGAGATTGAAGGGGTGATGTTGAATGTTGTTAGTGGTTATGCCCCACAGGTAGGTTGTGAGTTAGAGGAGAAAGAGAAATTCTGGAGTGAATTAGATGAGGTGATGGAGAGTATTCCCACGGGTGAGAGAGTGGTGATAGGAGCGGATTTTAATGGACATGTTGGTGAGGGGAACACAGGTGATGAGGAGGTGATGGGCAAGTTTGGAGTTAAGGAAAGGAACCTTGAAGGACAGATAGTGGACTTTGCTAAGAGGATGGACATGGCTGTGGTTAACACTTATTTTCAGAAACACGGACTATACAGAACACAGGTAGACTATATCCTATGTAGAAGAGGCAATCTGAAAGAGATTAGTGACTGTAAAGTGGTAGTGGGAGAGAGTGTAGCCAGACAGCATAGGATGGTGGTGTGTAGGATGACTTTGATGGTCTGTAAGACGAAGAGGTCAAAGATAGAGAAGAAAACCAAGTGGTGGAAGCTGAAAAAGGAGGAATGTTGTGAGGAATTTAGACAGAAGTTGAGGCAGGCTCTGGGTGGTCAGGTAGTGCTGCCAGATGACTGGGAAACTACAGCAGAAGTGATCAGGGAGACAGGGAGAAAGGTGCTGGGTGTGTCATCTGGAAGGAGGAAAGAAGATAAGGAGACTTGGTGGTGGAATGAGGAAGTTCAGGATAGTATCCAGAGGAAGAGGTTAGCCAAGAAGAAGTGGGACATGGACAGGACTTAAGAGAATAGACAGGAATACAAGGAGTTACAGCGCAGAGTGAAGAGGGAGGTGTCTAAGGCCAAGCAGAAGGCATATGACGAGTTGTACACTAGGTTAGACACTAGAGAAGGAGAGAAGGACTTGTACAGGTTAGCTAGGCAGAGGAATCGAGATGGGAAGGATGTGCAGCAAGTTAGAGTTATTAAGGATAGAGATGGAAGGGTGCTCACAAGTGAGGAGAGTGTACAGAGAAGATGGAAGGAGTACTTTGAGGAGCTGATGAATGAGGAAAATGAGAGGGAAAAAAGAGTAGAAGGGGTGAACTCTGTGGAACAGAAAGTAGATAAGATTAGAAAGGATGAAGTCAGGAAGGCTTTGAAGAGGATGAAAAGTGGAAAGGCAGTTGGTCCTGATGACAACCCCGTGGAGGTCTGGAAGTGTCTAGGAGAGGCAGCAGTGGAATTTTTAACTAGTTTGTTCAACAGGGTTTTAGAGAGTGAGAGGATGCCTGAGGAATGGAGAAGAAGTGTGTTAGTGCCGATCTTTAAGAATAAGGGTGACGTGCAGAGTTGCAGTAACTATAGGGGGATAAAGTTGATGAGCCATACAATGAAGCTATGGGAAAGAGTAGTGGAAGCTAGGTTAAGGAAGGTAGTGGAAATTTGTGAGCAGCAGTATGGCTTCATGCCCAGAAAGAGCACAACAGATGCAATTTTTGCTCTGAGGATTTTGATGGAGAAGTATAGGGATGGTCAGAGGGAGTTGCACTGTGTGTTTGTAGACTTGGAGAAACTCTAATGTAATCTAATGTACGTGTAATAAACAAAATTACAGGGAAAAAACGGATCTGGCAACCATCCATCTGATTTCTGTATTATTTATCTTATCATTTATCATAGTCTATCAGCCTATAAAGCATGTCTGTGGACTTGGGGAGGAAACCGGAGAACCCAGAAGAATCCCTTGAAGTATGGGGAGAACATGTAAACACACACCCACCCACACACACACACACACACACACACACACCACACACACACACACACACAAAAAACCCCCAACCTTGGAGGTGAGAGGCAAACCTGCTCATCACTAAGCCACCATGCCCCCCTGATTTGGAACCACAGATCTGTATACAAAGGAAAAGACTGTAAATGGGCTTAGAAGAGAACCTTGTGGGACGCCATATTGGATATGCTAATTCTTACAAGTGATTCTGCTAGTTAAGATCCAGACAACCAGGCAACAACTTTACTAAACCTAATAAACCATTCAACTTAGCCTGTGTGTGGAAAAAGGTGTACTCTTCTATATGATCAAAAGTTTGTGCACCCCTGACCGTCACACCCACATCTTGTTAATGATTTCTCCAAGGAATGTGATTGATTCAAACCGGATCATTTTTTTAATCTGAATTATAGATATTATAGCAAGTTATAGCTATAATTATAGCTAGCTGTAGGGCTCGTAGCTATACATATTGCATTTGATTATTACAGTGGCGGACCGTGCATTTCACACCTAGGCCTTCAGTAGTGTTCCGTCTGAATCAACCCGCCCCTCAAAAACCAATTTATGGTTATAAAAACCATCTTAATATGAAGAAATACAGTATAAAGAGCCGTTGCATCGCAGATAGATAACTCCTGTAGCCACAATAAACGCCTTTATTGAATAGACAAACCAGGGGTGAACAAGTCTCCTCCTACTGCAGCTACAGCCGCGGCACACATAAAAAACATCAATAATAACCTCATAAACTTGCAATATTATTTAGGAAAATCGCAACGTTTTATTCACCAAAAATTCGTATTATTTGTAAACAAAATCCATCCTCCTCTCTTTCCTCAAAAACAGGTCAATTACTCTGTTGTACAGATTATCCGTGCGCTTCAGTTCCATCACGATCCTATCCAATCAACGGGTCTGAATACGGTGACGTTGCCGTACGCCCGCTAGAGGGCCCTAGTGAAACCAACTCAAAATCTGATTGGTTGAAGCAAAAGTTTCATGGACATTTATTTTGTGTTAGAGGGCCTGCAGAACGGATTGTGAAGGCCTCCGGGCGGACTTCTTTGACTTTGACCCTGCCTGGCAACAAATGATGGCTGAAATGTGATTGGTTAAACGCTTTAATACGAAAATACATGTCTGGAAGCAGCGCAACCATCGGAAAAGCTATGAAAGGAAGCTGACAGACCATTTGGAATTATTTAATAAGTATTCATGGACAAAATATAATTAACATCAGTTTGTGATTCAGATATTTTTTTAGGCCAGCAGAGAAGGCCTTGCAGGCCCTGACGGTCCGCCACTGGATTATTAAGTCACATGACTGTAACATGTCTATAGGTTTTACCTGTGATAGGAAAAGCACAGTCGCTTTATGAGAAACATGTGTTTTATTAGCAACAATTTACAGTTATCTCAGAGAAGCAATGGAACAGTTGAAGGTTAAGGGCCTTACTCAAGGACCCAGTGCTAGCACTGACCTGATATATTTACTTTCTCTGAACAGTGAAATTTACAGATTTATAGTCAGTGTTTAACCTCTTAATGCGTCCATATTGACTGATACTACTATAAACTCCTTTAAAGCAGTGAAGCATTATTTTATTCACTGTTCATGCTGCGGGCGGCCATGTTGACGTGATGTCACAAGCTGGAGTCGGGCTAGAGGAGACCTTCCTGACTTCTGGAATAGAAAATCCAATTTGAATGCCAAGTTCTTAGTAGTCAAAAATTCAGTGTTTGTTTTTTTGGTTTCTTTTTAAATCTACACACGCATCACTATTTATAAATGTTTTGCATTTTATTCTTTTGCATTTTAAACTTGATGTAAACAAGGAAGTGGTAGAAGTGGTAGCTCAGTGGTTAAGGTGTAAGGACTAACGATTAGAAGGTTTTGAGCTACCAAGCCGCCACTCCTGGGCCCTTAACTGCTCAGTTGTATAAAGAAAAGAGAGAGAGAGAGAGAGAGAGAGAGAGAGAGAGAGAGAGAGAGAGAAATGTAAGCCACTCAGGATAAAGGTTTCTACCAAATGCCATAAAATGTAGATAGTGGACATAATGGAAATTTAGCAGCACATAATATTTACAAACACATACACACAAGGTCTGTTAAAAATGATTCATAACAGATTTGGACTAAAATCCCAGAGTCACTCAGGTTGATAATGACACTATCCCACTTATCAACATATGTAAACTCTAATCCTGTCTAAAAAAACTTGTGCTTGAGGTGAACCCACAGTTTGTTTACAGGAGATAAAAAGGCATTAAGAATCAGCTCAGAATCACTGGTGCATTATAAAATCTTATAATCTACTTAGAATCTAACAAAATGTCTGTTTTTAAGCTGATGTAAACAATAATATAGAGATTATTAGCGAGCAATAATACAGAGAGTAAGAATGAGTCCTCTTACCTGTGCTGCACTGAGGAACCAAGGCAAGAAAGTGAAATTGAAAGTTTTTGAGCTCACTTCCTTCTTTCTTCTATTGATGTAAAGGATGAAGGGGATTGTCTTAACACGTTTAAAAAAAAAAAAAGAAGATTAAATTCATCCTGTAGACATAAGAAGAGCTGTAAAAGTGAAAAAAGGGGAAAAAATTAAGGGGTGATTATTTTTTCCTCACCACTGATGGTTGTGTGCTGATTGGTCAGAAGGTGTTGATTCATTTTAATCAGCAGCTCTGATAGCAGCACAGCTACAAATCACTGGTTTATATTTAAAGGCGCTCGTTCTAATACACTATATTGGCAAAAGTTTTGGGACACCCCTCCAAATCATTGAATTCAGGTGTTGTTTTTCAGGGGTTGGGCTCGGCCCCTTAGTTCCAGTGAAAGGAACTCTTAATGCTTCAGCATACCAAGACATTTTGGACAATTTCATGCTCCCAACTTTGTGGGAACAGTTTGGGGATGACCCCTTCCTGTTCCAACATGACTGCACACCAGTGCCTTTACATGCACATGAATGTAATATGGAGTTGTCCTGCCCTTCGCAGCTATAACAGCTTCAACTCTTCTGGGAAGGCTTTCCACAAGGTTTAGGAGTGTGTTTATGGGAATTTTTTCCCATTCCTCTAGAAGCGCATTTGTGAGGTCAGGCACTGATGTTGGACGAGAAGACCTAATTCATCCCAAAGGTGTTCTATGGGGTTGAGGTCAGGACTCTGTGAAGTTCCTCCACACCAAACTCGCTCATCCATGTCTTTATGGACCTTGCTTTGTGCACTGGTGTGCAGTCATGTTGGAACAGGAAGGGGTCATCCCCAAACTGTTCCCACAGAGTTGGGAGCATGAAATTGTCCAAAATGTCTTGGTATGCTGAAGCATTAAGAGTTCCTTTCACTGGAACTAAGGGGCCGAGCCCAACCCCTGAAAAACAACACCTCAATGATTTGGAGGGGTGTCCCAAAACTTTTGGTAATATAGTGTATGTGATTATTTCTATAGTAACAGCTCATACACAGCCTCGTGTTTAGAAATGTATTATTGTTGGAAGGAGTCTCCAGTGTCAGCGACTGAAATGTTTCTGCATGTTTTCGGACATCTTCAGGACCGAGGAGTTGGTGAAGGAACGCTGTAGCTGCTGTAAGATAAGTGAGAACAGGAACAAACTTCTTCATCGCATCACAAGTCATTGTTAAAACATGTTTTTTTCCTCATGTTAAAAAATCATTATTGTGAGGTTCTGATTTATTTTCGGTTGCAGAGCTAGACAGTTTTAAATGGGCTGAAAGGTGGGGGCAGAATTGCTGATGTACTGAGTGAAATCCAACACAAGCTTTTGTCCAAACTTGTTGAGCTCTACGCTCCTGAAAAACTGGTCCTTGGGTGGAGTCGCTTCTTTTCAGATCAACCTTAGATTCATCGAATTATTTTACATGAACTTCCCTGAGCTGATTAAAGATCATATGGATTAGATTTGTATGAAAGTGTTTGCTCCAGACGGGACAGCTGATTTCACTTTAGCATCGCTGCGACACATTTCCCAGGAAACGGAGGCCAGCTGCAGGATCACACAGCACACAGTTTAGTATTTAAATAAGAGCGTAAATATTTCCTGGAGCGGATCCGAGAATGAGACGTTCAGATCCGTTCAGAGCATTTTCTACAGAATAGAATAGGAGGAAATTTTATGTTACAATACAGATTGTGGAATAATGAAATCAGCTTCACAAACATCATCCGCGACACGACAGAAAGTGAGCAGGTCTACAGTGACGCTGGCAAGGAACTAAACTACCGAAAATAGAGGAAGAAGATGGATGAAACCATCAGTGTTAATTGTATTCTAATTATGTACTGATTATCAGTGGAATGAGTAGGTTTTACTGGAAGTAAAGAAGATGGATGGAGTACTGAACAAACAGGAAACAGGAGTGCATTAACTTTAGGATGGTTTACATTGATGTAACAAATGTAGAAGTTTGTTGCCTCAAAATGGCTGAACTAGAAACTCTTAGACCTCAATACAGCTGGAGTTAGGAACTTGTAGACCTTAATACAGCTGGAGTAGGAACTTGTAGACCTCAATATAGCTGGAGTAGGAACTTGTAGACCTCAGTACAGCTGGAATAGGATCTTGTAGACCTCAATAGCTGGAGTAGGAGAATGTAGACCACAGTGTGGCTGAAGTAGGAGCTTGTAGACCTCTATATAGCTGGATTAGGAGCTTGTAGACCCCAGCATTACAGGAGTGAGAGCATGTAGACATAACTATCGCAGAATTAGGAGCTTGTAGACCTCAATGTGGCTGGAGTAGGATCTCGTAGGCCTCAGGACGGCAGGATTAGAAGCTTGTAGATCTCAACGAGGTAAGATTAAAAGGATGCAGACTTCAATATGGCTGGAGTAGGAGCTTGTAGACCTAAATGTGGCTGGTGTAGGAACTGTTAAACCTGGAGTAAGAGCTTGTAGGTCTCAGGGTGGAAGTAATTGGAGCTTGTAGGCCTCAGGAGGGCAGGAATATGATTTTTTGTCATCAACATGGCTGGGGTACAAAGATGTAGACCTCAATATGGATGGAATAGGCCCTTGAAGGTCTCAGGAAGGCAGGGTTAGGAACTTGTAGATCTTGATATGGGTGGATTAGGAAGATGTAGACCTCAGTATGGCTGGAGCAGGAGCTTGTTGACCTCAGGATGGAAGTAATAGGAACTTGTAGACCTCATGACGATAAGATTAGGAGTTTGTAAGACTCAGTCTGATGGAAGGAAGAACTTGCAGACCTCAGAGAAGTAAGAGAGGCACTTGTAAAACCTCAGGATGCTGAAAGTCTGAGCTTGTAGGCCTCAGGCCCATGCTGTCGATGTCTTAAGTCAGAGTTCGTAGACATGCTAGAGCTAAGAGCTTGTAGCATGTTAAAGCTTGTACAGATATTTAATTCTGACTTAAAAAATAATCTCACCTTTAATATACACAGCTATAATTGATTTAAAAAGCGAATGTAGACAATTGATAGAAAAATACATTTAAACCAGAAGTCAGCTATTAAATTCTAGAGAATTATAAAGCATTTGTTTCTGGTGTGTCATGAAAACACAAACGAAATCATTGACTTCGCTCTTGAGGAACGACAGGGACAGGAGACAGGTCTATCCAGTATGTGGAAGCCAGTATGCAAATGATGTGTGTGTGAGACAAGCTTACAGGAAACTACTGCTAGAATTTTTTTTTTTTTTTGCTCTAAAATGGAGTGAAATGCAATTATTTCTGGAATGATAGCTGTACCAGGAAACGTTCTCTCCAAAGCTTAGTTCTTGGCTAACGTAGTAGAGTGTCCCGGCTAACTGTACGTGTACGGCAAAATATCCGCGTTCTAAAACTTATAGAGAAATGAATTCAAAAATCATTGCTTAATTACCTTTAAAAAAAAAAAAAGGGGAGACTCCTTGCTAAAGCTAGCAAACCTGATCTGGTTTGCTAATAACTAAGCTGTGCATAAATAGCAAAACATAAATAGCTACATTAGCCATTAAATTTAGATCATTTCATATTAAATGTAATATGTTATAGCTATCTGGCTAATGTTACG
>JAUCMX010000013.1:22940231-22972731 GCA_033459395.1 Hemibagrus guttatus
GAGTCGAGTCTTTTGGCGTCAAAGTGACTCGTCGGCTCTTTTTTTTTTTGTTCTAAACAAAACCAAGTTTGATATCATGATCAGCGATTGTTCACACACACACACACACACAAACACACACAAGAGATAACTCAAGAGTTCAAGTCAAACACACACACACACACACACACACACAAGAGATAAGACAGCTCTTGTCAGTGAGTCAGATATTTTGACTCAGCTAACCAATAGGAGTCGCTGGCTTTTTTTCTAGTTTGATATCACATCACACACACACACACACACACACACACACACACACACACACACACACACACAAAAGAAACAACCTCAAACTCCCTTTTTAATAAAGATTTATTCCACAGGTCAGGCAAATATACATTTACATAATCAAACCTCTCTCTCTCTCTCTCAGCTGTGTCTTGAATCAAATAACTCAAGAGTTCAAGACAAACACACACACACACACACACACACACACACAGTTTATTTCTGAATTTAAAAGAAAAAAAATACTGATATAGTATAAGAACAACGACAATAACAATAATTAATTCTCATAACAATACTCAAATAATCGTAATGCTTTTATGCGTTTTGTCTCTAAAATCCGTCACGCAGTCTTTAAGGTGCAACACGACGACTCTGGATGATGTTGAGGGTTAAACATCTGCACCATCACACGCAGTGAGAAAGACAGAGAACACTGGGTTTTTTTTCTTATATGGTACGTAAGTCCACGTCTTTCTGTCTGTCAGTTAAAGTGGTCTCTCTCTGATGGTTTGGCACACACACACACACACACACACACACTCTCGGCGCTCGTCTGCCTGGCGTACACACCTCGTCTGATTCCTCACAGCACTTCTGTAGGACATGAGAGAGATGAAACGCTGAGTTACTAACGAGGGCTCGTATAATTATTACATCATACTGTTCTCCTTAACCATGACAGGTGCACTGTTACAACGATCACGTGACCCACTTACTACTGATTAAAGGTCTAATTACATGAAGCGGGTGAATACTTATGCACTCACAACAACGAGTTACCTTTCACTGAGGTAAGTAGGGACCCTATCTAGTGCACATTTCCTTATTCTTAACTTCCTTAATCCTTTCTAGTCTTTGATACTGTCTGTTTTAGTTATTAAATTAATTCTAACCCGTATAAATGTCTTCACCTGCCACATGCTGAGGCTTCATCGGCCCCGTCTTCATAATGAAGGGCTCTCCTCCCTCGAAGGCCATGATGGGGTCGGTCGTGATGCTGTTCTGTGATTGGCCCTGCCCGTTGCTGTTGCTGCTGCTGTGATTGGTCAGCTGGATGATCTCCTCGAAGTCAGCAGGCTCTCTGTCGGAGGTCAGGCCGTTGTGGTGTCTGGTGTACTGGACACCGTTGACTACAGGAGCTCCAGAGTTCCAGGACACGGGGCTGAGAGGAGACATGGAACAGACGTTACTTTTTTTTACTGTATTTACTGTAGTATAACATCTACAGTATTAAATAAACACCGATCAGGTATAACACTGTGAGCAGTGAGAGGTGAAGTGAATAACACTGATGATCTCCTCATCATGGCACCTGTTAGTGGGTGGGATATATTAGGCAGCAAGTGAACATTTTGTCCTCAAAGTTGATGTGTTAGAAGCAGGAAAAATGGACAAGCGTAAGGATTTGAGCGAGTTTGACGCAGTGACAAATTGTGATGGCTAGACCACTGGATCAGAACATCTCCAAAACTGCAGCTCTTGTGGGGTGTTCCCGGTCTGCAGTGGTTGCCTTATTCAGGAATTAATTGACCCATGTTATGCTACGATATGCTACATTTCTATTACACTTAGCATCGTGTGTATAAATCAGAGCGCTCACAATGTACACAGCGTGTCGTTTACCTCGTTTTCAGCTCTCCCTGGGACTGGTTTAAACCTGGAGGCCCGTTGTTGTGACTGACTGATGGATTCAGAGCGGTGACAGAATCTGTAATAAAATATAGAAATGAACATATTTCCATGATTAACTCCTGATCTCGGTGTGTATGATGTTATGCACCGTGCTGCTGCCACGTGATTGGCTGATCAGATAACGGTGTGAATGTGCAGGTGCACAGGCGGGTGTTCCTAATAAAGTGGACAGTCGCTGAGCTAATCTAAGAGCCTCAAGAGAGCAGCTTACTCGTGTCTTTCCCGTTGAGCTGCGCTGGAGCCTTGGCCTCTTTCTGCAATGAAACACAGATGATTAGTTTTGTATTAAATATTAAGACGTGGAATATCTTTTACTTTTTTTTCCTCAAGTGCAATGTCATGTTTATTTCTGAGAATCAGCTTTGATCTTACAGCTCAGTCTGAGCTGGTGGAAAATACTGGTTTCTGATTGGCTGACAGACAGATCGGACTGTAACTATGGCAACAAGGGAGGAGTTATAGTGAGTACATAGTGTTTTAATGTCGATGTTGGAGCTCACCTTGTCTCCTGTGTCGCTCTTACGAGTTCTCTTCATGATCTCCTCCAGACGCTGGACACACACACACACACACACACACACACACACACACACACACGAGTCATCATAGTTAATGTAACCTCCTGTGTGTTCTTGACAAAATCATCAAAAATAATCTAATATTATTCCCAGTCTCTCACCTTCTTCCTCTCCAGACGCTCCTGCTCCTCTTTCTGAAAGTGCTTCTCCCTCTCCAGACGCTGACGCTCCGCCTCCTCTCGAGCCTTAGACTCCGCCTCCTCTCTCTGAAAAATAAATATTACTAATGAGGTAGTTCCTCGTCCTGCCACCAGGTAAGTAACAGCTTATTTACAGAGACTTGTACTGCGGCTTTAGACACACAAACCCTGCAGAGCCGATGCCGGTCACACAAAAATACTTCTAACAGCATCCCTTTTTTTTTCTTTCTTTGTACAGGGTTGTCATGGTAACCAGGCTCTCACTAGTCATGCTGGCTTCCTATTTTTCTTTTTTTTTTTCATCTCACCCTCAGACCCACACCTCACTTTTCCGGTACGAACTTGCTTTAAAATCTACACAACTGCCACGATGCCTGAGCAGGTAGCAGAGCAGAAGAAGTTGATGAGCAAATGATTTTTTTATTTTGTCTTCAGCAATGTGGATTGATTTTTTGAACTAGATCCTGTAATAAGTACAAGTCTCTTATATCATCAACTCCAGCTGTGTCTCTGATCATTTATTTCTAGCAAAACCTTTACACTGACCATCCTGACACAGTGAGCAGTGAGGAGACACGGACAGCATGGAGCTGTAATGTCACTGTGAAGGACACCAGCAGGAGACATCCCTTCATCTCTCTCTTTCTCTGTCTGCTTGTCCTTCTCTTTTTTCCACCTTCCCTCCATGTCTTTCTGTCTGTCTCTTTCTCTCTCTCTCTCTCTCTCTCTCTCATTTTCTGTTTTCCTTTTGCATCTCTCCGACTTCCTGTCTTCTTGCCTGCCCCCCCTCTTTCCTCTTGTCCTTCTCTTTCTTTCCATCTCCCACCATCCTCTTCCTCCCTTCTTTCTCAGATGACACCTACTCCATTCTGCTTTTTATTCCGCCATCTCTCTCTCTCTCTCTTTTTTCTCTTTCCTCTTGTCCTTCTCTTTCTTTCCATGTTCCCCCCATCCTCTTCCTCCCTTCTTTCTCAGATGACACCTCCTCCATTCTGCTTTTTATCACTTCTCTCTCTCTCTCCTCTTGTCCTTCTTTCTTTCCATGTTCCCCCCATCCTCTTCCTCCCTTCTTTCTCAGATGACACCTACTCCATTCTGCTTTTTATCCCGCCATCTCTCTCTCTCTCTCTCTCTCTCTCTCTCTTTTCTCTTTCCTCTTGTCCTTCTCTTTCTTTCCATGTTCCCCCCATCCTCTTTCTCCCTTCTTTCTCAGATGACACCTCCTCCATTCTGCTTTTTATCACCCCTTTTCTCTCTCTCTCTCCTCTTGTCCTTCTCTTTCTTTCCATCTCCCACCATCCTCTTCCTCCCTTCTTTCTCAGATGACACTTACTCCATCTGGTTTTTATCCCCCGTCTCTCTCCCTCTCTCTCTTTTTCTCTTTCCTCTTGTCCTTCTCTTTCTTTCCATCTCCCCCATCCTCCTCCTCCCTTCTTTCTCAGATGACACCTCCGATTCCCTCTGCTTTTTATCCCCCCCTCTCTCTGAGGTGCATGGCTATTATCTGTGTGCTGATTTAATGCACCTCAGTGAGCTCTGCTTTCCCATTAAATTGAATCCTCCAGTCAGAAAACAAAAGGAAAATGGGAAAAGGAGAGAGAGAGAGAGAGAGAGAGAGAGAGAGAGAGAGAGAGAGAAAGAGAGAGCACTTTGTGCTGTGTGGTTAAATGCAGCATTTCTGTGGAGTAATGATGTACAGCTTCTCCGTTTCCATGACGTTCACCTGTTTCTGGAGACGCATGTTCTCCTCCTGCTCGGCTCGAGCTCTCTCCTCCGCATCCTTCTCCTCCTGCAGTCGCTGTCGCTCTGCCATTAACCTCTGCTCTTCCTCCTTGCGCCTCCTCTCCTCCTCCTCATGCTGGGCACGCTCCTCCTGTAGAGCTCTGAGAGCACACACACACACACACACACACACACACAGATGTTACAAATGAACTTTATACGCATACAGTAATTACAGACCTATATAGATAACATTAAAAGAGATATGTATTCCCTGATCATATAAACATATAAATCACAAATAAAGTGCAGGTTTATTTCCTTATTACTTATTAAATTCATTATTTATTTATTTACTAAAAGCACCTCTACACAGTAAAAAATAAAGAGTACAGATTCAAATTCACACAAAATGCTCTCACATTCATATAAAACACTTACATGTGCATAAAACACTGACATTCACACAAATGCTCTGATTCCAATCAAGTAAAGCACTCTCACATTCACATAACTCTCACATTCATATAAAACACTCTCACATTCACATAAAACACTCTCACATTCATATAAAACACTCATATTCACATAACTCTCACATTCATATAAAACACTCTCACATTCACATAACTCTCACATTCATATAAAACACTCTCACATTCACATAAAACACTCTCACATTCATATAAAACACTCATATTCACATAACTCTCACATTCATATAAAACACTCTCACATTCACATAAAACACTCTCACATTCATATAAAACACTCACATTCACATAACTCTCACATTCATATAAAACACTCTCACATTCACATAAAACACTCTCACATTCATATAAAACACTCATATTCACATAACTCTCACATTCATATAAAACACTCTCACATTCACATAACTCTCACATTCATATAAAACACTCTCACATTCACATAAAACACTCTCACATTCATATAAAACACTCTCACATTCACATAACTCTCACATTCATATAAAACACTCTCACATTCACATAAAACACTCTCACATTCATATAAAACACTCATATTCACATAACTCTCACATTCATATAAAACACTCACATTCACATAAAACACTCTCACATTCATATAAAACACTCACATTCACATAACTCTCACATTCATATAAAACACTCTCACATTCACATAAAACACTCTCACATTCATATAAAACACTCACATTCACATAACTCTCACATTCATATAAAACACTCTCACATTCACATAAAACACTCTCACATTCATATAAAACACTCACATTCACATAACTCTCACATTCATATAAAACACTCTCACATTCACATAAAACACACTCACATTCACATAAAACTCTCACATTCACATAAAACTCTCACATTCACATAAAACACTCACATTCACATAAAACACTCTCACATTCACATAACTCTAACATTCATATAAAACACTCACATTCACATAAAACACTCTCACATTCACATAACTCTCACATTCATATAAAACACTCTCACATTCACATAAAACACTCTCACATTCATATAAAACACTCACATTCACATAACTCTCACATTCATATAAAACACTCTCACATTCACATAAAACACTCTCACATTCATATAAAACACTCACATTCACATAACTCTCACATTCATATAAAACACTCTCACATTCACATAAAACACTCTCACATTCATATAAAACACTCACATTCACATAAAACACTCTCACATTCACATAACTCTCACATTCATATAAAACACTCTCACATTCACATAAAACACTCTCACATTCATATAAAACACTCACATTCACATAACTCTCACATTCATATAAAACACTCTCACATTCACATAAAACACACTCACATTCACATAAAACTCTCACATTCACATAAAACTCTCACATTCACATAAAACACTCACATTCACATAAAACACTCTCACATTCACATAACTCTAACATTCATATAAAACACTCACATTCACATAAAGCACTCTCACATTCACATAACTCTCACATTCATATAAAACACTCTCACATTCACATAAAACACTCTCACATTCATATAAAACACTCACATTCACATAACTCTCACATTCATATAAAACACTCTCACATTCACATAAAACACTCTCACATTCATATAAAACACTCACATTCACATAACTCACATTCATATAAAACACTCTCACATTCACATAAAACACTCTCACATTCATATAAAACACTCACATTCACATAAAACTCTCACATTCACATAAAACACTCACATTCACATAAAACACTCTCACATTCACATAACTCTAACATTCATATAAAACACTCACATTCACATAAAACACTCTCACATTCACATAACTCTCACATTCATATAAAACACTCTCACATTCATATAAAACACTCACATTCACATAAAACTCTCACATTCATATAAAACACTCTCACATTCACATAAAACACTCTCACATTCACATAAAACACTCACATTCACATAAAACACTCTCACATTCATATAAAACACTCACATTCACACAAAACTCTCACATTCACATAAAACACTCTCACATTCACATAAAACACTCTCACATTCATATAAAACACTCACATTCACATAAAACTCTCACATTCACATAAAACACATTCACATAAAACACTCTCACATTCACATAACTCTCACATTCATATAAAACACTCTCACATTCACATAAAACACTCTCACATTCACATAACTCTCACATTCATATAAAACACTCTCACACTCACATAAAACACTCTCACATTCACATAACTCTCACATTCATATAAAACACTCTCACATTCATATAAAACACTCACATTCACATAAAACTCTCACATTCACATAAAACTCTCACATTCACATAAAACACATTCACATTCACATAAAACACTCTCACATTCACATAACTCTCACATTCATATAAAACACTCACATTCACATAAAACACTCTCACATTCATATAAAACACTCTCACATTCATATAAAACACTCACATTCACATAAAACTCTCACATTCACATAAAACTCTCACATTCACATAAAACACATTCACATAAAACACTCTCACATTCACATAAAACTCTCACATTCATATAAAACACTCTCACATTCATATAAAACACTCTCATATCCTGCCCCAGGTTCTCCTACCTGTTCCTCTGCTCCTGCTCCAGTCTCTCCTGCTCTTCTCGCTCTCTCTGCTCTCGAGCTTGCCGTCGTTTCTCCGCCAGGACTCGGGTCGCCTCCTCCGGGTCTGTAGTACCTGCTGTTGGCTTGGTAACGGAAGGGGTGGGGTCAGGTGGAGAAGTTGGTGTGGGCTCCGGGGTCTGAGGAGCTGCTGTGATTGGTTGGGCGGCAGGAGCTGGTGTCCCCGGAGAGGCGGAGACTGTGATGGCAGGAACTGAAATGTTAAAATAGAGGGGAAATTAATCAGAGTGTCTGATTAAGCTTAAACATCACTTTTAATATCTTGGCTTTTCAAACACTCGACACTGCCTCACTCTTGGCGTCTTTAGCAGGTCCGGTTTGAGCCGGCGGAAGCTCTTTCTTCGTCTCGGTCACGGTGATGGCGTTCACGGCGGGTGGCTGCACTCGGGCCGGGGTCTGTGCGCGACGGGGTCGGGTTTTAGTCCCCGGTGGAGTTCGTCCTGAGGTGGACGTGGACAGGGGTTTGGGAGATATGGCAGGACTGGGGGACAGGGGACGACTCCTGGGGGGAGCGGGGGAAGAGATTCGGTTCTTCGGTTTCACATTGGTGCTGAAAAAAAATACAGAATTTTATTTGTGAATATTTCAAAATATTACCTTAAAAATCTTTATCACTTTAACAATCAAGCTTTTAAATCCAGGTCCACAGAAATAGCAGTGTGTCCATCCCATAATAGACTGTTACTGTGTGTCCTTTTGCTGACTCACCTGAGCTCAGGTTTGGGTCGTGGGATCGACTCGGACTGTCTCTTCTTTTGCACTTTCTCTTTAGTGATGGCGTTCTTCTCTTTTTCATTCTCTCTCTCCTTGTCCTTCTTCTCCTTCTTAGCCTGTTAAAAACAAAGCGTTTGTTTGTAAGTGTGTGTATCTGTAGTGGGTAAACATTAAAGGTACATGTGTGTAGGTGCCTGTAAGATTGTGTGTGTGTGTATGTGTGTGTGTGTGTGTGTACCGGTGTGGAGTTGCGTCTGCGTTGGCGCTGTGTGATGTCCGGTGTGCTTGAACTCCAGCGGTCTGTGCTGTGCTGGTGGGAGCAGGTGGCTAACGGAGACACAGACGGAGACCGGGAACACTGATCTGAGAACACACACACACACACACACACACACACACCATAACATAGTCATTCATCCTCATTGTCCAGATTAGTTTTATAAGCAGATTGAATTGACACTGATCTGAGATCAGACTCTGTAACACTGTGTTTAACTGATCTTAAGTCCGATCTGACATCAGACAGTTTGAATGTATAGTCTACAATGTGACTGTTTAATCATAGTTTACTGGCTTAAAGCTGATCTGAGATCAGACTCTGTAACACTGTGTTTAACAGTCAGAATTTACAATCAGAGTTTATTGAGCTTATAACTGATCTGACATCAGACACTCTGCATGTACAATCAACAGACTGAATGTATAATCAAAGTTTACGGCTGATTTAAACTCCACCAGCTGTTTATAATTTTATCTTATGCAACTTTGAGCAGATCTGTTATTTAACTGTTAATCAGACCATTTATCAAAGATTAGATTTTTATATTTTATTAATTATGCAAATTAATGAATATCTGATAAGACAGCCTCATTTGCACAAATACATGTAGCTTGAAACATTAAAAATGCTTCAGTGTCAGAATAGATAACTATGTGTGTGTGTGTGTGTGTGTGTGTGTGTGTGTGTGTGTGTTAGTTACACCCACTTGGGTCGCTGCTGTTCAGGAGCGTGGCGGCGCTGCGGCTTCTGGCCAGGAAGGACAGTGTCGGGGTCATGAGTCTCTCCACAATGCGACTCTCCCATGGGCTCAGGCGCAGGCTACGAGCTGCCAGGAGAGGGCGCTGTTAGTCACCACACACACTACAACACACACGAACTCTCTCTCACACACACCGACACGCTGCTCTCGATCTGAATTCAGCACACACTTCTGAATTATGATATTGGTAAAAAGATGTTTTAGGGTGCTCTGTAAGTTCCATAATATGTGCAAAAAAAGTGTCGAAAGATATTGTACAAACTATTGCATGAAACCTAAAACATTGATGAAACCGGAGAAAACTCTGCATTTAGCAATGAATTTGATCCATTAGGTATGAAGTACTGAGTGGACCTGTGTAAACAAACAAACAAACAAATAAATAATAGAAAGGTTATATTTGTATTTGTGCAACATATTTGTGATGAGTACATTTTTTAAACCATGTTAAGCAAAAATGGAAAAAACGTATTTCTATTAATTTCTGAGCTTTCTGCTCAGTTAAAGCAGTTAGCAAGATTAAAATTGCCAAAAATTAGTAAATATAAATTATTGGAGCTAAGCAGCTCTGTTCTAACAGTAAATGGAACTAAGCCACTCTGTTCTATGAGTGGGTGGAGCTAAGCAGCTCTGTTCTATGAGTGGGTGGAGCTAAGCAGCTCTGTTCTAACAGTGGGTGGAGCTAAGCAGCTTTGTTCTAACAGTAAATGGAACTAAGCCACTCTGTTCTATGAGTGGGTGGAGCTAAGCAGCTCTCTTCTATGAGTGGGTGGAGCTAAGCAGCTCTGTTCTATGAGTGGGTGGAGCTAAGCAGCTCTGTTCTAACAGTGGGTGGAGCTAAGCAGCTTTGTTCTAACAGTAAATGGAACTAAGCCACTCTGTTCTATGAGTGGGTGGAGCTAAGCAGCTCTGTTCTAACAGTGGGTGGAGCTAAGCAGCTCTGTTCTAACAGTAAATGGAACTAAGCCACTCTGTTCTATGAGTGGGTGGAGCTAAGCAATTCTGTTCTATGAGTGGGTGGAGCTAAGCAGCTCTGTTCTAACAGTGGGTGTAGCTAAGCAGCTTTGTTCTAACAGTGGGTGGAGCTAACAGTTCTGTTCTAACAGTGGGTGGAGCTAAGCAGCTCTGTTCTACAAGTGGGTGGAGCTAAGCAGCTCTGTTCTAACAGTGGGTGGGGATAATTTAAGTGATAGCCAGATCTACACCAAGGCGATATTGAGAATTCTTTTGAAGAAACATTGCAGGAGTGAATCAGAAATGGATGGCTTTAATTAAAAATATAATCAGCTTATTCCCTATACAGCCTTACTCTCTCAACACACACACACACACACACACACACACACACACACACACACACACACAACTGTACTTTAAAAGCAAATGATCTGTGTCTACGCAGGAGCAATAAACCTATTCAAGGTCATCAGCTATGGGCTGCTATTCTGCACAACCCTGTGTTGCTAAGCAACGACTGTTTTTTTTCCACTTCACTGCAGCAAGACATCCAGCGGTACAGATGCTGTGTATGTGTGTGTGTGTGTGTGTGTGTGCTCATAATTTGTAGTTTTGTATTTAAACAACAGAACAGCTGAATTCTTTAACTTTAAATTCTCTGTAAAATTACAAGGTGTGGGGTTTTTTTTTTTAGAAAGAAAGAAAGAAAGAAAGAAAGAAAGAAAGAAAGAAAGAAAGAAAGAAAGAAAGGGATAAAATAAGACACTTTGGGGTGGTAACAGCTCGGTGTTGTGCCGCTTCACACCCCAGTGTGTATTGTTTTTATACAACTTCACAGTCTGTTTTTAACACTCTGTATATAACAGTGTTACTCTTTATGATTGTGGAGACTCCCATGATGCCCCTGAGTATTGATCCACGGTAAGCACACACACTTGCATTGTTACTCTTGTCACCGGACAGTACAACACCACGCAGTTTTGTTCAGATCACAGTTCCTGTGTGTTCATCTCACAGATCATTAACAGATGTCTCGGTTAAAGACAACACTGTGGATATTTGATTTTTGCCTAAACAGCGTCTTTAGATGGATATTTTTCTGTTTTGAGTGCTCAGTCTTTCCAATCAAATGTTATGGGGCATGTTATTAATCCTTAGTAACATACCAATTCCTTGTTAATGTGTTATAACAAATGTGATATTTACCATTTACAATTCAGCCACATGCCAGCACTGCACGCCACACACTCGGGAGAGGGACGACCCAAAACAAACACGACGGTGAAAAAGGAAGTGACTCATGAAAAAAACAAAAAAACAACAACAACAAAAAGCACCACCAACACTACCACCAACACAACCACAAAGAGCCAGTCATATCACTGCGAAACCACCACCTCAAGCCATGAGATTAGAGATGTGTGGGCTGATGAGGAACGCAAAATTACCCACGATGCAACACAGGGAGAAAGGGATTGATTGTGAGAATGACTACAGGTCACCAGGCACAAGCAGGCAGACAGGCAGGAAGGTCACCGGATTAACACGAAAAAATGATTTATAAATAAAGATGGAGTCTGAAGGGGGGGGGGGGGGACACATACGCCGCTCGAGCTTACTTCGTTTGGGCGAGTTCCACAGCGTCGCCGACGACTTGGACAGCCTGTTGCTAATGACAGGCTCTGTCTGCCGTGGCAGGTTTACGGTGGAAGACGAGCATCTGCCTGCACCGGAGAGAACGCAACACACACACACACACACACACACACACACACACACACACACACACACACATACACACACACACGTTCACAGAGGAACCCAGAAACTCATACCGAGGGAAGGAAACTGAGCCGGTGTTGGAGCTACTCCATCAGGATGTCCTGGAAGCTGACTCACAATCTCAACACTGCCTGAAACACCACACTTCATACTCAGAAGTGTACCAGATATCCCTTGGTTCATACACAATCACTTTATTCACAAAAATATTCCACATGAACAGCACACTCCTGTGATATTCACCACTTCGGAAATCAGCTGATCATTTTGGCATTTTCGTTTTTATGAAAGATTTAACACCTACATGCTAAAAGAAAATACCTCAGTTATTAGTCATATACCTAAATATCACTAATAACCGAGTTAAATGTAGCTAGCACATAGCTGTTTAACTGTTTTAAGCCTTTCCCTAAACATTTTCCAACATATCTGAGGTAAATGTTGATCTTCATAAGTTATAGATGACACTATGACTAATTATAGCTAATAACTGAGGTACATTTAGCTAGCAGATAGGTTGTTTAGTTGTTTTCCCAACATATCTGAGGTAAATGTTGATCTTCATAAGTTATAGATGACACTATGACTAATTATAGCTAATAACTGAGGTACATTTAGCTAGCAGATAGGTTGTTTAGTTGTTTTCCCAACATATCTGAGGTAAATGTTGATCTTCATAAGTTATAGATGACACTATGACTAATTATAGCTAATAACTGAGGTACATTTAGCTAGCAGATAGGTTGTTTAGTTGTTTTCCCAACATATCTGAGGTAAATGTTGATCTTCATAAGTTATAGATGACACTATGACTAATTATAGCTAATAACTGAGGTACATTTAGCTAGCAGATAGGTTGTTTAGTTGCTTTCCCAACATATCTGAGGTAAATGTTGATCTTCATAAGTTATAGATGACACTATGACTAATTATAGCTAATAACTGAGGTACATTTAGCTAGCAGATAGGTTGTTTAGTTGTTTTCCCAACATATCTGAGGTAAATGTTAATGTTCCCAACAATATTTTCTATTTTCACTGTCATATTAGCTAAATATTAGCTAATAACTTACATACATTTATGTAGCACATGGTTAATTAGTTACAGCAAAACTTTTTATAGACATATGAGGTAAATGTTGATCTTCTCCATATTTTTGTTCAATTTTCACTGTCTATTAGCTAAATATATTTTACAGTATAAATAAATATAACTAATATCAGAGGCAAATGTTAGGCAAAAGGTATAGGTAACACTAATTATAGCTAATAACACTGATATATTTAGTGAGCACATGGTTGTTTAGTCATTTCCTAAGCCTTTTCCATAAATTTATTAGAATATCTGAGGTAAATGTTGAAGTTCTCCACATGTTTGTTCTGTTTTACTGACTATTAGCTAACTATAATTCACAGTTTGAGTAAATATGGCTAATAGCTGAGGTAAATTTAGCTAATGGTAATACTATGACTAATTTTGACTAATAGCTGAGGTACAATTAGTTAGCACATGATTGTTTAGTCATATTAAGTCTTTTCTTTGAAATTTACCAACTCATCTGAGGTAAACGTTGATCTTCCTCACATTTTTTGTTTTATTCTATATTTTATTAGCTGGAGGCATTGGTGGCTCAGTGGTAGGTTTCTCGCCTATCATGCGGAAGGCCCGGGTTCGATTCCCAGCCAATGCCTCAACCCCAGCCACTGGTTGCAGTGCCGGTCCCAAGCCCGAAAAAATGGGAGGGTTGTGGCGGGAAGGACATCCGGCGTAAAACCTGTGCCAAGTTGTTGTGCGGACCAGTTGGTACGCTGTGGCGACCCCGAACAGGGAGCAGCCGAAAGCAACTTCTTCATTCTATATTTTATTAGCTAATTATAGCAAATACTTGAGGTGAATTTAATTATCACATTCATGTTTAGTAATATTACTGAGGTAAATGTTGGTCTTCTCCACATTTATGTTTTATTTTTACTGTCATAAAGCTAAATATAGTTAATTCCTCAGGTGCATTTAGCTAGCACATAGTTGTACCAACATATCTGAGGTAACTGTTGATCTTCCCTACATTATGTTCCATTGTCAAGTCTTAGTGGCTAAATATAACTAATACCTGAGGTAAATTTGGCTCACACATAGCTGTTACATCACCCTAACACTTTTCACAGGAACTTACCTGCACATCTGAGGTAAACGCTGATCTCCCCTACTGACTTCTTAACTAAATATAGGACATGAACTGAGATAAATTTTAAAAGGACAGTGTTGTTAAGTCATACTAAACCTTTTTTTTTAAAAAAATTCACCAACTCATCTAAGGTAAATGTTCTGTCTAAATATTTTTTTTCCTATTATTACTCTTTAATTAGCTAAATATAGCTAATGCTTGAGGTAAATTTAGTTTGCACATGGTTGTTTGGTTGTACTGAGCCTTTTCCTAGGAACTTCTAAAAACATTTGAGGTAATTGTTAACTTTTTCCAGCATTTTCTCTCTATTTTTTAAGTTAAATTTCCACATTTTCCACACTTGGTTTTGTTATTCTTTTGGTTTGTGATTACCTTCAATCTATATTCAGATTCAAATTGTTTTTACTAATAATTGTAACTTATTATTATTATTATTATTATTATTTTGAATAGGAATCGGCATTAAGAGTAAGCTCCACTCTTAAAGTCCATAATAACTGCAACGTAATTCCTCAGCTGGTGAGTACAAACTTCAAAGGATATTGTATTTTGTTCGCTAATAATTTAGCGATAATGATAAATGTCGATAATGATAAATGCCGATAATGATAAATGATAAATAATTTTACAAAAATAGAGGAAAGCTGAATTTGATGTTACTCTGGTAAGAAGGTTAGTTTGGTAATATACCAACTTCCAGAAAACTTCAGGATACTAAAGAAACTAGAACTAAAGAAGTACTAGTACTAAAAAACTGAATTTAAGCTAACATTATATTGAAACAGTTAATTCGATAGTGATGATGTTACAAATAAGGGAAAATAGGGAGGTATAGATGAGTGAAAAAGCAAAACTATGTATAATGATACATCAAGACATTCAAGAAAACTTTGCAATTGATTTTTGTAATCAATTGCAAAAATACTTTATTTAACAACCAACTGGTAAAGAATTGGGCGTCATTCATCAAAATGGTAACGAAATTAATTGAGCAGGAGCATATGCCCTGCAAAAAAAGTATTATCCATGAAAATCCAGTTTTAGACAAATGTTCATATTATGTGTTTGCTTTCGAGTTTGTGTAAATTCCTGTTTAAGGTGACTTGGATATGTGAACCTTGACTGATTGGCTTTAAATCCTACAATTTCTGATGAATTACCTCAAGTTACACCGTCATGGTTAAATGTAAAACAGCTGGCGAGTGAACACACTGGATTATTTGTTGTCATTTATCTGCATGTGAGGATAAAGAAAATTAGAACTATATAGACTTTTTTGTTTTTGCTTAAAAAAACATTTACACACAAATTTACTAAAAGATAAATGAAGCCCATTATTCACAATTTGTCCCATAATAGAATGTTGTAAACTCACATATTGTGATATCAATGTCATATCACCATAAACTCTCTCTCTCTCTCTCTCTCTCACACACACACACACACACACACACACACACACACACATACACACACACACACACAGACACACACAACCACACCACCAAGCACGTACAACAGCATTATGACCAAAGCTAAATACCCTCAGCGTCTCACTACCCTCACAAACACACACACACACTACAAGCACACCACAAAGCATATACAACAGCATTATGACCAGTGTCTCACTGCCCTCACACACACACACACACACACACACACACACACACACACACACGCACAATCAACCTAGAACCCTCACAGGCTCCAGTAGACAATAAATATCCAAATAATCCAAGAGAAACCATCATGTCTAAGAATGTACACTGGCGCTCCATGGTGATATTTCAGTGTCTAGAGCAGCTGGACAATGCTCTGAATTCAGCCAAGGGAAAGTATTTCTGTGAAATGATCCGACTTAAAAAAATATCGTTACACACCCAATAAACACAGGGCCATAATTCAGTGACTCCAGCTTCCTAAACTGTAGTACTTTATCCTATCAAACACATTTATCTACATTATTCAGCTAAAAGCAGCTAATCATACCAGAGACCAGATACAGGGCCAGTGATGTTAGCTGAGAAAGTCCAAGGCACCAGTCGAAGTCCAAGGTTCTAGTCAAACGTCTTAGCATAAAGTGACACTACTAACAAAACAAAACAATTTAACAAAAGCTAACTGACTGTTCATTCAGTCATGTTAATCGCTCACCCGGATGTTTGTTAGCGAGGAACTTTTAGCCGAACCTGCTCAGTGACTACAGAGGAGTAAGGAGGTGAAGAGATCTCCAGGTCTTTGGAAGAACCTTAAGCTCTCAGCAATGGCACAAAAACATTCATGTCATGAAGCTGCTGAGTCTGAGCCAGCTGACTGGCTGGTGGAGATGGTGATAGTGATAGTGAAGCCAGTGTGTGTGTGTGTGTGTGTGTGTGTGTGTACAAATATATGCTAATCCTCTTCTCTCACTCGTCCTTCTATTAAGATGGTCATTAATAGTGAAAGCACTCACTCTCTCTGCGAGACGTCTGGTTCAGTCCTCCAGCCCAGGACCATCGCTGCTGTCTGATCTCAGCCCACGTCTTCTTCGTCGAACGTTTGATAGCAGACTCGTATCTCTCCTGCACACACACACACACACACACACACACACACACACACACACACACACACATACACACATCTGTCCAGTCAGCTTTCACAGCACATTTAATAATATTAATAATAATAATAATAATAATAATAATAATAATAATAATAATAACAATAATAATAATAATAATATAAAATGACTAAAACATATATTTTTTAAATGGTTAACAATTTAAGACATTTAAAAGAATTTAAAAAACTAAAATGGAAAAAAATGTTAAAATGGAAAAAAAAAGAAAGCAGGATAAGCTTCACTTAGATATTCATAAGCAGGCAAAAATTACAAAAAAAGGAAACTAAATAACAAGAGAGTAAAAGATCGGACTCACTCAGACTTTACAAAAAAGAAAGAAAAAAAAACTGAAAAGTCAACACAAACTGACAAAAAGACAAAAAAAAAACGACAGAAAAAATGACAAAAAAAGAACCAAAGAAAAAAATCCACTGGCTTCAGTAAAAAGGTATACAAATAAATAAATAAACAAACAAACAAACAAATAAATAAATAAATACGTAGATAAATAAATAAATAAATTAATGAATGAATGAATGAATAAATAAAAGGCATGTTTCAGTCAAAAAAATGCTAAAAAAAACAAGTAAAAAGATGAAAAACTTTGAATAACTAAATGCGTAAAAGAGTAGCGGACTAAAGGATTAAAAAAAATACAGAAAACATGCTGAAAAGAGAAAGCCAGACTATTGGATAAGAAAAAAAAAAATCCCATATACATAAAACACACACACATATCTAAAGGACTGAAAGGTAGTAAAGGTGATAAAATAGTGTACAAAAAACTTATTAAGAATTTTAAATTAATAAATAAGAATTAATAAATAAAACAGGCTTGACGAAAAAAGGTTAAATAAATAAATAAATAAATAAATAAAGCTCACTAAAATACTGCAAAAAAAATGTAGACCGTCACGTTGCTGAAAAAAAAATATGATAATGACATAATAAAAGTAAAAAAACTTCCAGTGTTAAAGTGAAGAGAAGAGGCTGAAGCCCTGACCTTGTTCTTCTCTAGTTTCTGTCTCTGTTTCTCCTCGAGGAGCGCTCTGCGTTTCTCCGCCCGAAGTCTCTGCTCCTCCAGCCTCCTCCTCCTCTCCTCCAGCTGACTCTCCCTCAGACGCCGAGCCTTCTCCTCCTTCTCCAGCCACTGAGCTTTCTTCATCGCTGACAAGGAAGAGGAGAAATATGGTACTATCATTATAACCTCTCACACACACACCACATGGAGGAAAACACAAACCCATGATGCCACAACCAGACAGCAGCTGAACTCGCTGATCTGATCTGAGAACTGTCTTCATGTTGAGATTAGATAGTGTGAAATACGACAAGTTAGAGCTTACATTAGCAAAACAAGCTAACAGTATTAGCTGGGTACTCTCAGAAAAAGCACCAACGTCCTGTTCTACTTCAGTTAAGACTTTAATTTTACTTCATGAGGACATTTAATGAGTGTTTTACTGTATATGACATAAGGAGAAGACGGAAGATCCGGGACTTTTCTCTATTTACAGTATAAAGCTGTGAGCGAGAAACTGAAGAAACATCAGGCCACGCCCACCACAGGATGTGAGGAATTGATTGGATTTGCTGCTTTACAGTGTGATAACTCATATATAGTTTTATAGCATCATGGTTCGTTAATCTCAGATAATTACTTTTAATCCAGAAGGATTTTGCTAACTGCGTCGTCCCGGATCACGATCATTCCGAGCGCTCCGAGCTCAGCGCACCACCGACTGCGACGACTGCAAATGAGAGAAAATAAAACCTCGCCTTTCTGCCAGATAGCTGTCTCACTTCCACTTTCACTTCATGATCGAATAACAATTAAAAAGCCATCAAGGTTCTTTATTTACATTCCCCAGCATGCTGTGAAGCAGCTGCTGGTATTCTCCTTGAAGGAGAAAAAAAATCTGATACGCCATAGTGGTATTTCCTGTTTTCCAGTACAATAACCGTGACAACACACACACACACACACACACACACACACACTGGGGTCAGGCCAGATGGGACTGAGGAATGCAAACCTCCCTGAGGAACTGCTTTGATTTACAGGAAGTTCAGTTCACCCCGAGCTTCTTATTTTACTGTGTTTTCCTCCATGGGTCTATCCTGTTTCCTCATGGACTTCCTGTTGCGAGCGTGTAACCGTACGTCTCAAATAAGAGGCCACTTGCAGGACGACAGTGTGATGAAGACATAGGAGTGGATTTTAAATCTTTTCAACTTTATACAGCCATATCCTGCTAGCTGTCTTGCTAACTAGCCAGTGTTCTAATTAGCAAGCCTGCTCCATAGCTAGCATGATAACTGGAATAAGAATGGCTAGCAGGATAAAATGAAACTATAGAGCAGATGGAGTGATCATTTATAGAGACTAACACTGGTGACATCTTCCGTCAAATGTTAATCAAAACCTTTGGACCAATCAGAATTCAGAATTCTTCAATTTGGTATAATTATATAGAAATATTAGCCGTAACATGACATCTATCTTCATTTTTCCTTCATTTTGTGGAATATTAGAGATTATTGCGAGGACAAAACACAGTAATCCGTTTAACTTTACATGTTAGCTTAGCTGCTCTGAGCTAAAGTAAACAGCGTGGGTGAACAGAGGAACAGAAGAACAGAGTTTGGGTATTAAAATATTCCCTTTCATCTGCTGAGCAGAGTTGGCTTTCCACCGTACGTTTGCTGGGGTTTTCGCTCCCCTAAAGAAAGATAAAGGGCTTTGTGGAGCGTGAAGATTTTAAAAGGACTGCATTGCGGTGCTAGAAGAGCTGGATGTTGGATTTTTATGGAGTTTCAGCTCCTCTAACAGCTGATAAACATCAGGAACAGGCAAACTGATGGATGATGGAATTTGGTCTGATCCAAAAGGCCATTTTACTTCCTGTTAAAGGAAAATCTTAATATGGCTGTGAAATATATATGGGGTGCTCACTAACATCACAAGCCACAAGGATGTCAGTCATGTCTTGAACTTGTAAATGGCTCCGCCCACTTTTGTTTTCTCTTCAACTTGTCAACCTGCAACCTCGAATACATACAAGCTTTGCATCTATCTACAGAATTAAATTATTGGTAACATAATCAATTACAAACACGATCATTTCCCCTTCCTTTTTCGTTTTTTAAGGTGATTGTTCACTACGATCACTACAGAAATCTAATCTGGCATCCACTGCAGATGTGGAGGAGAAACAGCTGTAGATCTTTTGATAAAAGATTTTATTTACAGTAGAACAGTCACCGTAAAACAGTGTTCCATCTGCACAACATATTTCCTCATGAAGCAGCAGATGCCGTGGACAGACAGTATCATCTGCTTCATACTTGATGCTGTTTGCTGTAAATCTTCTGCTCCTGTGTTTAAGATGCACCGAAATTAAACCTAAAATTCACTGCTATTGTAAGCATTAGAACTAGAACTAAGTTACATTACGATCAGATGAACTGAAACTCTACTGAGTTCTGTTCAGTTTAATTGAGTTGAGTTCAGTTGAATTGACCTGACTGACATGATAATGGAGTGGAATTGAGATGAGTTCACCTCAGTTGAGTTGCGTTAGGCAGAACTGGATTTAGTTCTGCTCTTCAATTCAGTTCAGCTACATGTGAACTGAGTTGAATTCTATTGAGTTTCAATGAAATGAGCTGAGTTGTATTGAGTTTCAGCTGAACTGCATTGAGATCAGCTGAATTGAGTTGAATTGAGATTGGCTGAATTAAGTCAAATTGAGATCAGCTGAATTGAGTTGAATTGAGATTAGCTGAACTGAGTTGAGATCAGCTGAATTGAGTTGAATAGAATCAGCTGAATTGAGTTGAATTGAGATTAGCTGAACTGAGTTGAGATCAGCTGAATTGAGTTGAATTGAGATCAGCTGAATTGAGATCGGATGAATTGAGTTGAGGTCAGCTGAATTGAGTTTCACCTGAATTGAGTTGAATTGAGATCAGCTGAACTGAGTTGAGATCAGCTGAATTGAGTTGAACTGAGATCGGATGAATTGAGTTGAATTGAGATTAGCTGAACTGAGTTGAGATAAGCTGAATTGAGTTGAATTGAGATCAGCTGAACTGAGTTGAATTGAGATTGACTGAATTAAGTTAAATTGAGGTCAGCTCAATTGAGTTGAATTGAGTTTCAGCTGAATTGAGTTAAACTGAGATCAGCTGAGTTCAGCTAAACTGAATTGAGTTGCACTGAGATCAGGTGGAGTTAATTGAGTTCAGCTGCATTGAGAATTTCTGAAAAACTGAATGGAGCTGAATTAAGTTTAGGTGCATTAAGCTGAATTGAGTTGAGTTGAATCAAGTTGATTTGAGTTGAATCGAGATCAGTTGATCCCATTTGATTCAGTTTAATTGAACTGAATTCAGCAGAAACTTGTTCAGCTGAACTGAGGTGAATTGAGTTGGGCTTCATTTAACCGAACTAAGCTGAGTAGAGTTGAGCTAAATTGAGTCAAGTTCAGCAGAACTGAGCTGAATTCAGTTTAGCTGAAGTGAGTTGAGTAACTGATCCAAGTGAACTGAACCAAGCTTGAGTTAAACTGAACTGATTTAAGTTGAGTTGAAATGAACAAGAAGGAAAAGAATGAACACAAATTAAAAAGGAATCATTTCAGAATTGGATTGAATTCATTGTGAATCATTTAAACATGTGACTCTGGAATCACTCTGAATCCTTAAACCCTGAATTCTGTCTGCTGAGGTGGAAAACCTTCCTAATCTGCTGGAGTGTAGTATTTGTCCCGTTAGTGTTACTGTAGCAGTCGAGCTGAAGTTTTTCCTGATTTGAATCAGTCTGCTGGAAAACACTCAATCGGCATCACTAAAAAAATCTGTCAATTTAACCGAAAAATTCATTTTTAATGTGGCTACATTTTAGCGCTTTACACATAACTTCACACCGGTGATGAAAACTACTGAAACTTCTTCATTCACTATATAAAACCACTAATAAATCAGAATATTATAATTAGGTTAATTGAAATAATATCCCACATACAGAACACTGTACAGATCACTGAACCTTCCAGAGGACAAAAAAAATGTTCTTTTAGTCCAGAAAATACGGTAATTCACATGAAGGAGATAATGAGGAGATCTTGAATTATTATACTGAAATGATCACCATTTGATCGATGAAACCACCACCATCACATCAGGTATCTTACCTTGCTCCTGGGTTCTCTGTTCTGAAGCATTAAAAACAACCAAGAAAGAACAAGCCGATATAAGATATATAACTAGTGTGCACACCGTTTCATTTTATTTCAAAAAAGAACATTTTCCAGATCTGACGGATGATATCACGTGTAAATATTTTTTACGTTGCGTTAATCAAACCTCAGACTGAGCTCTTACCCAGGTACTTGGCTCGCTCCTCTCTCCTCTGTTTAGCCAGCTTCTGTTTCTGCTCCGAGCTCACGCCATCTGTGTTACGGCAAATAGAATCCAAACAAAAATACAATGCAGCATGTAAGTATTAATAATAACAATACTAACAGAGTCGATCACAATTCAGTCCATTCATTGTCTACCGCTTATCCGATCTATTCTCGGGTCACGGGGAGCCTGTGCCTATCTCAGGCGTCATTGGGCATCAAGGCAGGATACACCCTGGACGGAGTGCCAACCCATCGCAGGACACACACACACACTCTCATTCACTCATGCAATCACACACTACGGACAATTTAGAGATGCCAATCAACCTACAATGCATGTCTTTGGACTGGGGGAGGAAACCGGAGTACCCGGAGGAAACCCCCGAGGCACGGGGAGAACATGCAAACTCCACACACACGGCGGAGGCGGGAATCGAACCCCCAACCCTGGAGGTGTGAGGCAAACGTGCTAACCATTGTGCCCCCCCAATTCAGTTCAGCTGCATATATTTCACAGTGTATAAATGTATGCATAACGGGCGAGTCAGAGGTGACGATGGTGAGGAAAAACTTCCTGAGACGACATGAGGAGGAAATCTCTCAGGCGGTGTTCGTATGATATGAATAATTCGTGAAATTCATGAAATGAGTTCGTTTGAATAATATAAGATTATGATAATATATTTATTTCAGCCTAGTTGAGGAAATGCATGTTAAAATGAGCACAATGATCTGCTGAACAAAAAATTATTACAAAATAAAAGTCTTTAATTGATCTTAGATTTGGTTTATTGTATCCTAGCCAATGCTGGAGACCTTCGGGTGTATTCCCACTTGCTAAAATGTCACTGAATGAGGTCACGCTGTTGAAGTTTGGGGTAAATGTTTGGAATTAGGATGGAGGAACCGAGGACACTCATCTCTGTCGTCGTCCCTGGCTGCAGAGTTTCTTAGGTTTCAGTCGAGCTCTTGTTCCATATTTTTGAGTGATTCTGATTCAGCTCTTCAGGGAATACTTTCCCCTGGATGTTGGAGCGAGGCTGTGCGGATTTGTCCTTTCTCACCTGTGTCTACTTTCTCACCTAATGACTACTGTCTCATCTGTGTGTACTTTCTCACCTGTGTCTACATTTGTACCTGTGTACTTTCTAACCTTTGTCTTCTGTCTCATCTGTGTCTACTGTCTCACCTGTATCTAGTCTCTCGACAGTGACCACTTTCTCACCTGTGTACGTTCTCACTTATGTCTTCTCTCTCATCTGTGTCACCTTTCTCACCTGTATCTAGTCTCTCACCAGTGACCACTTTCTCACCTGTGTCTACATTCGTACCTGTGTCTTCTGTCTCATCTGTGTCTACTGTCTCACCTGTATCTAGTCTCTCACCAGTGACCACTTTCTCACCTGTGTCTACATTCGTACCTGTGTACTTTCTAACCTTTGTCTCTCACCTGTGTCTAATTTCTTTTTCGCATCTACTTTCTCACCTGTATCTAGTGTCTCACCCGTGTCTACTTTCTCACCTGTAGCTAGTTTCTTATCAATTTCTACTTTCTCACCTGTGACTACTTTCACACCTTTGTCTACCTTCATACCCGTGTGATGTCTCACCTGTATCTAGTCTCACACCAGTGACCACTTTCTCACCTGTGTCTACATTTGTACCTGTGTACTTTCTAACCTTTGTCTTCTCTCTCACCTGTGCCTAATTTCTTATTTGCGTCTAGTTTCTCACCTGTATCTATTGTCTCATCTGTGTCTACTTTCTCACTTATGTCTTTTCCTTATCTGTGTCTACTTTCTCACCTGTGTCTAGTCTCTCACCAGTGACTACTTTCGCACCTGTGTCTAATATCTTACTTATGTCTACCTTCGTACCTGTGTACTGTCTCACCTTTGTCTACTTTCTCACCAAATGACTTCTCTCTCACCAGTGTCTACTTTCTCACCTTTGTCTAGCTTCATACCTGTGTACTTTCTCACCTATATCTAGTCTCTCACCAGTGACCACTTTCGCACTTATATCTTCTCCCTCACCTGTGTCTACTTTCTCACCTTTATCTAGTCTCTCACCAGTGTTTACTTTTTCTCCTTAGTAACTACTTTCTACCCGTGTCTACCTTCAAACCTGTGTATTTTCTCACCTGTGTCTACTTTCTCACCTATATCTTTTCTCTCACCTGCGTCTAATATCTTACATGTGTACACCTTCAGACCTGTGTACTTTCTCACCTGCACCCACATTCTCATGTGTCTTCTCTCTCACCTATGTCTACTTTCTCACCTATGTCGTCTCTCTCATCTGCGCCTATTTTCTCACCTGTATCTAGTTTCTCAATCATGTCTGTATCTCCTTTCTCACCTGTGTCTACTCTCTCATCCGTGTCTATATTCTCACCCGTGCCTAGTTTACTGCCTCTGTCTAATTTTTACTCGTGTCTTGCTCGAGGGTCCAGTTTCCTAACAGCCGGCTAACTATCCAAATCATTTTAGCTTTATTAGGCCTACTCTGTCTTTTCATAGTAATTTATCCTACTTATTAACAGTGATGTCATGACTCCATCATGAGTGAATGAATGACGTCATCCATCTAACCATCGCAGATTTCTAATCCGATTCCCTCAGATCTTTCACTCTGATTATGTCCATTCAGAGGTACTTGTGATGATGTGTGTGTATGTGTGTGTTTACACCAGAACGAGTGTGTGTATGTGTGTGTATTCCTCTGAGCTATCCTATGCAGCTTATGCAAGATTTACCACACGAATCTAACACGGGACAGTCTGTTGCTATGGCAACTTCTCGCTAAGACATTAGTGGAACACACTTGGGACTGTCAGACTGTTTGAGATTGCTTGTCTACACACACACACACACACACACACACACACAGCTGAAAAACTGCAGCCGTCATGTCCTGCCTTCCCGTCCTACACAAACAGAGAGAAGATTCATGAAGAGTCACGATGGCGTGCGCCGCCTTGTGCTCCAGTACGATGGAGTGCTTGGAAAAACAGCCAGCCCATCGTCATTGTGTGAGAGCGCCACAGTTACTCCGCGTTCCTGCTGTGGTTAAGCTGAATGGTCTGATCTTACATCGAGGCTCGGGAAAACACACATGGCTCAGTTCAAACTGACTTTCACTGATACACACGTGTACCCGATCTCCGGCTCAGGAATCACACTCGGGTCCGAGAGTACCTCGGCGAGCATCACTGCTTCCACGTGAACTCTAGAGCAAAACCCTGAATCGACTCAGAATCAAACATCCTGTGTGTTTATGACTGTGAGACACTAAACTGAGTCAAAGGACGGAGCTATAGTACTGAAGAAATGCAGTGTGTTGTGAAGAGTAATAATAATAATAATAATAATAATAATAATAAAATTAATTAATAATAAAAATAAAGACTGTGATGCAAAAAAAACATTTATTTATTTATCTATCTATCTATCTATCTATCTATCTATCTATCTATCTATCTATCTATCTATCTATCTAAATTGTAGCTGTTTCTTTCATGGCGCAGTACCTTTTTTGTTCTGAGGGGTGGAGCTATTTGCAGGTGTGCTGGGTCTGCTGCCGGGTTTCCCGGATGGCTCTGTTTTGGAGGGCGGGTCAGTGATCAGAGAGGAATCGGTGACAGTGGTGTCGTCAGCTTTGAGGAGCTCCTCGCTCTGTTTCTCTGGCCTCTGAGTCGAGTCTATGGGAGAGCTACTGAGAGCTGGATGAGAGAGAGAGAGAGACAGAGAGAGAGAGAGAGAGAGAGAGAGAGAGAGAGAGAGACAGATAGAGACAAAGAGAGAGAGAGAGAGAGAGAGAGAGAGAGAGAGAGAGAGAGAAAGAGAGAGAGATAGTGAGAGAGAGTGAGAGAGACAAAAAGTGAGAGACAGAGAAAGAGAGAGAGAGAGAGAGAGAGAGAGAGAGAGAGAGAGAGAGAGATGTTAATGTCTGTTAATTAATAAAATATTGTAAGAGCTTTTCTATTGTAAAAGAGGCGGGGCATCAAACTGTGTCCACTGCTGATTGGTTAGCTTTACCACCTTCACTTAATTAATATCAGCTCACAATAAGCACTAAGCCTGCTCTGTCTCCGCTAATCAGTACTAGCTATGATACGATACGATACGATACACTGCAGCTCCTTCCTCACGCTCGTGCCCTTGGAGCTCTTGGAACTCATTACAGTTTCACTCCCATCCAGTTAGCGTGTCATTAGCATCCAGTTCACGCGCGTCTGCTATCCCGCAGTGAGATATTTGCCTTCCTGGGGGCTTCACTTCAAACACATCACGCAGAACCCTATTCCACAGGGTCTGATTTCTGGTTCTGTTACGATTTTCCAGCCTCAATAATCAGCCATGTGAGCTCTGTTAGTTAACAGCTAAAAACCTACACTAGATAATTGTCTTTAGAAAAAAAAAGGTTCCAGTTAGAACCCAGTTACAGAACGTGTGTGTATTAATATGCACTGGTCATTATTCCTTCTCTGTCAGATATTTAACGTTAGGTTTAACTACTTGCTTGAGAAAAAAATCTATTCAAGGGTTCCTTAGGGGTTAATGGAATAATTACCGGTTCTAAAATGTTTCTTCTTGGAATACTGATGACTATTTAAAAGTCATTAATGTATGTATTAGAAATATTATATACAGATGTTTATTAGCTTCATATGGATATATTTATTTTCCACAGAGGATGTGTTGAAACATTTTAACATTTCCCCCAAACATGCAGCTAATGCTACTTTTTACTAACCTTTGACCCTGTAGAGGTCAGAGTACAAACAAGCTTCCTGTTTTGATCATGAACACGTGTGAGGCTATGGCTTTCTTTTCTTATTCCGCAGAGTGTTTGTGTGTGGGGTGTGTGTGTTATTTTCAGACGTGACGGCGTCAGCGAGAGGAAAACACAAACCTCTGACTAGCATTTCAGAGAGAGAGAGGGAGAGAGAGAGAGAGAGAGAGAGAGAGAGAGAGAGAGAGAGAGACGGCAGCTGCTGCTGAGCCATGACACCACCGCCATGTTTACCTCAGAGATGAAGATTCCTCACAAATACATCTCTCCCTCATCCCTTCTGCCTTTCTATTCACCAAAAAAAACTGAATAAATACAGAATGAAAGAGAGAGAGAGAGAGAGTTCATGCTCTTTCTCTCTATCGCTCTCTCTCTGTCTGTCTTTCTCTGTTTGTCTCTGTCTTTCTCTCTCTCTGTTTTGCTGTCTCTCTTTTCCTGCCTCGCTCTCATTTTCATTATCACTCTCTCTCTCTCCCTGTCTCTCTCTCTCTCTCTCTCTCTCTCTCTCTCTCCCTGTCTCGGTGCGAACAGCAGGCACGTGGTCTTTCACAGTGGAGATAAACTGCCACTGCAGAGCTCCATCTGCTTCTCGCACATACACACACACACACAAATACACACACACTTGTAAATGGAATGAATTAGGATGTAAATGAAGGCAGTGACACGCCTACTCTGTGCTAGAACAGAAGGAACAGAATGAGCTGTGACGGCTCTGAAGGTAAATAAGCACACGTTCAGTACCGCAGTATTTACTAATAAACGTAATGCTGTGGTTCAGTGTAGTGTGTCGCTGCACCCAGAATGTCCATTAAAACTCATACACACATTATAACCCCGAATTCTACACCACTGCAGTGTGTGTGTGTGTGTGTGTGTGTGTGTGTGTTTTAATATGAGCTGCTGAACCAGCACTCTACACCCCAGAGGACAGAGCTGCAGCACTGCACACATGTGATGAATTAATGATATCAGGAAGAAGTACTGATACTGACTGTATGTACTGATACTGACTGTATGTACTGATACTGACTGTATGTACTGATACTACCTGTGACTACTGATAGTGACTGTATGTACTGATACTAACTGTTAATACTGATACTGACTCTATGTACTGATACTGACTGTATGTACTGATACTGACTGGTTTTGTAAATGATACTAATTGTTAATACTGATACTGACTGTATGTACTGATACTGACTGTATGTACTGATACTAATTGTTAATACTGATACTGATTGTATGTACTGATATTGACTGTATGTACTGATACTGACTGTGACTACTGATACTGACTGTATGTACTGATACTAACTGTTAATACTGATACTGACTCTATGTACTGATACTGACTGTATGTACTGATACTAATTGTTAATACTGATACTGACTGTATGTACTGATACTGACTGTATGTACTGATACTGACTGTGACTACTGAGACTAGCTGTGACTACTGATACTGACTGTTTTGTACTGATACTAACTGTTAATACTGATACTGACTGTATGTACTGATACTAATTGTTAATACTGATATGACTGTATGTACTGATACTGACTGTATGTACTGATACTGACTGTATGTACTGATACTGACTGTGACTACTGATACTGACTGTATGTACTGATACTAATGTTAATACTGATACTGACTCTATGTACTGATACTGACTGTATGTACTGATACTAATTGTTAATACTGATACTGACTGTATGTACTGATACTGACTGTATGTACTGATACTGACTGTATGTACTGATACTGAGTGTGACTACTGATACTGACTGTATGTACTGATACTAACTGTTAATACTGATACTGGACTCTATGTACTGATACTGACTGTATGTACTGATACTAATTGTTAATACTGATACGGGACTGTATGTACTGATACTGACTGTGACTACTGACACTGACAGTAAGTACTGATACTGATTGTTAGTACTGACACTGGCTGATAATACTGACTGTTATTACTAACACTGGCTTTTAGTACTGACACTGACCGTTACTACTGATACTGACTGTTAGTACTGAGACTGGCTTTTAGTATTAATTGTTATTGCTGGCACTGACAGTTAGTAATTATAGTGTTACTAACGACACTGACTGTTCGTACTAACAATGACTGTTAGTACTCATACTGATTCTTAGTACTAATGCTAGCTTTTGTCACTGATATTGACTGATATCACTGACACTGACAATTAGTACTGACTTTGACTGTTACTGACAGTACTGACATGGGTCTTTAGTCCTGATACTGACTGTTCTTACTGATACTCACTGTTAGTGACTAGTAAAAGAGTTATGGAGAGAGATTTAGTGAAAGAGTGAAGGAGAGACAGAGAGACATAATGAAATTGAGAGAAAGAGTAAAAGAGAGAGAAAGAAACGGAGTGACTCCTACCCCAAGGATGGAGTGAAAGACAAAGAGACTGAGAGAGAGAGAGAGAGAGAGAGAGAGAGAGAGAGAGAGAGAGAGAGAGAATGTGGAATGTAGTTCATTAGTGAGTTGTGCCTTTGTGTTCTTTGTGAGCTGAGTGACTGGGTGTGGTCCTGGGAAAAAAACAAAAGCAAAGACAGAGAGAGGAGAGAGAGAGAGAGAGAGAGAGAGAGAGAGAGAGAGAGAGAGAGAGAGAGAGAGAGAGAGAGAGAGAGAGGAGAGGGGGATAAAGCAGCAGCCGGAATAGTTTAGGACGTGTTGAGACAGATCATCTGATCAGCTAAACATAAGGACGTGTCGCTGCTCTGGAGATGAAATGGAGGTCTGGCTGATAATCTGATAGCACACTGAGTAAGAGCACAAGACTCCATTTTAATACATCAGTCCTTCTACAAACACATGCTATGGAACCCAAAGGGAAAGCGAAACTGTGGTAGCTCGGGTGGTTAAGGCTCTGGGTTGTTGATCGGGGTTCAAGCCCCAGCACAGCCAAGCCACCACCATTGGGCCTTTGAGCAAGGCCCCCACCCCCTGCTCCAGGGGTGCTGCATCATGACTGATCCTGCGCTCTGACCCCAACCATCCAAGGATGGAGGAAAGAAGATACAGCGCTGCCAAGCTGCCACTGTTGGGCAACTGAGCAAGACCTTAACTCTCTCTGCTCCAGGGGTGCTGTATCATAGCTGCCCCTGTGCTCTGGTCCTCAGTAAGGATATACGAGGAGAAGAATTCCACTGTGCTGTAATATATGTGTGACAATATCAGTTGGTAGTGGATATTAACGACGAATGTGGAACTGGGGTTTGTTTGTTCGGTGGAAAAATCTTTAAATCTATATATATATATTTACTATAAACAACATCCCGTTCTACCTGCTGATTGGTTGAAACCTCTGCCATCACCCATCCCCCTATTCCCCATCCCCAGATCCAATCCCAGTCCTCCATCCCCCCATCGCACCTCCTCCTTTCCCCATCCACCAATCCAACCCCAGACCTCCATCCCACCATTCCCCCGTTTCCGTATCCACCAATCCAATCCCAGTCCTTCATCCCCCCTTGCCCATCCCCCTTTTCCCCATTTCCCCCAATCCAATCACAGTCCTCCATCCCTCTTTTCCCATCCCTCCATCCAATCCCAGTCCTCCATCACCCCATCCGAGCCTCCGTGTCCAAATAAACTCCTGTCAAACAGCACAATCTCTGAGTGATTTATATATATAGAAAATAACTGCTAGAGATTTAGTCAGTGGAAGGGAGATTAAATCACAGGGATTTGCAAATTACAGGCTACAAGCACCTCAGAAATCCCTTACATGGCAGTCAGCACTGTGTGGCAAATAAAACGTCTTGCCAAGTAGATCACTGGGTGATAGGCATATCATTATATATACAAAAAGATCTTATTTTCCAAATCAGACTTACATTATTCACCGTCTCTGTAAAAGCTGAAACATTTTCGACCAAAGAAGTTCCAATTAACATCCAATGTAACTATAATCGGAAAAAAGCATCATTCACAACAAATAAAAAAAAAACATTTGTAATAATCTGCAAATTAGATTTAAGTAACTTAAGCATCATCACACAACCCTGTTGTTGATTTGTTTCCTATAACAGCCCAACCTCAAGTGTACTCCGAAATGATAACTTCCTAACACTTCTGAAACGGTCCCAGAGTTGTTCCTTGTGGGATTCCGCTGGAATATTGGGGACAATTTCAAGCTTTAATCTTATATGCTCAAAATGTGCATTTATGTGAATTATTATGTATGAAGTTTGACAGAAACAAACAGATGTTTTAGATAATAATAACTCTAAATTGTCTGTTGATTGAAATTCAAAAGTTAAATGAAATTAAAATGAGTTAGATTAGAATGAAAAAGGCCACATTTATGAATTTTCACATTTGGTTCCATCACCAATTATAATTCATATGCTGAAATAAAAATAATTTTTTTAAAAATTGCTTATTGCAAAGTATTTTTTAAAGTCACCTGAAAAAGTGTTATGACATTAAGACATTAAGAAACTTTGAAAAATGTTACAAGTAATTTCCAAGAAATTACTGCTATTATATGGTGATATCATTTTTCTTTCTTTTTTTTGTATTTATTTATTTACTTATTTATTTATTTATTTTTAATTCCAAACTTGTTTCAATCTTTATAATTGTATAAATTGTGCACATTTTTAGGCTAGGTAATTTTTAAAAACGTTAAACAAAGGTATCATGAAACTAATAAAATAATTTGAAAATGAAAATAATTTGAAAAATAATTTTTATTCTGAAATGTAACACTGCTGTATTTCTGGCAGCTTCTCATGGAACCTCACGTGACACACATCAGGCATCGCTGAAATGTCTTAAAATATCGTGATAAGATTTTTTTTTAATCGTATCAGCCAACTGTACTTTATTCCTGTTCTAATCATACACCTGAGGTTAAACATGTAATTCCGCAGGTACAGTAGTACTCTATCATTATCCTGGAAAAGCCTGCAGCTGTGTGTGTGTGTGTGTGTGTGTATGTGTGTGTTTTGTGCGACACAATGTTTAATACAAGCATGTGCACACTTGTGCATGAGTCAGGTGTTCACACACACACAGACACACACACACACACACACACACACAGGCTCTGGGGTGTGTGTGTTCAGGTTTCAGTCCATGCAGATGGCACTAGGTAAAAATAAACACGGTACAGAGATCAACCAGCAGCCATAAAAGGCTCTGCAGCTCAGACATAGGCACCGTCAGGAATCTCCACGTGTCCACACGCTACACGCTACAACACACTGAGGCGACACTGGACTACAGTCACACCAAATAACCATAATCCACCACAAAGAGTCAAATTTATTGCAACTTTCGGTGACTAAAGTGCTTAACGGTGTGAGATTTACCTTAAAA
>JAUCMX010000013.1:22975231-23007731 GCA_033459395.1 Hemibagrus guttatus
GTGTGTGTGTGTGTGTAAGGAATCTGGGTCAGTGAGGCCTCAGGCATGTGGGCTATGCGCTGGTGCAGATGGCAACCGGACGCCTGTTTTCTCCAAACACAGGGCCCGCACGATGTGTGTGTGTGTGTGTGTGTGTGTGTGTGTGTGTGTGTGTGTGTGTTAGAACAGCAGGAAGAAACACAATTCGAATACATCGTGAATCAACCCCCACACACACACACACACACACACACACACAAACTGAAATCAATGACCTAATGAGCACATCCTGGCAAGTGTAGCAATATCTCTCTTTCTCTCCCCACACACACACACACACACACACACACACTTAGAAATATAGACTGAAGGAGAAATCGAACGTGTTTCTCTGCTGCATTGTTTGCATTGCTGCATCATGAAGCCTGTATTATAGACATGATGACATACACTCAGTGCTCTGTGTGTGTGTGTGTGTGTGTGTGTGTGTGTGCACCCAGACGCCCGAGGTCCAGCTGGAGGATCAGTGAGGATGCAAACTGGATGAAGTGTGAGTGCAGGACGAGACACTGTGCAGTTTACTGATGTGTGTTTTTGTGTGTGTGTTTGTGTGTGTGTGTGTGTGTAGCTATGACTCAGTGTTTAGTCTGAAGTCTGGACAACAACACAACACACACAACAAAGAAAAACAACACACACTGCTAGACAAACACAAACAACTATACACAGTGTTTCACTAGAAATGTGAGAGTGTGAGTGTGTGTTTCACTAGCAAAATGTTTGTGCGAGTGTGTGCGTTTTCATGCAGAGAGAGAGAAAGAGAGAGAGACAGAAAGTGTGTTTGGTGTGTGTGTGTGTGAATGTGTGCGTTTTTGTGTGTTTCACTAGCCGAGAGAGAGAATGTGTGGCACAGTGTGTGTGTGTGTGTTTTTCCAGGAGAGTGTGTTTGGTGTGCGTGTTTGGTGTGTGTGTGTGTGTGTGTGTGTTTCACTGGCATAGAGAGAGTATGTGTTTGGTGTGTGTGTTTTCTTAGCAGAGAGAGAGCATGTGTGTGTGTGAAACTGCATCAAGTTTTTTTGAACTCTAGACCACAGCTGCCTTATGGATGATGTCATAGGAAGAACAGGAAGTGTGTATACACTCATATCTGTGTGTGTGTGTGTGTGTGTGTGAGATGATGTTTCTGATAAGTGTGTACGTGTGTGAGATGATGTTGTCATAGTGATAAAGCTATTCAAGTCCCGACCATGTGCTTGTTTTTATTGTTATAAGAAACTTGTAATAAAGGCGTAATAAAGCTGTTATAAATACGGCATTATTACTCTGTTCTAGTCAATGAAAAAACGGACTTTTCTCGTATACTTTGTGATTATTGTTTTATTGTATTTTCAGATTGTTGCTGAAACCTTCTCTCCAACCTGAAATAATAGCCGGGGTGTGTGTGTGTGTGTGTGTGTGTGTGTGTGTGTGTGTGTGCGGCATACTGGCTCCATTTGCTCAGCTGGGACTCTAATTTTATCGGCCTGGCCGTGTGATGAGTGTAGTGGGTGAGAGGACGAGCTCACATACCCCTATAAAAACACACACACACACACACACACCCCAGACACACACACACACACCTCAGACAACACACACACGACTTCAGAGCTACAGCTGTCAGTGACTCCACAGGCAGAAGAAAGAACCTGGGAGTGTTCTATCTGAACCACACACAAACACACACACACACACACACACACAGAGACACACACTCCTGCAAGTGTTGTGTTTTATATTGTATATAATTAATATTTATTTTTATTTTTGTTCCAAACTGAAGTTCACGTTATATATGATGATCCCTCACAGTTATATATGATGCTCCCTCACGTTATATATGATGCTCCCTCACGTTATATATGATGATCCCTCACGTTATATATGATGCTCCCCTCACGTTATATATGATGCTCCCCTCACGTTATATATGATGCTCCCCTCACGTTATATATGATGCTTTTCCCAATCACGTTATATATGATGATCCCTCACGTTATATATGATGATCCCTCACGTTCATATATGATGTCCCTCACGTTATATATGATGCTCCCTCACGTTATAATATGATGCTCCCTCACGTTATATATGATGATCCCTCACGTTATATATGATGATCCCTCACGTTATATATGATGATCCCTCACGTTATATATGATGCTCCCTCACGTTATATATGATGATCCCTCACGTTATATATGATGCCTCCCTCACGTTTATAATATGATGATCCCTCACGTTATATATGATGATCCCTCACGTTATATATGATGATCCCTCACGTTATATATGATGCTCCCTCACGTTATATATGATGCTCCCTCACGTTATATATGATGATCCCTCACGTTATATATGATGATCCCTCACGTTGTATATACATGTTTTAAATACAGAATTATTCCCGAAGCTTATCACTATTGTAACATGTTGAGTGGGCAGGGCCAATCAGATGCCTCGAGAGAGGCAGGGGGTGTGGTCAAGAAGATGGCTCCAAAGAGCAGAGTAGGCAGTGCCAATCAGATGCTTCGAGAGAGGGAGAAGGTGTGATCAAGAAAATGGCTCCAAAGATCACAGTGGTCAGGGCCAATCAGATGCTTCAAGAGAGGGAGGGGATGTGGTCAAGTAAATGGTTCCAAAGAACAGATTGAGCGGGGCCAATCATATGCTTTGAGAGTGGGAGGGGGTGTGGTCAATAAGATGTCTCCAAAGAACAGAGTGGGTAGGGTCAATCAGATGCTTTAAGAGAGGGATGGCGTGTGGGCGAGTAAATGGCTCCATAGAACAGAGTGGGCGGGACCAACAACACAGACTTTCAAAACTGGTCCATTAATCTGAGAACTATAAAATGAGACGTAAAAAACACGTGAAGTAGGGATGTAAGATATGTTAATTAGCTAGAACAGGTGATTAGAAACATTTTATATATCAGGAATACAAACACAGAGCGCTAACGCTAGCATAACACGCATTCACCTCACGTTAAGAAGCTAGCAAAGAATGTTTATGTGTAAGAGAACAGTCACGATGACGGTTAAAGACGTCCTGCCCGGTTGTCGAGGGCGTGAATGTGATGCTTCCTCATCAGGACAAGATAATAATACATTTATAGCAGCTAGAAATTCCTTTACATATCGCTGTTTTGTTTAAATGTTGAAATGAAGAAGAATGGCTTGATCTTTGAAGCTACGCTCGGCGACTTCCTGGGCTGTAAAGTGGGCGGAGCTTCAGAGTTCACCCTCAGCTCTCTCTCTGATGTTCACTGATGTCCTTAATGACGTTTCTTGCACGCCACTTAATGCACCTGAGAACCCGGAGAAGTCGTCCAGAGCACAGACAAACCTCCATCAGGAAGTAATCCCGGCACAGAAGAATGCTCAGCGTGAACAACTGTACCTAACTACAGAATTACAAATGTGCTGCCTATCTGCATACATCTGCATATATTTGCATACATAATGAGTGTTTGGACAGAATTAGCATTTCTGCAGTTTCCCAAGCTGTTTATTCCCACGCTTATCTCGCTCCGAAAGCAGAATCTGACTGTGAGAGGTCACGTGCTCTGTTTACGCACAGAGACATATTTCTACTGACATGCTGATACGATGTCTGCTAACAACCTCGCGTTTCAAACGATCTAGCCTAAATGTTAAAGTTAAATATAATATTTGGAGGAAATAAAATAACACATGAACACTTCAACTCTAGGCATTAGTGGCTCAGTGGTAGGTTTCTCGCCTATCATGCGAAAGGCCCGGGTTCGATTCCCAGCCAATGCCTCAACCCCAGCCACTGGATGCAGTGCCGGTCCAAAGCCCGGAAAAATGAGAGGGTTGCAGCAGGAAGGGCATCCGGTGTAAAACCTGTGCCAAGTTGTTGTGCAGATCAGTCGGTCCGCTGTGGTGACCCCGAACAGGGAGCAGCCGAAAGCAACCACCATGAACACTTTAAATCTGCAGCGTTTGGATTCTGGATTCTGATTGGTCGGTTAATTCTCTGTAACAGCAGTTGGCTTACAGTAGCTCGTTCAGTGGGACTCGTAACGTGTATGGAAGGAGTCTGCAGCCTCAGGGATCTGTAACGGTCAGAGATGAAACTGGAACTGAAGATTGTTTACAGCTGCTATAGCGTAAGTGAGAACTGGAACTAAACTGTTTTGTGGAAATTCTACAAAATTAATTGTGGTTTTAAAAAAAACATTTTTTCTTTGTCTTTGTGTCAATTATTTTCCTGGAACTATTCCTCATTTATTGATTATTTGATTATTATTATTTTATATATACTATATACTATATAATAAAATATCCGTCTTTTAATAGCGCTTAATAGGCACTGGTTTGAACATTTGAAATATTTTAAATCATTTGAAGGTTTATGATTTTATGTGAAGGTGTAAAAATAAAATAAATAAAAGAAATGATTTAAGCTGAAAACAGAATTATATCAGTCCCTGCCTCATGTCTGAAATATTTATACGTGATCAGAGCTTGAAACGGAAAACGAATGACTTTTTTTCTGTGTAATTACTCCACATCGTCAGAGCGTTACGGGCGTGGCTCAGAGCATTACGGGCGTGGCTCAGGTGCCTTTATTCACACTGTTAGGAGTCTAACTGGACGGAGCGTTTCCTCAGCTTCCTCTGAGACCCCTGACATCACAGCAAGGAGCCGAGCGCTGACGTGGTGGAACTCTGTCTCCTCTGTCTCTCTTTCTCTCTCTCACTCACTCTCTCTCCTCTCTGTCTCTCTCTCTCTCTCTCACTCCCTCCCTCTCCCTCTCTCTCCTTAATGTATATTCCTGACACATTTCAACTCACCCTCCCTTTCTCTCGTTCCTGACCATCCAGACGAACTGCTGTGACCAGAAGAAGACACGTGAGGAACAAAAATAGAGTAGGAAGCGACTTCCTGTTTCCTCCTCGGCTTTATTTGATCAAAACAGTCTGAAATGCAGCAGTAAGAGCTTCATGTCCAGAGCTTCAGTCCGTCCAGAACTTCACTGTAATTCTTGTTTTTTTGGCTCAAATCACAAATGGATTTATTCCTCTTACACCACAGCGATGCTGGTCCTTGTTACATGTTGTACTTTTTGTCCATTTATAGCTACATTTACAGCTGTAGAACATCTGTGAAAGTAGTTCCCTCAGCCTGTTTGTGTTCTATTAAAAATTAAATTAAAGCTGCCGTCTGTAACATTCAGGAGCGTTTACAGACCTGTAAAAACCGTGCAATTCATTTGCTCCGCCCCTTTTTCCTAAAAATGCAACTCACAAGGCGGCACAGGACCCGGGTTATTTATCTGAATAAAAACTTGCATTAAAATTAAACTGAATTTATTTATTTATTTATAGTTATGTGTGTATATATATATCTCGGCTGACTCGAGGCCATGGTGTTGGATGACTGAGACTCCGTCCCTCCTGACTCGCCTCATTAACAGGTGCGTAAAGTAACGAGGGATAAAAAGGAAGCGATAAAAGGGAGCAATAAAAAGTTCTCGCCTTGTGTAGGACATAAAGGAGGAGCTCTATCAGTCCTGCTATCAGCCTTGTCAGGTTCTTCATCACGTCTGCTGAGCTGAGTGAAATTCTGCACTCTTTAAACACCATGTGTGACTCTCACGTGTGACATAACCAGACTCCGGGGCTGCGGAGGTGTGAGCCGGTACGAGACGGTGAGAGCAAACGTCATCGTGGTGCGATAACTTTGAGTAATCTTGCATGATCCCCCAACACCTGCAAATGGTTTGTTCCGGTTCCTAAACCCTGTTCACTGTGTAGTTCACCAGCGTCAGTTATAACCTAGGATGAAATTATTTACTTCTGAATTCAATGTAGGATAAACGTAAATATCCAATCAAAAATATCACCAATATATTTCCCATCAGTGCATTATAAAGACTCATAATGCAGTTATGTTTCAAATCAATTCACTGTACGATTATTAGAATTATTTTCACAAAGCTTTCTTAGCAAATAAAAAGATTTCATCACTCCATCGCTGGAATAAAGCCGTGCTGTATAACGTCTAGAATCTCACATGCTGGGATGAGATTGCAGTTCCTTACAACAAACTTTTGCACCGGCCCTTATATCTGCCAACATGTGCACAGTGTAATCTCGGTACAGTGAGGCAGCCAGTCAGATGTGTGCTGAGTTGGACCTCTGGCCCAGAGACTCGAATTTCCGAGCGGTCATGCAGTCTGGAATCTCAGCCAGGAAATGTTTCATCAGGAGCTCTGAGACGAGGAGAAGGAGGAGGAAGAGGAGGAGGAAGAGGAGGAGGAAGAGGAGGGGGGAGGGACACGTTATAAGGCATGATGCTGTGCTTTCCTGAAGCGCCGCGTTAGAAAATGGACTCCTGCTTCCTGTGAAAGGAGACTTTTCACACACACTTCAGTTCCACTGAGCTGCTCAGGTCTGGATTCTGATTGGCCAGAAGGTGTGGGGTTAAGGCCACGCTGAGACCGCTGCTCAAAAACGATGATGTATTTTTAGCCATGTGACCCGTTCAACCTTACAGTCTTGGGTTACCATAGCAACGACTCCACCTCTTTGAGACGGCTGTTTAAAAACAGTGACGTATTTTTTATGTGGGAGAGAGAGAGAGAGAGAGAGACAGAAACCGCTAGAGATGGAGAAGGACAGAAACATGAGAGCATGGAAAGAGAGACAGACACAAGAGAGAGATAGGAAGAAAGAGAGAGAGAAGGAGAGAGACTGAGACAGACAGAGAGAAAGAAAGAGAGAGAGAGATAGGAAGAAAGAGAAAGAGAGAGAGAGACAGACATTCAGACAAAGACAGGGAGAGATGGACAGAGGGAGAGAAACTGCTAGAGATAACAGATAACATGAGGAGAAAGAGAGAGAGACAGGGAGAGGGAGAGAGACAGAGAGAGGGATACAGAAGAGAAGAAGAGAGAGGCAGGGAGAGACAGAGAGAGAGAGACGGGAAGAAAGAAAGAGAGAGAGAGAGAGAGAGAGAGAGAGAGAGAGAGAGAGAGAGAGAGAAAGAGAGAGAGGCAGAGAGAGGGGGAGAGAGAGAGAGAGAGAGAGAGAGAGAGAGAGAGAGAGAGAGAGAGAGAGAGAGAGAGAGACGTGTCTTCCTGTTATTACAGGTAAAAGATATCTCTTTGAACAAGTCTGGTCTTGGACGAGTTTCTCGAACACAAACAGCCGTAAAGCCCCTGATGATGGAGTACGGAGCTGTTCTACCTCATCATTTACACACACACACACACACACACACACACACACAAAAAAATGTCCCAGTGGAAACTCTCTGCTAGTGTAATATGGTCGTGTGCAAACATTCCAGTTTGGGAAGCTCGCATGCCTGGGAATCCTGGGATACTACAGACACATTTGTCCAGCAGGAATTCTCCTTCTCTCCTTCCTCCTGTGCTTCACACACTTCCTGTTCTGCTTCTTCTACATTTTTAGGAATTTTTCACTTTTTAAGAAATCATTGACTCCTGGTGACAGGAAGTGATGCGACAGTTACGTATGCAAAGTTTCGAGCAAAGTTTAATCGTATGCAAATGAGAAGCAGAGCGATTGGTCAAGCGTTGTGGAGTGTTGCTTTATTTCCCTGGACTGTGAAACATCATCCCTGTGTTTTGGTTTCCTTCTGCTTCTACCGATGAGTCGCTCGCTGAGGCCGTGTGAAGAGTTTCATTTCCTCTAAACAGACCTTCGAGTCATCATCTATACTGTGGAACACCCATATGAACACTGATATACACAGATCAGGCATAACATTATGACCACCTGCCTAATATTGTGTTGGTCCCCCTTTTGCTGATCTGTCGAGGCTGTGTGCTGTGGTATCTGGAATCAAGATGTTAGCAGCAGATACTTTAAGTCCTATAAGTTGCAAGGTGGGGTATCCATGGAGGACTTAAAGGTACAGGACTTAAAGGAGACTTTTGATAGATACTGACCACTGCAGACCGGGAACACCCCACAAGAGCGGCAGTTTTGGAGATGTTCTGATCCAGTGGTCTAGCCATCACAATTTGTCCCTTCATCAAACTCGCTCAAATCCTTACGCTTGTCCATTTTTCCTGCTTCTACACATCAACTTTGAGGACAAAATGTTCACTTGCTGCCGAATATATCCCACCCACTAACAGGTGCCATGATGAGGAGATCATCAGTGTTATTCACTTCACCTCTCACTGCTCACAGTGTTATACCTGATCTGTGTACAATAAGCAGCGTGAAGGGGAATGTTTCTCAGCGGGTTTGTGGGAAAAAAAATACAGAGGCTGCGTCTCAATCCGCTCTCTAGCTCCCTAGGTAGTGAACCTCCATATATATATATATATAGAGTCACTGGTAAAGACTCTGACTCACTCCACATTGCTGAATTTCTGGTGACCCGTCACTCAGCGTAAAAACCACAAGATATGAAATATTTCCGTTTCAGACGTCATTTAAATGTGTTAACTCCATCCCACGCTTCGCTGTCATGAGGCTAGCTAGTGGATAACACTTAATCACCATTTTAGAGACACGACATCCAGAACGACGAGCTACTTACATCTTGTCCGCCATTTTTTTTTTTTTCAGAAAATATGTTGTCCAGTCCTAGTAAGTGAACACTGTGAGTGAGTGTGGCTGCTTTCTGGTGCATTGTGGGATATTTTGTGGGATAACAAACGTTATGGTGTTCGCTGTAAGGATTTTGCTATTGATTATTGTTATTATTATTATTACTGAATATCAATTATTATTGAAAGAGAACTTAAAATGACCGACTCCCTGGCCAGCGCCCTGAGAAATCATTAAACACTTCACTAAAAAAATTCGCTCATCATTTCAGAGACACAATATTCAACATCCTGTCCGCCATTTTTATCTTATTATTCAGAAAATCTAGCGTCCATATACTTAGAAAGCGAATTATATGAGTGAGTGTGGATGCTTCCTGGTTTTTGTGGTGCATTGTGGGATATATCTTTTTCGGGTCCGGAACATTCTACTTCGCAGTAAGGATTTCGTGGTGGATTATTAAGACAGGACTTAAAGCAGCCGACTCCTGAGTAGTGAACTAGAGCTGATTGAGATGTAGCCAGAGTCAGATCTAGAGTCTAAGACACCAAGACAAGTCCCGAACCCAGAACCAGGTGAAATGGAGTCAAAGCCTTTTTTATGGAGGACGAGTGTTCACTTCAGCGAGTCAGCATCGATCAGGATGACTTCCTGTAGCAGAATTTGAGGCTCAACAACACATGAATCAACTTCCAGATTTGAGATCAAATGTAAACGATCAGAACAAGGACAGCTTTGGACACGCCCACATGTTGAATATTTATGAGTAGTGCACTCCTTCTAATAAACACTCTAATAAACACTCTAATAAACACTCGTACAGGAACAAGAGCGTTCCTCGAGGAAGCTTCATTTCGATGGATGATATTTTTATTTCTTTTTTTTTTTTTTAATAAAAAAATGAAAGGTTGTGGAGCTGAAACCTTCTCCAGAACAGAAACTCTCTGTATGAAGAGGACAAACTCTTTACGGTGCTGAAGAAAGCCATTTTTTCATCGTATTTCGGTTAAAATTGTAGAGCAATTCCAATCAACCAGTTTTTTTTTCTCCAGGCTGAAAGCAGCGTAACGAGGCATGAAAAAAAAGAAAAGAAAGAATTTGCAATGTTTAATTCTACACAGAGATAATGTTCTAAACTATGATTAGAAATTTGGCGTAAATTCTAACCTGAACATTCCAGGTTTGTGTGTGTGTGTGTGTGTGTGTGTGTGTGTGTGTGTGTGTGTGTGTGTGTGTGTGTTAACTTCCATTTCTGCTAATCAATTCTAATTTGCTAAAATAGCTCATATTTCAGACTGTCAGTTACTGCATCAAAACTTCATCTAACTAAGAATATAAAAACGATCGCAATTTAAATATTGTTTTTTTTCCTAATAAACCGTTGCTGCGTGTTACACACGTGTACGTGAAATTGAATCTTCCCTCGTGAACGTAGAGTTTAGCGAGACGTATCATTCGTAATAAATTTAGAAGATTCTCATCTGGTGCTTGGACCCCTAACAGTAATAATAATAATAATAATAATAATAATAATAAGGTACAAGTTATCCTTGTAACTCGAGTGCACGAGTCGAAGGTCTTCCCTACATGAGCCTGTCCCCATGTTACATAATCGCCTATTCTCTCTGATCACAAGGGATGTTACTAAATACAGAGTAAAGGGGCGTGTAAGTCGTAGCAGTGTTATAAACGCTTATAAGCAGCAGGTAAGACATGCTGATGTTGATCAGTGCAGGAGGTTAAATAGATGTAGTGGGAGGTGATTTACTGTAACATTCACAACACAAAAAAAAGAGGAAAAACGGGCAGGTCCGTGCGTCCTGGTTTTTACTTAATGAAAAAGAAAAATAAATAAATAAACAAACAAACAAACAAACAAATAAATAAATAAGGTGTTATGGTGTTTGATGATGACCCTTTTGTGAGAGCAGGTCTGCTTTGGAAAGAGTCATGGAGGAGGAATGTGTTTCTCTCTCTCTCTCTCTCCCTCGCTCTCCCTCTCCTTCTCTCTATCTCCCTTTCCCTCCCTCTCCTTCTTTCTATCTCCCTCTCTGTATCTCTCTCTATCTCCCTCTCTTTCTCTGCCTCTGTATCTCCCTCTCCCTCTCCTTTCTTTCTATCTCCCTCTCTCTCTTTCTCTCTCTCTCTGTGTATCTCTCTCTATCTCCCTCTCTCTATCTCTTTCCCCCTCTCTGTATCGCTCTCTCTCTCTGTATCTCTCCCTCTCTTTCTCGATATCTCTCTCTCCCTGTTTCTCTCTCTCCTCTCTCTCCCTGTCTCTCCCTTTCCTTCTCTCTATCTCCCTCTCCCTGTCTCTCCCTCCCTCTCCTTCTTTCTATCTCCCTCTCTATCTCCCTCTCTTTCTCTGCCTCTGTATCTCCCTCTCCCTCTCCTTCTTTCTTTCTATCTCCCTCTCTCTCTTTCTCTCTCTCTCTGTGTATCTCTCTCTATCTCCCTCTCTCTATCTCTTTCCCCCTCTCTGTATCGCTCCCTCTCCTTCTCGCTATCTCTCTCTCCCTGTTTCTCTCTCTCCTCTCTCTCCCTGTCTCTCCCTTTCCTTCTCTCTATCTCCCTCTCCCTGTCTCTCCCTCTCTCGCTCTCTCTCCCTCTTCCCCTCGGGCAGATCCTCTCTTTAAAACCTCTGAGAGTGTGCACCGATCCTCGTGCACTCCTTTGACAAACACGTCTCTCCTGACATCCAGGGTCCGGTTTCCCAGAATCCGGATTAAAGATCTGAGAAATGTCTAAACGAGGCTCCGACTGCAGCTACAGCGAGGACGCAGAGGTCACGGGCTAAAGAGCACTTCTTTGAGATACGCAACGTCAGCATGCTGATGGAAAAAAAAAGAAAAAAAGCCTGGTCCTCGGGCCACGTGCCTGAAGCTGACGGCATCTGTCACTTCGTCCTTATTTCAATGTCGGGATCTGAATTAACGACTCTTTCCCACTGCAGTCTCAAGAACGTGCCTCAAATTACAGCCTGCACGCGGCATGCTAGCGCGTCTCATCCACAGAAATAATAACCGTTATTATTATAATTATAACAGACAACGACGTTGTGAGTGCTTGGACCCCTAAAAAATAATAACATTGAAATCGCACGAAATCTCAGAAAAGCTCAGAAGAGTTTCTCAGATGTGAAACGTAGATTTTATCAAAATATGAGAACTTAGCAAGCGTGTTAAAATCAGCATTTCTGTTACTGATCGAAAAGGTACACGCTTTCTGACTACACATGGAGAGAAATGGCACAGAAATAAATCTGTAGAAGAGAGAGAAGCTGAGATTTCCACTACAGAGTGCTTGGACCTCTAAATCTAGGTACACAAAGTATACAGGATACGATACCTGAGAGTCTACAAATACTACAAATTATCCATGTCATGAAGATCCTTCCTTCCAGCCTGCCTTCCTTCTTCCTCCCTTCCATCCTCTCTTCCTTCCTTCCTTCTTCCCTTCCTTCCAGCCTTCCTTTCTTTCCCTGATATCCTTGAGGACTTTCTTCATTCATAAGCTGAACTTAACGTCATTAACGTCATTAACGTCATTAACTGCTTCATTAAAGACTTTTTAAAAACAGGAAGCTGGGTCCGAGTGGGGCGAATCCTAGCCTAAATGCTGAAGGTTTCACTTTATTATTAAGAAGCAAATAAACAGTGATGTGGTAAGACTTTTCAGCTATTAATGAAGGAGAAGAAGAAGAAGAAGAACGGACTTGATGGTGCTTGGAGCCCTAGTAATAAGAAACCTGTTAGATAGAGGGGATATGAGAGACCGTGGCAAGAAGAAGAAGAAGAAGAAGAAGAAGAAGAAGACGAAAGGTTTCTACCACTTGGTGCTTGGACCCCTATGACTAATAAAGAAAAAATAAATGATTTGAGGGAACATGGCAGGTGAATATTGGGACCTGACCTCCAGTGAAGAAACGAAAGAGATGATGATGATGATGATGATGATGATGATGATGATGATGATGAAGGAAGAGAAAGAAGAAGGCTTTCTACCACTTTGTGTTTGGACCCCTAATTATAGCATATGTAATGAAGTAGGAAACCCCAGTGTGTGTGTGTGTGTGTGTGTGTGTGTGTGTGTGTGTGTGTGTGTGTGAGTTTGTTTATTCCAGCTGTAAAATAAACACATTAACCTCTGGCCCACAATAACAGGAGTCTCTCAGGGTGTGTCCCAGACTCCTAATGTCCTCCTGTTACTGTGATATCAGCAGCACACACTGTATCTCCATGCTGGAGGAAGCTCAGAGTCAGAGGAAGGACATGACACGACTTTAGGACTTTATAAACTCCGGAAAAAAGAAATAAATAATAAAGTGAGAGTTGAAGCAGCGTGACATTTCTGCACCTTACCTTTATCATTCAGAGTTAGTTTCTCCTCCAAGCTCATCTCCAGATCTTTGTTCTCCATTTTCTCTCTCTCTCTCTCTCTCTCTCTCTCTCTCTCAGTGTGTGTGTGTGTGTGTGTGTGTTTAAGCTCTTTGCTCTTCTTCTGCACACTCCGTCATTCCATCAGTCAATCCCGAAAGAAGAAAAAAAAACCTCAGCCACGAACAAAAGCGGCTCTTCCAGCCTTCTTACAAAATATCAAACACAGGTTTATTACCGGATAGTCAAACAAGAAGCCGTGCTGCTACGGAAAATGAAAAAAATACCTTTTTGTTTTATTAAATATACTTCAAAATATATACAAAAACAAAAACAGACCGAACGCAGCTCCAGACCGTTACCCTGCCAACCCCGCCGCAATGAAACTGCTTTGAGGAACAGCCGATCTATACCGGACTCTACCATCTACCCGGGACAAAACAGGGGGGAGATCGCGTTCATAAAAACCACACAACCAAAGTAAATTCCGCATAGACGCCGTTAAAATCCGCATTGACGTGATTGAACAACAATCTCAAATGCCTTTTATGTTTTCATGCTGTGTTTTATTGCGAATAAGGAAAATAATAAAACAGTTTTTCAATGGTTCCACCTCTACAAGGTCTCTTCTTCTCCGTCCCAGCAGCAGTGGAAGAAATTCTTCACTTGGGCAAAAATAGAAAGGACTTGATGTCATGTTGTGATGTTTAAAAGTGAAAGTATGAAGGGTTTTTTGAGAAAAATAACGCAAAATAATTAAAGTAAAATAATAATTCTTAATTTTATATTTAAGGTGAAAGATTTTTCATTTGTTTTCCCCTCAAAAAGAATGACAAATAACCCATTAAACCACTATTTATTTATTTGTTTGTTTGTTTATTTATTTATTATTCTACCTAATATTAATAAATGCTATTTAATTTTAGTTATTTAAAACAAGTAAATAGATCATTTTAAATCATAAAAACGTTTATTAATTGTCAAACATGTGTATTATTTATAGTTTAATTAACTTCATCGGTGCATCCAGAGACCTCTGTGTTTTTATAATTAATTTAGAATTAAATATCAGACATAATGTTGTGTCTTATTTAATTTATTTATAGTGAGGAATAATTTAATATATTTGATCACATTTCAAAATCTTTATCATGTTTTTTTTTTATTGGTAATAAATATTATACATGATTAATAATTATTTACAGGTCATAATTAATTAATATTATATTAATTACTATAATTACTTTAATTATATCATTTAATTAAATATAATTAAAATATAATTAATTATATTTATTTAGAACCAAAGTATAATTTCAGAAGAGTCATGTGATTTCATGTGAAACCTGTAAAATCACTTTTTTCTGCTATAAAATATGAAGAATGTTCCACAAAATATGTATTTTTTGTACATAATAATAATAATAATAATAATAATAATAATAATAATAATAATAATAATTTGTGCTATCAGTGTAGGTTTAAATGCTGTAATGAAAATTACAGATGTTCTCAGCTGTGTAAAATGAAGCCTTTATTACAGCCAGAAGAGTCTCAGAGGGAAAATGATAAAAGTGCAATTAGTTACATGTGTAATTAATACTTACCTGCTTTTATCATGTCCTGCAGCTCTGGAGCTTTCTGCTAGGCCTGAATTAATGATCATGGACAGATCGAAATCATATCCACACACACACACACACACACACACACACACACACACACACACACACACACACTATATGTGAGTTAAGCCTGGTTTAAAGGATATACAGCGCCCTCCACAATTATTGGCACCCCTGGTTAAGATGTGTTCTTAGGCTTCTAATAAATTCACTTTTTTTAAACAATATAGAGCCTTTGGAAGAGAAACAGGCCCACAGCATCACAGATCCTCCACCATACTTCACAGTGGGCATGAGGTGCATACCCATCATTTGTTTCACGCCAGACCCACTTAGAGTGTTTGTTGCCAAAAAGCTCTATCTTAGTTTCATCTGACCAAAGCACACGGTCCCAGTTGAAGTCCCAGTACTGCTTAGCAAACTCCAGACGTTTAGGTTTGTGATTGTAGGTGAGAAAAGGCTTTTTCCTTGTATGCCTCCCAAACAGCTTGTTGGCATGTAGACAGCGTCTGATGGTTGTTATGGAGACTTTGTGACCCCAAGATGCCACTCTTTGATGCAGTTCTCTAACAGTGAGCTTTGGAGATTTTTTTTTACTTCTCTTACCATCCTCCTCACTGTGCATGGTGGCAAAGGAAGGAAAGAAGGAAGGAAGGAAGGAAGGAAGGAAGAAGGAAGGAAGGAAGGAAGGAAGGAAGGAAGGAAGGAGGGAAGGAGGGAGGGAGGGAGGGAAGGAAGGAAGGAAGGAAGGAAGGAAGGAAGGAAGGAAGGAAGGAAGGAAGGAAAGAGGGAGGGAAGGAGGAAAGGAAAGAAGGAAGGAAGGAAGGAAGGAAGGAAGGAAGGAAGGAAGGAAGGAAGGAAGGAAGGAAGGAAGGAAAGAGGGAGGGAAGGAGGAAAGGAAAGAAGGAAGGAAGGAAGGAAGGAAGGAAGGAAGGAAGGAAGGAAGGAAGGAAGGAAAGAGGGAGGGAAGGAGGAAAGGAAAGAAGGAAGGAAGGAAGGAAGGAAGGAAGGAAGGAAGGAGGGAAGGAAGGAAGAAGGAAGGAGGGAAGGAAGGAAGGAGGGAAGGAGGGAGGGAGGGAGGGAGGAAGGGAGGGAGGAAGGAAGGAAGAAGGAAGGAAGGAAGGAAGGAAGGAAGGAAGGAAAGAGGGAGGAAGGAGGAAAGGAAAGAAGGAAGGAAGGAGGAAAGAGGAAGGGACGGAGGGAGGGAGGGAGGGAAGGAGGAAAGGAAGGAAGGAAGGAAGGAAGGAAGGAAGGAAGGAAGGAAGGAAGGAAGGAAGGAGGGAAGGAGGAAAGAGGGAGGGAGGGAGGGAAGGAGGAAAGGAAGGAAGGAAGGAAGGAAGGAAGGAAGGAAGGAAGGAAGGAAGGAAGGGAAGGAAGAAGGAAAGGAAGGAAGGAAGGAAGGAAGGAAAGGAGGAAAGGAAGGAAGGGAAGGAAGAAGGAAAGGAAGGAAGGAAGGAAGGAAGGAAGGAAGGAAGGAAGGAAGGAAGGAAGGAAGGATAATGAATTTCTCTTCTACTTCAGATACAGCTGTAGGATATAAATGCATGCTTGGTGTGTATTATTTGTACCACATGCTAATGAGAGTAAGAGTAATGAAAGCTAATAGCCACCAGTTTAGCACCCTGCAGTCTGCATGTGTAAATCCTTTCACTGTGTCGAGGCCTGAAACAGCTCTGTGGATTTCTTTGGTCTCTAACAGACCTGCTTACATTGTCAGGATGTATATGTGGTTCCCCCTTTGCAGCTAAAACAGTTTCCACTCTTCTTTCCAGAGGATTTAGGAGAGTTTCTGTGGGAACTTTTGCTCATTCATCTAGTAGATATTTGCGAGGTCAGGCACTGTGATGGACGAGAAGGCCTGACTCACAATCTCTGTTCCATTTCAATCTAAAGGTGTTCATCGGGGTTGAGGTCAGGGCTCTGTGCAGACCAGGCAAGTTCTTCTACGCCAAACTCATCCACCCTGTCTATATGGACCTTGCTTTGTGCACTGGAAGTATAGCGTTGTCCATTGTTTTGGTGTTCTGAACCATTAACATTTCTCTTCCCTAGAACTAAGAGATTTAGTCCAGGCCCTGAAAAACAGCCCCATACCATTATCCCTCCTCCACCAAACTTTACGTTCTTAATGTTCCCCAGGCATCCACCAAACCTAGACTTACCCATCAAACTGCCACTTTTGTGCATGCACCCCAGCACTTGATGATCCTGCTCTCTGGCTGAGTTGCTTCTGTTCCTAAACTTCTGCACTTTCCAATAACACTGTGGAATATCTATCAGGGATGGAATTTCACACACTGACCTATCACAGTACCACGCTTGAATTCACTGAGCTCTTAAGAACGATCCATAAGCTAGGTGTTTGTCTGGGTTTTTTTTTATACCTGAATTCAATAATTAAGAGCCGTGTCCCAATACTGTTGTCCATATAGCGTGTTTACACGCACATGTGAGCATAAAAAAGGGAGTCGCCTCTTTTAAGTGTGGTGCAGAGAAATTAAAACACTGCTCAGGAATTTTCTTCAGAATTTTCTTCGAAGTGCCTGGCTTTAATAGAGCAAGTCGTCACCCTGTGCGAAGTTGATGATATTCACGGGAAAATAAATCACCACAGGAATTCTCATGACATTGAGATGTTTCACTGCTCGGTTTCCGAGTGTGAGTATCTATCGTTTCCCCTTCCTCTGATCCTGAGAGGTGCAAGTGTGATGTTGATTACTGCTTTACTGTCTTTCAAACTGAAGTACGAGCCAGAACAGCGTCTCTTCTCAACTGCTGCACCTCGTAAACATCCGGGTTTGTAGAAAATACAACCTGCTAGAAACTCGCTCCTCATCTGGTCTTTTTATTGCTGTCTGGATCCGAGAGGAAAATCTGTTACAGATGATAAATTAATCCCGTCCAAACAAGGCTTAAGGCTGAAACTCCAGCTATTTCAGGTCAAAAAGGTGTTTCAGGTGTATGAAAGAATCTGGAGAGAAAGTGTCGCCATGACGACGTGCTGTGACCTCTACACCGTTTGATGCTCAAGTAAACTGAAAGTTGGGGATTCCCTGCACTTGCACCCTGTTTATAGCAGATTACATCATTGCATATGTGATTAAGGGGGGGGGGGAATGCTTACAATGCAGGGATTTGCCCAGACCAGGATAAAGTGCTTCCTGGGGGATGAGGAATGATTCGTAGTCTTGCAGAATGCACTAGAGTTTCTTTTGAGGTGAGGTGAAGTCACACAAAATGGTGTGGACTTTTCAGCACCAGTGATCAGCTGGTGAGCTCATCTCTGATGTCACTGGTGCTGCTGGGATAAAAAATAGATGGTCATGAAGAAGACACAGAAACCTGTGCTGCTGAGACGCCCGAGGACACAACAGGAGTGACATCAGTGTTACTTACTCGCATGGAGAACTCTCCTATTTCTGTCTGATAGCTGTGGAGAGTGAAAAGAGGCTTTTGTTTCAGTGGAGAATGTGGAGGACTCTGGGGCGTGACGCTCCCAGAGTTTAAAGATTCCTGATAAAGTTCACTAAGGTCACTTCAAGGGTCCAGGTCCACGATATTGCATCTGTTTAAACCACGTGATCTGTTCGTCTGCGTGGTATAGAGAACGTGTCAGATGTTTGGGACTGTTTGGAAAGTCAGGCATCTGTTCCTTGAGTAACAGCTGTCAGGACTCTGACTCGGGTCTCGCCCGTGACGTGCTCTAACAGCTGTCAGAAATCTGAATCTTTTCTTCACTTTGTGGAAATATCTCACACGCCACATTAGAAATGTTTTGGATTGTGGCTGTTGCGTAACTCTTGATCTCGTAGGAGCCCTGAGAAGGATCTGAGGATCTGGTGTTAAACTGACAACAAAGAGTCATCGCTGGAAAGGAAGAAGGCTGGAGGAAGTCATGAGATTAACGCCCACGGAGTTAGACGTTACGGTTACAACATCCAGCAGCATGGAGGCTTTTCATAGCAGAGCTCTGGTTAAATTTGTATTTAAAGTCACGTGACGCTGATTTGCGTCCTGCCACATTACTTGCATTGAAGCACCCCCCCCCCCCACACACACACACCCTCAGTCAGTCCTACACAGTTGCTGTGGCTCTGAGCTCCTGTTACTCCACCCACTGACCCAGGATCAGTTAGTTACGCAAACCGTAAGCAGCCTAACTGATCCAGAATCAGCTGTTAAGCAGGAACAGGGTTTAATTAGTCTCAGGCATTCAGCTGTTGGTCTCTGATTAGCAACAGGCTAATTTCTGCATCCACAGTAATGGATGATAAATGTAACATATTGGAAAATGAACAACTGGCTGTAAGATGTTTCACATTTCTGACACTGTGCCATATTCACAGCTCAGTTAAGTCAATCTCTCCATCAGTTAGTCAGTTGGTATCTCAGTCAGTTGATTATACACTCAGGTTATTCATTCAATCGGTCGGTTAGTTAAATGGTCAGTTACTCAGTCAGTCAGTTGCATAGATATCTGGGACATATCTGGGAGATATCTAGACAGTCAACCATTCATTTGGTCAATTAGTTACTCATTCAGTTTGTAATTAACTTAATTAGACAGACAGTCAGTCAGTTAGATAGTTGGTACATTAGTCAGTCAGTCAGTTACTCAGTCAGTGAGTTGCTCATTTGGTCAGTTATTTAGTTAGTCACTCAGTTAGTTGGTCAGTTAGTTAGTCAGTCAATCAGTTACTTAAACACTCAGTTAGATGGTCAGTCATTTACTCAGTCAGTCACTTAAACTGTCAGTCAGTCAGTCAGTTACTCAGTCATTTAGTCAGTTTCTCAGTCAGTCAGATACTCAATCAGTCAGTCAGTTACTCATTTGGTCAGTTATTTAGTTAGTCACCAAGTTAGTTGGTCAGTTAGTTATTTAGTCAGTCATTCAGTTACTTAGACACTCAGTTAAATGGTCGTTCAGTTACACAGTCAGTCAGTTATTTAGTCAGTCATTCAATTACTTAGACACTGTTAAATGGTCAGTCATTTACTCAGTCAGTCAGACAGCAGTTACTCAGTCGTGCAGTCAGTTACTCAGTCAGTCAGTCATTCAATGAGCAAAATGCCTTTTTTTAATCATCTTAAACACTTATGAAAATGAAATGTCTTAAATCACGTCCATAAATATAAATCAAACATTATAATATAAGATTTTTATGTGTACTAAATTCATGGAACATTCCCAAATACAGCTCAAACATTTTATTTTTTAAGTCTGTTCCATAAAGTCTGTATTCCATAAACACAGGCTGCAGTGCTGTAACGTCTTTCTCCTAAAAGCTTGTCTCTATGCTGGGATCCACATGTTGGCGTGATTGAACAGGAACGAACGCTTTGTAGGGACGTCTGGCTCGTAGGAGCCTAAAAGATAAAGAAGAGACACATCAGTTTATAAAAACAAGAGCAAAATTCATAACAGTGTTATAGAGGAATGATGACAAATAAAAAGTATGTGTGTGTTAATGATCCTGTAGATTTGATGTAGACTGTGGTACATTGAAAGATAATGTAACCTATATTAGCATATTTATATTAGCGCCTCACCTGGGCCTGGGACACCGTGTCCTCTGGTGTGGTGTGGCTCTCTGCATGTGCTGGACTTGAATGCAGCACTGGCCATGAGGTGTTTATGAGGTCCGGTGTAGTTCACAATTTCATACTGACCTGGCCCAGGCAATGGGGGGTCTTTAGGAGGAATCAGAGGAGGAGCTGAGAGTCCTAAATAATGCCTTCTCCTGAAACACACACACACACACACACACACACACACACACACAGAACATAGTGTAAGTGTCAAAATATCAGCATGCAGTCTAGTGCCACATAGAAGTAGCTATAATAGCTGTAAGACACACGTACGGTATAATGGTCCTCTTGACAGGTTCTGGAGTATTATAAGGGCTGTAGGATCCTGGACCCGGGCCTTCACTCCACACCAGAGTCTGAATCCTTGCAGAAGTGGACTTGAAGCAGGACAAGGGTACTATAGGGGTTTTCTGTATCACTGTGTCCTTCACATTGTAGTGACCTGCAATCAGGAGAGAGAAAGAGACAGGATTAATACAGTGACAGGAAGCAGAATTACTGTAACCTGTGTAGTGTAATGAGGTGGTGTAATGAGGTGGTGGTGTAATGAGGTGGTGTAATGTGGTGGTGTAATGTGGTGGTGTAATGAGGTGGTGTAATGTGGTGGTGTAATGTGGTGGTGTAATGGGGTGGTGTAATGTGCTGGTGTAATGTGGTGGTGTAATGTGGTGGTGTAATGAGGTGGTGTAATGAGGTGGTGTAATGTGGTGGTGTAATGTGGTGGTGTAATGAGGTGGTGTAATGGGGTGGTGTAATCCAACTAGATTACTGAAAGAAGTGATACACACAGCTGGAGAGCCTCTCCTCAACATTATTAATTCCTCGTTATGTTTAGGTCACGTCCCTAAACCTTTCAAGCTGGCAGTTGTTAAGCCTCTTCTTAAGAAACCTAAACTAGACCCTAATGACTTATTAAATTACAGACCGATTTCAAACCTTCCCTTTATATCTAAAATATTAGAAAAGGTTGTGTCTACTCAATTATGCTCCTTCTTACAGGAAAACAATATCCTTGAAGAATTTCAGTCAGGTTTCAGGCCCCATCATAGCACAGAAACTGCACTAGTTAAGATCACAAATGACCTGTTTTTAGCTTCGGACCAAGGCTGCATCTCAATATTAGTTTTACTTGATCTTAGTGCTGCATTCGACACTTTAGATCATAACATTCTCATAGACCGCTTACAAAATCACATAGGTATTCAGGGACAGGCATTAAAATGGTTCAGATCCTACCTGTCTGATCGATACCATTTTGTAGATTTAAATGGAGAAATGTCCAGTGTAATGCCAGTGGAATATGGGGTCCCACAAGGTTCAGTTTTAGGACCTCTGCTTTTCTCAATATACATGCTTCCCTTAGGCAACATCATTAGAAGGCATGGGATTAGTTTCCATTGTTACGCTGACGATACACAGTTATATATCTCATCAAAACCAGATGAAATATCTAAACTGTCTAGATTAACAGAGTGCGTTAAAGATATTAAAGACTGGATGACTGATAATTTTCTATTACTAAATCCTGATAAGACGGAGATATTACTGATTGGTCCAAAAACCAGTACACAGAAGCTCTCACAATTCAACCTGTACTTAGAAGGATGTTCTATTACTACTAGCTCTACAGTGAAAGACCTGGGTGTAATATTAGACAGCAGTTTGTCCTTTGAAAAACATATTTCCGATATTACAAAAATAGCCTTCTTCCACCTCAGAAATATCGCCAAGCTTAGGAACATTTTATCTGTATCTGATGCAGAAAAGCTAGTTCACGCATTCATGACCTCCAGACTGGACTATTGTAATGCGTTATTTGGTGGTTGTCCTGCATCCTCAATAAACAAGCTACAGTTAGTCCAGAATGCAGCTGCTAGAGTCCTTACCAGGTCAAGAAAGTATGACCATATAACCCCAATATTATCATCCCTGCACTGGCTACCTGTTAAGTTTAGAATTGATTATAAACTAGCACTTCTTACATACAAGACTCTAAATGGTTTAGCTCCCACGTATCTAGCCAGTCTTCTAACACATTACAATCCATCACGCTCCCTAAGATCTCGAAACTCCGGACTTCTGGTAGTTCCCAGAATATCAAAGTCTACAAAAGGGGGTAGAGCTTTTTCATATTTAGCTCCTAAACTTTGGAACAGTCTTCCTGACAGTGTTCGGGGCTCAGACACAGTCTCCCAGTTCAAACATAGACTAAAGACATATCTCTTTAGCCAGGCATACACCTAATAAATCCCATAACTTTGTACTCCAATACATCCGATTAGATGCACATCATCATCTAGTGCCTCCTAATATCATGAATAGCAGCTACGCTAATCCCTTTCCATTTGTTTCCCTTCTTCTACCCACCCCCGAGTCACACAGAGATTGTGCCAGCTCCGGTGGCATCCAGAGATGGTCCAGCTCCAGCCGGGTTCTGCTTTCTGAGGACTGGAGTATTCAAAGCAGCACTGCCAACCCTATGTGGACATTTTACACATAGCATTCTACACATGCTGTATCTGCATCACACAACTAATGCAGAAAGGACATTGTTCATATCACACTCTCCGTGTGTCACCCAGATGAGGATGGGTTCCCTTTTGAGTCTGGTTCCTCTCAAGGTTTCTTCCTAATACCATCTGAGGGAGTTTTTCCTTGCCACAGTCGCCTGAGTCACCTCAGGCTCGCTCACTAGGGAAAATTTTGTCTAACATCTAGGACTGTTTGTTTGTATGTTTATTGTTTTTTATGTTCTGTAAAGCTGCTTTGAGACAATGCTCTTTGTTAAAAGCGCTATACAAATAAAATTGAATTGAATTGAATTGAATTGAATTAATGTGCTGGTGTAATGTGGTGGTGTAATGTGGTGGTGTAATGAGGTGGTGTAATGAGGTAGTGTAATGTGGTGGTGTAATGAGGTGGTGTAATGTGGTAGTGTAATGAGGTGGTGTAATGTGGTGGTGTAATGAGGTGGTGTAATGAGGTGGTGTAATGTGGTGGTGTAATGAGGTGGTGTAATGAGGTGGTGTAATGTGGTGGTGTAATGAGGTGGTGTAATGTGGTGGTGTAATGAGGTGGTGTAATGAGGTGGTGTAATGAGGTAGTGTAATGAGGTGGTGTAATGAGGTGGTGTAATGTGGTGGTGTAATGAGGTGGTGTAATGAGGTGGTGTAATGAGGTAGTGTAATGTGGTAGTGTAATGAGGTGGTGTAATGAGGTGATGTAATGAGGTGGTGTAATGTGGTAGTTTAATGGGGTGGTGTAATGAGGTGGTGTAATGAGGTAGTGTAATGTGGTGGTGTAATGAGGTGGTGTAATGAGGTGGTGTAATGAGGTGGTGGAATGTGGTAGTTTAATGGGGGGGGTGTAATGAGGTGGTGTAATGAGGTGGTTTAATGAGGTGGTGTAATGTGGTGGTGTAATGAGGTGGTGTAATGTGGTGGTGTAATGTGGTAGTTTAATGAGGTGGTGTAATGAGGTAGTGTAATGTGGTGGTGTAATGTGGTGGTGTAATGAGGTGGTGTAATGTGGTGGTGTAATGTGGTGGTGTAATGAGGTGGTGTAAAAGGGGAGTTTTAAAGAGGTGGGGTAATGGGTAGTGTAATGAGGTAGTGTAATGAGGTAGTGTAATGAGGTGGGGTAATGAGGTAGTTTAATGAGGTGGTGTAATGTGGTAGTGTAATGAAGTGGTGTACTGAGGTGGTGTAATGAGGTGGTGTAATGAAGTGGTGTAATGAGGTGTTTAATGAGGTGGTGTAATGTGGTGGTGTAATGAGGTGGTGTAATGGGTGGGGTAATGTGGTGGTGTAATGAGGTGGTGTAATGAGGTGGTGTAATGGGTGGTGTAATGAGGTGGTGTAATGGGTGGTGTAATGAGGTGTGTAATGAGGTGGTGTAATGAGGTGGGGTAATGGGTGGTGTAATGAGGTGGTGTAATGGGTGGTGTAATGAGGTGTGTAATGGGTGGGGTAATGAGGTGTGTAAAGGGGTGTAATGAGGTGGTGTAATGTGGTGTTTAATGGGTGGGGTTTAAAGAGGTGGTGTAATGAGGTGGGGTAATGTGGTGGGGTTTAAAGGGTGGTGTAATGAGGTGGGTAATGAGGGGTTTAAGGGGGTTTTAAAGGGTGGTGTAATGAGGTGGTGTAATGAGGTGGTGAATGGGTAGTTAATGGGTGGGGTAATGAGGTGGTGTAATGAGGGGGGTTAATTTGGGAAGTGGTGTTTTAAAGGGTGGTGTAATGAGGTGTGTAATGAGGTGGTGTAAAGGGTGGTGTAATGTGGTGGTGTAATGAGGTGGTGTAATGAGGTGGTGTAATGAGGTAGTGTAATGTGGGAGTGTAATGAGGTGGTGTAATGAGGTGATGTAATGAGGTGGTGTAATGTGGTAGTTTAATGGGGTGGTGTAATGAGGTGGTGTAATGAGGTAGTGTAATGTGGTGGTGTAATGAGGTGGTGTAATGAGGTGGTGTAATGAGGTGGTGGAATGTGGTAGTTTAATGGGGTGGTGTAATGAGGTGGTGTAATGAGGTGGTTTAATGAGGTGGTGTAATGTGGTGGTGTAATGAGGTGGTGTAATGTGGTGGTGTAATGTGGTAGTTTAATGAGGTAGTGTAATGAGGTGGTGTAACGTGGTGGTGTAATGTGGTGGTGTAATGAGGTGGTGTAATGTGGTGGTGTAATGTGGTGGTGTAATGAGGTGGTGTAATGTGGTGGTGTAATGTGGTAGTTTAATGAGGTGGTGTAATGAGGTAGTGTACTGAGGTAGTGTAATGAGGTGGTGTAACGTGGTGGTGTAATGTGGTGGTGTAATGAGGTGGTGTAATGTGGTGGTGTAATGTGGTGGTGTAATGAGGTGGTGTAATGAGGTGGTGTAATGAGGTAGTGTAATGAGGTGGTGTAATGAGGTGGTGTAATGTGGTAGTTTAATGAGGTGGTGTAATGAGGTGGTGTAATGAGGTGGTGTAATGTGGTGGTGTAATGAGGTAATGTAATGTGGTGGTGTAATGAGGTGGTGTAATGAGGTAAAGTAATGTGGTGGTGTAATGAGGTGGTCTAATGAGGTGGTGTAATGAGGTAATGTAATGTGGTGGTGTAATGAGGTGGTGTAATGAGGTAATGTAATGTGGTGGTGTAATGAGGTGGTGTAATGAGGTGGTGTAATGAGGTAATGTAATGAGGTGGTGTAATGAGGTAGTGTAATGAGGTGGTGTAATGAGGTAGTGTAATGAGGTAGTGTAATGAGGTGGTGTAATGAGGTAATGTAATGAGGTGGTGTAATGAGGTAGTGTAATGAGGTGGTGTAATGTGGTGGTGTAATGAGGTAACGTAATGAGGTAATGTAATGAGGTAGTGTAATGAGGTGGTGTAATGTGGTGGTGTAATGAGGTAATGTAATGAGGTGGTGTAATGAGGTAATGTAATGTGGTGGTGTAATGTGGTAGTGAAATGAGGTGGTGTAATGAGGTAATTAATGAGGTGGTGTAATGAGGTGGTGTAATGAGGTGGTGTAATGAGGTAGTGTAATGAGGTAGTGTAATGAGGTGGTGTAATGAGGTAATGTAATGAGGTGGTGTAATGAGGTAGTGTAATGAGGTGGTGTAATGTGGTGGTGTAATGAGGTAATGTAATGAGGTGGTGTAATGAGGTAGTGTAATGAGGTGGTGTAATGAGGTGGTGTAATGAGGTAATGTAATGTGGTGGTGTAATGAGGTGGGGTAATGTGGTGGTGTAATGAGGTAATGTAATGAGGTGGTGTAATGTGGTGGTGTATTGAGGTGGTGTAATGTGGTAATGTAATGTGGTGGTGTAATGAGGTGGTGTAATGAGGTGGTGTAATGAGGTAATGTAATGAGGTGGTGTAATGAGGTGGTGTAATGAGGTAATGTAATGTGGTGGTGTAATGTGGTGGTGTAATGAGGTGGTGTAATGAGGTGGTGTAATGAGGTAATGTAATGTGGTGGTGTAATGAGGTGGTGTAATGAGGTGGTGTAATGAGGTAATGTAATGAGGTGGTGTAATGTGGTGGTGTAATGAGGTGGTGTAATGAGGTGGTGTAATGAGGTAGTGTAATGAGGTGGTGTAATGAGGTAATGTAATGTGGTGGTGTAATGAGGTGGTGTAATGAGGTGGTGTAATGAGGTAGTGTAATGAGGTGGTGTAATGAGGTGGTGTAATTAGGTGGTGTAATGAGGTGGTGTAATGAGGTGGTGTAATGAGGTGGTGTAATGTGGTGGTGTAATGAGGTGGTGTAATGAGGTAATGTAATGGGGTGGTGTAATGAGGTAGTGTAATGAGGTGGTGTAAGAGGTAATGTAATGAGGTGGTGTAATGAGGTAGTGTAATGAGGTGGTGTAATGAGGTGGTGTAATGAGGTAATGTAATGTGGTGGTGTAATGAGGTGGTGTAATGTGGTGGTGTAATGTGGTAGTGTAATGAGGTGGTGTAATGAGGTGGTGTAATGAGGTGGTGTAATGTGTTAGTTTAATGGGCTGGTGTAATGAGGTGGTGTAATGAGGTGGTGTAATGAGGTAATGTAATGGGTGGTGTAATGAGGTGGTGTAATGAGGTGGTGTAATGAGGTAAAGTAATGTGGTGGTGTAATGAGGTGGTGTAATGAAGTGGTGTAATGAGGTAATGTAATGTGGTGGTGTAATGAGGTTGTAATGGTGGTGTAATGAGGTTGTAATGGGTGGTGTAATGAGGTGGGGTAATGAGGTGGTGTAATGAGGTTGTAATGGGTGGGGTAATGAGGTGGTGTAATGAGGTGGTGTAATGAGGTGGTGTAATGTGGTGGTGTAATGAGGTGGTGTAATGAGGTGGTGTAATGAGGTAGTTTAATGAGGTGGGGTAATGGGTTGTAAAGTGGTGGTGTATTTTGGGGGGTGTAATGAAAAGGGGTAATGGGTTGTAATGAGGTGGTGTAATGGGTGGTGTAATGAGGGGGTGTAATGAAGTGGTGTAATGAGGTAATGTAAAGTGGTGGTGTAATGAGGTGTGTAATGAGGGGGGGTGTTTGTTTTAAAGGGTTTGAAAAGGGTGGTGTAATGAGGTGGTGTAATGAGGTTGTAATGAGGTTGTAATGTGGTGGTGTAATGGGTGTGTAAAGAGGTGGTGAATGAGGTGGTGTAATGTGTTGTTTAATGGGTGGTGTAATGAGGTGGGAAGGGGGGTTTTAATGAGGTAGTTAATGAGGTGGTGTAATGGGTTGTAATGGGTGGTGTAATGGGTGGTAATGATGGTGTAATGTGGTGGTGTAATGAGGTGGTGTAATGGGTGGTGTAATGAGGTGGTGTAATGAGGGGGTGTAATGAGGTAATGTAAAGTGGTGGTGTAATGAGGTGGGGTAATGGGTGGTGTAATGTGGTAGTGTAATGAGGTGGTGTAATGAGGTGGTGTAATGAGGTTGTAATGGTTGTTTAATGGGTGGGGTAATGAGGTGGGGTAATGAGGTGGTGTAATGAGGTAATGTAATGGGTGGTGTAATGAGGTTGTAATGAGGTGGGGTAATGAGGTAATGTAATGTGGTGGTGTAAAGGGTGGGGTAATGAGGTGGTGTAATGAGGTAATGTATTGGTGGTGTAATGAGGTAATGTAATGGGTGGTGTAATGAGGTGGTGTAATGAGGTGGTGTAATGGGTGTGTAATGGGTGGGGTAATGAGGTGGTGTAATGAGGTGTGTAATGAGGTGGTGTAATGAGGTTGTAATGAGGTGGTGTAATGGGTGGTGTAATGAGGTGGTGTAATGAGGTTGTAATGGGGTGGTGTAATGGGTAGTGTAAAGAGGTGTGTAATGAGGTTGTAATGTGGTGGGGTTTAAAGGGTGGTGTAATGAGGTGGTGTAAAGAGGTAATGTAATGAGGTGGTGTAATGGGTGGTGTAATGAGGTGGTGTAATGGGTAATTAATGGGTGGTGTAATGAGGTGGTGTAATGGTGGTGTAATGAGGTAATGTAATGGGTGGTGTAATGGGTGGGGTTTAAAGAGGTTGTAATGAGGTTGTAATGTGGTGGTGTAATGAGGTTGTAATGAGGTGGTGTAATGAGGTGGGGTAATGGGTGGTGTAATGAGGTGGTGTAATGAGGTGGTGTAATGAGGTGTTTAATGAGGTTGTAATGTGGTGGTGTAATGGGTGGTGTATTTTGGGGGGTTTTAATGTGGTGTAATGGGTGGTGTAATGAGGTGGTGTAATGTGGTGGTGTAATGAGGTGGTGTAATGAAGTGGTGTAATGAGGTAATGTAATGTGGTGGTGTAATGAGGTCGTGTAATGAGGTGGTGTAATGTGTTAGTTTAATGGGCTGTTGAAATGAGGTGGTGTAATGAGGTGGTGTAATGAGGTAATGTAATGAGGTGGTGTAATGGGTGGGGTAATGGGTGTGTAATGAGGTGGTGAATGAGGTGGGGTAATTTTTTTTAAGGGTGGTGTAATGAGGTTGTAATGGGTGGGGTAATGAGGATGTAATGGGTGGTGTAATGGGTAATGTAATGAGGTGGTGTAATGAGGTGTGTAATGGGTGGGGTTTAAAGGGTGGTGTAATGAGGTGGTGTAATGAGGTGGTGAAAGAGGTGGTGTAATGAGGTTGTAATGAGGTTGTAATGGGTGGTGTAATGAGGTGGTGTAATGGGTGGTGTAATGTGGTGTGTAATGGGTGGGGTAATGAGGTGGTGTAATGAGGTGGTGTAAAGTGTTAGTTTAATGGGCTGGTGTAATGAGGTGGTGTAAAGAGGTGGGGTAATGAGGTTGTAATGTGGGGGTGTAATGAGGTGGTGTAATGGGGGGGTTAGGGTTTAATGGGTGGTGTAATGAGGTGGTGTAATGGGTGGTGTAATGAGGTAATGTATGGGTGGTGTAATGGGTAATTAATGGGTTGTAATGAGGTGGTGTAATGGGTGGTGTAATGAGGTATGTAATGAGGGGGTTGGGGGGGTAATGAGGTAGTGTAAAGAGGTGGTGTAATAGGTTGTAATGGGTGGTGTAATGGGTGGTGTAAAGAGGTGGTGTAAAGAGGTAATGTAATGGGGTGGTGTAATGAGGTGTGTAATGAGGTGTGTAATGAGGTAATGTAATGGGTTGTAATGAGGTGGTGTAATGAGGTGGTGTAATGAGGTAATGTAATGGGTGGTGTAATGAGGTGGTGTAATGAGGGGGTGTAATGAGGTAATGTAATGTGGTGGTGTAATGAGGTGGTGTAATGAAGTGGTGTAATGAGGTAATGTAATGTGGTGGTGTAATGAGGTGGTGTAATGAGGGGGGAATGGGGAATGAAGGGGGGTGTAAATTTTTGGGGGGTGTAATGAGGTGGTGTAATGGGTGGTGTAATGAGGTGGTGTAATGAGGTGGTGTAATGAGGTAGTTTAATGAGGTGGTGTAATGTGGTGGTGTAATGTGGTGGTGTATTGTGGTGGTGTAATGAAATGGTGTAATGTGGTGGTGTAATGAGGTGGTGTAATGTGGTGGTGTAATGAGGTGGTGTAATGAAGTGGTGTAATGAGGTAATGTAATGTGGTGGTGTAATGAGGTCGTGTAATGAGGTGGTGTAATGGTTTGTTTAATGGGTGTTGAAAAGAGGTTGTAATGAGGTGGGGTAATGAGGTAATGTAATGGGTGGTGTAATGAGGTAGTGTAATGAGGTGTGTAATGAGGTGGTGTAATGGGTAGTTAATGGGTGGTGTAATGAGGTTGTAATGAGGTGTGTAATGAGGTTGTAATGGGTGGTGTAATGGGTATGTAATGAGGTGGTGTAATGAGGTGGGGTAATGGTTGTTTAATGGGTGGTGTAATGAGGTGGTGTAATGAGGTGGTGAATGAGGTGGTGTAATGAGGTAATGTAATGAGGTGGTGTAAAGGGTGGTGTAATGAGGTGGGGTAATGAGGTGGTGTAAAGTGGTGGTGTAATGGGTATGTAATGAGGTGGTGTAATGAGGTGGGGTAATGGTTGTTTAATGGGTGGTGTAATGAGGTGGTGTAATGAGGTATGTAATGAGGTGGTGTAATGGGTGGTGTAATGAGGTGGTGTAATGGGTGTTTAATGGGTGGTGTAAAGAGGTGGTGTAATGGGTGGTGTAATGAGGTTGTAATGAGGTGGGGTAATGGGTAGTTTAATGAGTTGTAATGAGGTTTAATGTGGTGGTGTAATGAGGTTGTAATGAGGTGGTGTAATGAGGTATGTAATGAGGTGGTGTAATAAAGGGTTTTAATGGGTGGTGTAATGAGGTTGTAATGGGTGGTGTAATGAGGTAATGTAATGTGGTGGTGTAATGAGGTGGTGTAATGAGGTGGTGTAATGAGGTAATGTAATGTGGTGGTGTAATGAGGGGGTTGGGGGGTTTTAATGAGGTAATGTAATGAGGTAATGTAATGGGTGGTGTAATGAGGTGGTGTAATGAGGTAATGTAAAGTGGTGGTGTAATGAGGGGGTTAATGAAGTGGTGTAATGGGTTGTAATGGGTGGGGTAATGAGGTGGTGTAATGGGTGGGGTTTAAAGAGGTTGTAATGGGTGGTGTAATGAGGTGGTGTAATGAGGTAATGTAATGAGGTGGTGTAATGGGTGGGGTAATGAGGTGGTGTAATGAGGTTGTAATGGGTGGTGTAATGAGGTGTTTAATGAGGTGGTGTAATGGGTGGTGTAATGGGTTGTATTTTGGTGGTGTAATGAAATGGTGTAATGGGTGGTGTAATGAGGTTGTAATGTGGTGGTGTAATGAGGTGGTGTAATGAAGTGGTGTAATGAGGTAATGTAATGTGGTGGTGTAATGAGGTGTGTAATGAGGTGGTGTAATGAGGTATGTAATGGGTGGTGTAATGAGGTTGTAATGAGGTGTGTAATGAGGTAATGTAATGTGGTGGTGTAATGGGTGTGTAATGAGGTGGTGAATGAGGGGGGAATTTTTTTTAATGGGTGGTGTAATGAGGTGGTGTAATGGGTGGTGTAATGAGGTAGTGTAAATGGGGTTTGGGTTTTAATGAGGTGGTGTAATGAGGTGTGTAATGAGGTGGTGTAATGGGTGGGGTTTAAAGAGGTGGTGTAATGGGTGGGGTAATGAGGTGGTGTAATGAGGTGGTGTAAAGGGTAATGTAATGGGTGGTGTAATGGGTGGTGTAATGAGGTAGTGTAATGAGGTGGTGTAATGAGGTGGTTAATGGGTTGTAATGAGGTGGTGTAATGGGTGTGTAATGAGGTGGTGTAATGAGGTGGTGTAATGAGGTGGTGTAATGGGTAATTAATGGGTGGTGTAATGGGTGTGTAAAGGGTGGGGTTTAAAGAGGTGGTGTAATGGGTGGTGTAATGAGGTGGTGTAATGAGGTGGTGTAATGAGTGGTGTAATGGGTAGTTAATGGGTGTTAATGAGGTGGTGTAATGAGGTAATGTAATGTGTGGTGTAATGAGGTGGTGTAATGAGGTGGTGTAATGAGGTAATTAATGAGGTGGTGTAATGGGGGGTTAGGGGGGTAATGAGGTGTGTAATGAGGTGGTGTAATGGGTAATGTAATGTGGTGGTGTAATGGGTTTTAAGGGGGGTGTAATGAGGTGGGGTAATGAGGTGGTGTAATGAGGTTTAATGTGGTGGTGTAATGAGGTGGTGTAAAGGGTTGTAATGAGGTTGTAATGGGTGGTGTAATGAGGTGGTGTAATGGGTAATTAATGGGTGGTGTAATGGGTGGTTAATGGGTGGGGTTTAAAGGGTGGTGTAATGAGGTGGGGTAATGAGGTGGGGTAATGGGTGTTTAATGAGGTGGTGTAAAGAGGTGGTGTAATGAGGTAATGTAATGGGTGGTGTAATGAGGTGTGTAATGAGGTGGTGTAATGAGGTAATGTAATGTGGTGGTGTAATGAGGTGGTGTAATGAGGTGGGGTAATGAGGTTGTAATGGGTGGTGTAATGAGGTGGTGTAATGAGGTGGGGTAATGAGGTAATGTAAATTTGGTGGGGTAATGAGGTGGTGTAATGAGGTGGTGTAATGAAATGCAAAGGGTGGTTTGAGGGGTTAATAGGTGGGGTTAAGAGGAAGAATGGGTGGGTAATAGGGGGTTTTAATGAGGTGGTTAATATAATTAATTGGTGGTTAATAGGGGGTTAATGATGGGGTTTAATGATAATTAATGTGGGGGTGTAATAGGTGGGGTTAATATTTAATAGGTATTAATTTCTTTAATGATTTAATGATTTAATAGGTTGTAATGAGGGGTTTAATGATTTAATTTATTAATGAGGTTGTAATAGGTTTAATTTAATGTAATGTGGTTTAATAGGTTGTAATGAGGTGTTAATATTTAATAGGGGGTATTGTGGTGGTTAATGATTGTAAAGTTTGTAATATTTAATATGGGGTTTAA
>JAUCMX010000013.1:23012731-23035231 GCA_033459395.1 Hemibagrus guttatus
AACATCATCAGAGGATGGGACCGCTACCTAACAAACCAGAAGTGAGTAACACAGCAAGAGAGATGAGCTCAGGACACCTCAACACACACACACACACACACACACACACACACACACGCCTCATGTGTTGTGTTGTTTCCTTTCCCAGAAACTCCAACAGTAAGACGGACAGAAGGAACCGAAAGTTCAAAGAGGCGGAGCGGCTCTTCAGTAAATCCTCTGTAACATCAGTGGCTGTCAGTGTCCCTCTCTTATCTCTCTCCTCTCTCTCTCTCTCTCTCACTCACTCACTCACTCACTCACTCACTCACTCACTCACTCACTCACACACACACACACACACACACACACACACACACACACACACACACACACACACACACACGCACGCACGTGTCTTTACGTGTATCACAGTGTCAGACTCATATTCCTCTACTTCCTGGACAATCTAACCTAAAAGACCCCCAGGTCCGGTGTAGCTCTGTTTCTCCTTGAGAATAGACAACAGAATCTGACCGTGGCTCTGTGTCATCTATTCCTCCCACTGACCAAAGAGTTCAACCTTAAACCCTTTCTACAAGTGTTTTAATCTACACACTCTTGGTTTTCATGATATGTTTCCTTTTTTTAAAAATTGGTTTATTTATTTATTTATTTACTTGTTTTTGTTTGTCTATTTATTTATTTATTTACTTTTGTATAAATATAAAGGGTTTGGCCTTGTCACCGTTTCTGCATGTTGAAGTCAAATATTAAGTAATTGGGCATTTGCTGATAATGTGGTGTTTTTAAAGCGATTCTAATTTCCTATAAAGATAAAGATGCTCTAAGAATGGTTCAGATAGCGAATTCACATTAACCTTGTCCATGTTGAGAACTCTACTCTCAGGTCATAATTATAATAATAATAATAATAATAATAATAATAATAATAATAATAATAATAATCTGTTAAGTTCTTGTGTCTAGTGTCCTGCAGTAGCATGCTTCAGAATTAATGCTAAATTGTGATCCATCAAAGTCATGAATTCCATGATCAGGAAATGATCCATTTGCGATATTTATTAATTAGCACATATACTGTTGTTTGTGTGTGTGCGCGCTAATCCCCGACTTTGCCTTCGTGTCTTTTTCCGACAGGCCGTGTGTGCTCTTGGCGGTGTCCCTGATCACATGAATGAAAAACGTGAGTTGAATTGAGTGCGTGAGCGTGCATGAGAGAGCGTGCGTGCGAGAGCGTGCGTGCGAGAGGGGGAGGGAGAGCGTGCGTGCTTGAGGGGGGGGGGAGTGCGTGCGTGCGAGAGGGGGGGAGAGAGTGCGTGCGTGCGTGCGAGAGGGGGGGAGAGAGTGCGTGCGTGCGAGAGGGGGGGAGAGAGTGCGTGCGTGCGTGCGAGAGGGGGGGAGAGAGTGCGTGCGTGCGTGCGAGGGGGGGAGAGAGTGCGTGCGTGCGTGCGAGAGGGGGGGAGAGAGTGCGTGCGTGCGTGCGAGAGGGGGGGAGAGAGTGCGTGCGTGCGTGCGTGCGAGAGGGGGGGAGAGAGTGCGTGCGTGCGTGCGAGAGGGGGGGAGTGCGTGCGTGCGTGCGAGAGGGGGGGAGAGAGTGCGTGCGTGCGAGGGGGGGAGAGAGTGCGTGCGTGCGAGAGGGGGAGAGAGTGCGTGCGTGCGTGCGTGCGAGAGGGGGGGAGAGAGTGCGTGCGTGCGGGAGGGGGGGAGAGAGTGCGTGCGTGCGGGAGGGGGGGAGAGAGTGCGTGCGTGCGGGAGGGGGGGAGAGAGTGCGTGCGTGCGGGAGGGGGGGGGGAGAGTGCGTGCGGGAGGGGGGGAGAGAGTGCGTGCGTGCGAGAGGGGGGGAGAGAGTGCGTGCGTGCGAGAGGGGGGGAGAGAGTGCGTGCGTGCGTGCGAGAGGGGGGGAGAGAGTGCGTGCGTGCGTGCGAGAGGGGGGGAGAGAGTGCGTGCGTGCGAGAGGGGGGGAGAGAGTGCGTGCGTGCGAGAGGGGGGGGGGGAGAGCGAGGTGAGGTCATGGCAGATGATGATTGTGTGTGTGTGTGTTTAGGCGAAGCAGGCAGCGGCACAGAGAGCGACGCATCTCCGGACCTGCAGAACCAGGAGAACGAGCCGGGTCAGGAGGAGGCGGAGGATGCAGACGGAGCGCTACAGGATCTGAAGCCTCAGAAAGCCGCCTCGTCCTCCAGCTCCACCAACACGGGCCACCACAGCAGCCACAAGAAACGCAAGAACAAGAACCGACACAGGTAGCGCTCAGAACAAATCACATTACAAAATCAAAATTACAACTCCGATAAAGCCTCACAACTAACACCGTTCCTGTTCGTCGTCATGACGATGGTCTCGCCGTTTCTGCCATGTTCCAGTCAGAAACCTCGTCAGCTTTAATAGTGAAGAGTCGATCCGAACGATTCGGAGTCGACTCCACAGACTGAACACGATTCGTCTGGTGTATAAAGAAATTAAATCGAAGCATCCAGATGCTTTTCAGTCAGACTTTATTTTGAGTTTGATCGATGGGGATGAAACAAATCAGGAAGGTTTTTCAGTCTAGTGTATAACTATTAACTCCTCCCCGAACTGCCCGCTGCCCTGTATCTCGCTCTCTCATTGGCTGGAGGTCCTCACCGACGTGGTTTTCAGTCAGACCTCCTTTCACACTGCAGGATTTTGAGTCGCCGACAGTTCCAGATATTTAGCATGCCCAATATTTCACGGGCATCGCCGACTAATTTAAGGAAGGAACAGAGAGATAACTGAAGCAAGCGTAAGCAATGCAGCTCTGATCTGCCCCTTGGTGGACACACAGCTGGTGTAGTCACACGTCATAACCCCGGGCTCCATGGTGTCACTCTTTCACTCCTCGCTGTTGTAACGTACACAGGGTCATTGAATCATAAAGAGCGTGAGGTGACCAGTCGTATCCGTGGAAACGTACTTCCCGATACACCTCATCATCTTTGTTCGCTCATTAGTTTCATTAATCTGCACTGTCTGCTGTATAGATTTTAATCCTTAAAGCGTTTGAGTTTTTTCCAAGTCTTTTTGTGATTTAGGACGGAGCCAGTCTAGTGTACTAACCTCTCTGTCTTTCTCTTCCTCTCTCTCTTCCTCTCCCTTAATGCTGCCCCTCAGCCCCTCCGCCATGTTCGATTATGACTTTGAGTAAGTCTGAACTTCCTGAACGTCCTGCATCTCCTCTTCCTCTTCATCCTCCTCCTCCTCCTCCTCTTTTAGCCGTTTGTGTTTTCAGCTCCTTTAGAGGGACGGTGTGTTTGGAGCGGTGTCCCTTTTGCTGCTTTTTGTTTAGTTACACACTTATTTATTTTCTTTTGTGCCAGTGGTTCAGTTTTATTCCGTTGTGTAGTCTCGCTCTCTTATTCTGCATGTTTTTTTTAAAAGCTGCTGAGATAAAAAGGGGCACTGAGAGAGAAACACGTTCGTTATTCAGACGTTGTTGCTAATTATCATTTTTTGTGATTTTTCTCTTTGTAGATTTGACATGAAGATGAATAAAAAGCCCAGAGCGGTAAGTTTTCTGGATGACAGACCAGACGCTGCATCAGAGCTGCGTAGAAACCCTGATTATAATAAGAGCTTCAGATGAGCTGCAGTCTGTTAGGAGCTGTGTGAAGATGAGAAAATAAAACCAGATATAAACTTAGTATCTAACTCTGTTTACATTGTGTGTGTTTGTGTGTACAGGATTATTCAGCCTGATGATGAAGATGGAGTGTGTTGAACCTGGACGATATCCACCATCTCAACACACACACACACACACACACACACACACACACACAGGCTGTGTTTGTTCATCATGCCCATCAGCCATTACATCAGCCGTTTTACTAAATTCTAGTGCGCATTTGATTTAGATGCTCCTTCTTCCTCCTCTTTTTCCTCTTCCTCCTCTGCTTTCCTTCTTTTTCTTCTTCCTCCTGTTCTTCTTCCTCCTTTTTCCTCTTCCTCCTCTGCTTTCCTTCTTTTTCTTCTTCCTCCTGTTCCTCTTCCTCCTTTTTCCTCTTCCTCCTCTGCTTTCCTTCTTTTTCTTCTTCCTCCTGCTCTTCCACCTCTTTTTCCTCTTCCTCTTCTTCCTCCTTCTTTTTCCTTTCTAATTCTTCCTCTTTTCTTCTTCCTCCTCCTCATCTCCGTTTGGTTTCCTACAGCACCACGTCAGCACATCTGGATCGTCTCCTCGATCCATTTCGCATGTAAAACCCTCTCCCCACATCGTTTGCGTATGTATTGGCACCCCTGCATGTTCTGTTTGTCCTGCAGCGGGTATGGAGCACGTTTTTAAGGTTCTGCTCGCTCACACAGACGTATTTTCATTGTATCCGATTGTCCGTATTTATGATGCTCCATTTGTGAAATTTTTTGTAGTTGTTTTTGCAGAATCATTTACTTTTGTAAGTGAAAAAGGAGAACTGTGTCGTCATTTTCCATCGTTGGTTTTTACTCTGTGTAAAAAAAGATTAAAAAAAATTAAGACCAAATCAGCTGATTTTATTTATTTATCTATCTATCTATTTATTTATTTATTTATTTATTTATTTATTTATTTATTATTAGAATCATAACAAATGAACTGGAACTAAACTGTTTTATTCAGTATATAGACCGTTCTTTAGCTTCACCTGATATAAAGACGCTCTCTGTAAATGATATATAAATGTAATCAAGATAATACATGATATAGAAATGCAATAAAAAAATAGTACACCCTGAATTAATCAACACCTTCTGACCAATCAGAATCCAGGATTCAGCAGCACTGTAATCTAGAGAGCGAGAGACAGACAGATGGTCACAGAATGATGGTCACGTGACTTTATCGCTATAACAAGACGGATTTTCTCTCCAGCGTCCATAAACATCCTTTATCGTGATGGTCTTCTGAAAAAGAAAAAAAAAAGAAAGTGAACTTGTTTGTGTTTTTGTGTAAAATGGTTTGTTTTGTGTAATTACAGCTCTGACCACTGTGTGTCTCTGCACCTCACAACTGTTTCTCTGTCTGTCTGTCTCTCTCTCTCTCTGTCTCTCTCTCTATCTCTCTCTGTCTCTCTGTTTCTCTGTCTGTCTGTCTCTCTCTCTGTCTGTCTATCTGTCTGTCTCTCTCTGTCTGTCTATCTGTCTGTCTCTCTCTGTTTCTCTGTCTGTCTGTCTGTCTCTCTCTCTGTCTCTCTCTCTCTCTGTCTATCTGTCTGTCTCTCTGTCTCTCTATCTCTCTCTCTCTCTGTCTGTCTCTCTCTCTCTGTCTCTCTATCTCTGTTTCTCTCTCTCTCTGTCTCTCTTTCTCTCTGTCTGTCTCTCTCTGTCTGTCTCACTCTCTCTCTCTCTCTCTCTCTTTGTCTCTCTCTCTGTCTCTCTCTCTCTCTGTCTGTCTATCTGTCTGTGTCTCTCTATCTCTGTTTCTCTCTCTCTGTCTCTATCTCTCTCTCTCGCTCTCTCTCGCTCTCTCTCTACACAGTGACCTCACTCTCCACATTTCCTTTTTATCTGTGTTTTATGATCCTGCTCATTTTTTTTCCATACAGGAAACTCATTTCCCGAATTCCTAAAACACCCTCACCGCCAGATCCAGAAACTTTTCCTGCTTTACACCCAGATCACAGGCTCCAGAATCATCCCAGAATTATTTTTATTAACTCTATTCAATCATTTCTATTATTTCCATCTGGAATCAACGGTGTTACTCGATATCACATGATTTTTTTTAAAAAAATCATCTTAACATTGAATTGAAGCTTCAGCTTTAATATTAATATTTTTATTTAAATGTTATTGTTTAAAATAATATTTAAACTTTCTAGTTTATAGAAATTATAGTTTATAGAAATTAATATATTTAAATTATATTTAAAAAAGATATTTCTCTTTACTCTATTGTGTTTCTCTTTTTGCTCGTTTTGATTATTTATAATACCAAGTTACGTTTTATTTCATTGTGTTTTATGTTTATTTATTTTGTATGACTGAAAATTTATTAATGTCTTTCTACTTGCTGCGTTGATGAATAAAGTAATTAAAAGATAATAATATTTATTTATTTATTTATTTATTTAGTGAAATATGGGGTCTCACAAGGATCAGTTTTAGGACCTCTGCTTTTCTCAATATACATGCTTCCCTTAGGCAACATCACTAGAAGGCATGGGATTAGTTTCCATTGTTACGCTGACGATACACAGTTATATATCTCATCAAAACCAGATGAAATATCTAAACTGTCTAGATTAACAGAGTGCGTTAAAGATATTAAAGACTGGATGACTGATAATTTTCTATTACTAAATCCTGATAAGATGGAGATATTACTGATTGGTCCAAAAACCAGTACACAGAAGCTCTCACAATTCAACCTGTACTTAGAAGGATGTTCTATTACTAATAGTTCTACAGTGAAAGACCTGGGCGTAATATTAGACAGCAGTTTGTCCTTTGAAAAACATATTTCCGACATTACAAAAATAGCCTTCTTCCACCTCAGAAATATCGCCAAGCTTAGGAACATTTTATCTGTATCTGATGCAGAAAAGCTAGTTCACGCATTCATGACCTCCAGACTGGACTATTGAAATGCATTACTAGGTGTTTGTCCTGAATCTTCAATAAACAAGCTACAGTTAGTCCAGAATGCAGCCAGAGTCCTTACCAGGTCAAGAAAGTATGATCATATAACCCCATTATTATCATCCCTGCACTGGCTACCTGTTAAATTTAGAATTGATTATAAACTAGCACTACTTACATACAAGACTCTAAATGGTTTAGCTCCCACATATCTAGCCAGTCTTCTAACACGTTACAATCCATCACGTTCCTTAAGATCTCGAAACTCCGGACTTCTGGTAGTTCCCAGAATATCAAAGTCTACAAAATGGGGTAGAGCTTTTTCGTATTTAGCTCCTAAACTTTGGAACAGTCTTCCTGACAGTGTTCGGGGCTCAGACACAGTCTCCCAGTTCAAACATAGACTAAAGACATATCTCTTTAGCCAGGCATACACGTAATACATCCCATAACTTTGTACTCCAATACATCTGATTAAATGCACATCATCATCTAGTGCCTGCTAATATTATGAATAGCAGCTACGCTAATCCCTTTCCACTTGTTTCCCTTTTTTTACCCATCCCCGAGTCACACAGAGATTGTGCCAGCTCCGGTGGCATCCAGAGATGGACCAGCTCCAGCTGGGTTCTGCTTTCTGAGGACTGGAGTATTCAAAGCAGCACTGCCAACCCTATGTGGACATTTTACACATAACATTCTACACATGCTGTATCTGCATCACACAACTAATGCAGAAAGGACATTGTTCATATCACACTCTCCGTGTGTCACCCAGATGAGGATGGGTTCCCTTTTGAGTCTGGTTCCTCTCAAGGTTTCTTCCTAATACCATCTAAGGGAGTTTTTCCTTGCCACAGTCTCCTAAATCACCTCAGGCTCGCTCACTAGGGACAACATTGGACCATGGAATATTGGAACATTGGATAACATCTAGGACTGTCTGTTTGCATGTTTATTGTTTCCTATGTTCTGTAAAGCTGCTTTGAGACAATGCTCTATGTTAAAAGCGCTATACAAATAAAATTGAATTGAAATTGAAAAATTTAATTAATTAATTTATTTATTTATTCTCAGCAGTCCATATTTTAAGTAACTGATTAATTTATTGAATTTAAATAGTAAAAAGGAACCGGGGGTTTAATTCATGATCACAAATTTCAAGATAGAATGGAATGATTATTTTTAATGAAATTATTATTTTCTTTTTTGAGCTAAATTCTGTGTTTTCTTCTCATTCCGGCATTTCCTCAAGCTGGAATAAAAAAAATAAATAAAAATAAAATAAATAAATAGCTTTCCAATTTAATAAAGAATTTTAGGCGTGAAGTTTCTAAATAGCGCTTCCAGCGTCCTGGGGGCGGGGCTACACATGGGGGAGGGGTATAACATAAATAAGCCCCTCCTTCCAATATTCAAATTGTCTGATGAGCAAAAACACAACCAGTGCTTTAATTTTAGTTGTACGTTTATACATTAAAATCAGAAATATATATGAATATACAATGGCGTGTTTATTTATTTTCACCATTTTTCTCTGAAGCAAGTTACAAAAAATGACAATATTTTAAAGAAGCATCTTTACAAAGAAACGTTATGCATGTTATACCTGTTACTCCGCCTACTGGGCGTAACCACGCCCCCAAGACCAGGCTGTTGTTTATTAAGTGAATGTCACTGTTTATTTCTTTCATGTCATTTATTTAAGATTTCTTTTCTACGAGGAAAATCTCACTGATGTCGAAATCCTGAGTAATCCTGTGAGCGTGTGTGTGTGTGTGTGTGTGTGTGTGCTTCAGTCTGTGGATTAGTAAGTAAGGGCTTGATAAGGGTCAATCGTTGACTTTAATGTTAAGCATTTTGACCATTTCCTGGAAAAATTATTAAAAAAAATTCCCAAGTAACTGATGACGTCACGCAACATGCTCAAGCCGCAGGTTGTGTTTCCGGTGAAATTAAACCTCTGTATTTATATTTACACATTGATTCTGTATAACTCCTGAATCTACAGTTTTTGGGGGGGGTGTGTGTGTGTGTGTGTGTGTGTGTGTGTGTGTGTTTCTGCTAGTTCAGGTCACATGCATTGAGGATAATTGGGAAAATTGTTTTGTGTATGTTCAGAAACAGCTTGAACTATAAATTTACCCTATAAACAAAGTTGACAGAAATAGATGCTGTGGTCTACAGATGCTGGTTGGATCTGTTTTTGTGAATATGCACATTGTTCAGAGTTTTCTGGAACACGAAGGTGACAGCTCTCTGTTGGAAAGACAGCGCACTACGTAAAAGCCATTATTTCATCTCCTATTTAGGGAGCAAGGAGCCATCTGGGGTTTAAAGTCAGTCTTAGTACAAACAAACAGTTTATTCCTCGTTAGCTGAGCATGATACTGCTCTGATTTCCTGCCAAGGGGGGGTGTGTGTGTGTGTGTGTGTGTGTGTGTGTGTGTGTGTAGTGCTTTCTTTCAGATGTCAGTCAGCAGGGTCAAGTCTCGACTCAGAACAGTCATGAGAATTGTGAAACAGGGCAAAAAAAAAACCCAGCACTGGGCCTTTCTTCAGGCTAGATGAAGGATTTAAGAAAAAATCCCCAGGAGAATTTCTATCAGGAAAGAATGGGTGACTATAGAATAGAGTAGAATAAAAAGCAAAAGAAGATTATGAAATAGAATAGACTAGAATAGAAAGTAATAGGCCACTATAGAGTGGAATAGAATAGAATATTTGACTAAAGAATAGAATAGAATAGAATAGAATAGAATAGAATAGAATAGAATAAAAAGGAATAGGTGACTAGAATACAATAGAATTGAAAGGAATAGAATAGAATAGGTGACGGTTTGAATAAAAAGCAAAAGAAGATTATGAAATAGAATAGACTAGAATAGAAAGTAATAGGCCACTATAGAGTGGAATAGAATAGAATATTTGACTAAAGAATAGAATAGAATAGAATAGAATAGAATAGAATAGAATAAAAAGGAAAATAGAATACTAGAATTAAAAAATAGAAAGAATAGGTGACTATAGAATAGAGTAGAATGGTTGAAATAAAATAAAGAATAGGTGGACTATAAGGGGAAAAAAAGAATAGGGGAAAAGAATAGAATAGAAATAGAATAGAATAGAATGGAAAGGAATAGGTAACTATAGAATAGAATGGAAAGGAATAGGTGAATATAGAATACAATAGAATTGAGAGGAATAGAATAGGTGACAATAGAATAGAATAGAATAGAATAGAATAGAATAGAATAGAATAGATTAATCTCTCCCTTGTATAGCTGACGCAACGTTCCTCCAGAACCCTGGTGCTAGATGAAACAACACAGAGCTGAAAAGGACTGAAAAGTCAAGTCGTCTCAGTCACATAAAGTGCATTGTGTAGAACAGTGCGAGACGAGAGACAGAGCAGACAAACAACACACTACACTGCAGGACATAAACATAATAAAGAACAGTGTGCAGCTGTAATTGACCATTGTGCCATAAAAAAGGATTGTAAACAATGAAAGCACTCTTGTAAACATACAGTAGCAGCAGGTCATGGCAGCCATTAAGTAGAGATGTGCAAAAACAGCACTGAAGTGAGTGTGTAACACAGCAGATATAGTTCACATATATGTTCACATGAGTGCAGCTGCAAACATACAGTAGGTGTATACTGAAGATATGTGTGTGTGTGTGTGTGTGTGTGTGTGTGTGTGTGTGTGTGTGTGTGTGTGAACACATCAGAACACTACAGAATAAAAATACAACAGACCACATAAATAAAACTAAATAGAATAGAACAGAACACTATAGAATATAAAAGCAGATAAAAGAATAAAATAATATAGAATAGAACAGGAGAAGTAGAATAAATACATGGCATAAATGGGTAGAGAAATAGCACAGAAGCTTTTACAGTACAAAAGATTAGAACAGATTATAAAAGACGAAATAAAAGACTAGAGTAGAAAAGAACACTGTAGAAGGGAACAGAATAGAATAAACCGCTATGACATTGAAAAGAATAGAACACTGTAGAATATTAAAGAACAGAACAAAAGGAATAGAAGAATTTATGATAAAACAGAACAGAAATAAATAGAATATAACAGAAGATTATGGAATAGAATAGAATAGAAGACTATGGATTAGAAGACTATAATAGAAAGGAATAGGTGACTATAAAATGGAATAGAATAAAACAGAATAGAATAAAATAGAATAGAACAGAATAGAATATTATAGAATAGAACAGACTAGAATAGAAAAGAACAAGTGACTATAGAATGGAATAGAATAAAACAGAATAGAATAAGATAGAATAGAATACAATAGAATAAAAGACTATGGAATAGAAGATTATAGAATAGACTAGAATAGAAAGAAATAGGTGACTATAGAATGGAATTGAATAAAACAGAATAGAAAATTATGGAATAGAATAGAACAGAACAAAACAGAATAGAACATAAATAAACAGAAGAGTACAGGTTCGATAGATTCATCTGATTGATTCAGTTAAAAGAGTCATTTGTGAAGAATCATTGAACTTTCTGAATCACTTTGTCAGCTCGAGCCACTTTTCAGCACCTTTATCTCACCGGAGTCAGACTTCACCTTTTAAGGTGTTTTGTTCCACAGGAGATTTAGGTCTTTTGATTGAACGCAGTCACACGTCTCCCTCCTCCCACAGGGGCCTCGGTTCCTCACTCGTTCTTCAGCCTGTCAGCCATGAAGAGGAGCTCCACCATGACCTGTCAGGAACACTCAGGAACACTGTGAGCGGTGAGAGTGGACCTGCACCTCCATTAATCATCATTAAAAGGAGTCTGTGTTACAGCTGGTGTCTTTAAAACCTCATCCACAAAATACTGTCTTAGATCACCATGCCCTTTTTAGGACAAAACCTCTGGGTGAAGCTGAAGAACAGACGTTCTGCACCAAAATATATATGATGGTGTGAGCTCAGGTACACTCTTAATAATCAGGGATTTATCTTCATAAATCTTAATGCAGATTTTATTGAAATGTTTAATGTATCTAGAACTTTCAGCTCTCGTCACAGCTTCTAGAAATCCTATGAACTCAAATGTATTGTATTCTATGTTTACATACACCACTGTGGAATTCTGGATTCTGATTGGCTGAAAAAAATCGTGTTCATTTTCATTCATTCATTGTCTGCCGCTTATCCGCTTATCCGAACTACACTCGGGTCACGGGGAGCCCGTGCCTATCTCAGGCGTCATAGGGCATCAAGGCAGGATACTCCCTGGACGGAGTGCCAACCCATCACAGGGCACACACACACACACACTCTCATTCACTCACACAATCACACACTACAGACTACAGACAATTTAGAGATGCCAATCAACCTACCATGCACGTCTTTGGATTGGGGGAGGAAACCGGAGTACCCGGAGGAAACCCCCGAGGCACGGGGAGAACATGCAAACTCCACACACACGGCAGAGGCAAATGTTTTACACTGGATGCCCTTCCTGACGCAACCCTCCCATTTTTCCAGGCTTGGGAACGGCACTGCATCCAGTGGCTAGGGTAGAGGCATGGGCTGGGAATCGAACCCGGGCCTTCTGCATGATAGGTGAGAAACCTACCACTGAGCCACCAATGCCCCTAGCGTGTTCATTTTCAATTCAAGTTTATTTCTATTAATATGAGCTGTTTATTTAAATTCTATGCAAGGAGTCTCCAGTGTCAGAGAAACTGAATTTAATCTAAAAAGAAAAAAAAATCTGTCTTATTACAGAAGCATCGTTCATCTTTCGTTCCATTACACAGGAAAAAAAAAAGGAAAACACAGTTCTGTAGATTTAATATTTATTGTTTTATTGTTGAAGCGTGACATATAATACAACACAACACAACACAAAACCTTTTCATTACATGCAGTAGCAAGTTTCACTTTTATTTATTTATTTATTTCATGTACATCTGGTTTATATCTTTCGTTTATATTTTATTTCCAAAATAACTCTCACGTTAAGGCAGTGACACTCAACCTCGAGTAAAATATCTCATCAGGAATTAAAAAAAAAAAAAAAAGAACAAAAACTCATAAAATATATTTTATTTTGAATTGTTTTGTTGTCTACTCTATAATCGAAATAAATTCCTGCATGGTTTTGTTTTGTTGTCTATTAACAGCTCCTGTTGTCGTGTTGTTACTGTGGTCTCAAAGACGTGAAATTTTCCTCCCACTGTGGAAAGTGCTTATAACATGCTTATAACCGCTTATAGTGTCGTGAAAATGCAAGATGATTAGAATATAAACAGGTGTCTGGAACTTCCTGTGAAGTGTGTGACAGAATACATTCTTAAAGCCGTGCAAATACCAAGCCCACGTTCACGTTCACGTGCCTCAATGCTCGTGATCCTAATTGGAACGAATTGAAAAAATATTTTAAATCAATACCATTTAGGAAACTGTGGTTAAAGATAGCTAGATTGTGTTCCTGTTGTGATTTAGCTAGATTTAGTACAGCTGGCTAGCTTCTCAGTTAGCAACTCCAATAACAAGCCCTCAGTGTGATACAATCCAACTAGCTATGTTTCCGACCTCATTTCCAACAGCACTAGTAGCTAGCTAGTTCTTTAGCTAAGATACTTTAATAGCTGATTTCTGAGCAGGCTAGTTTACTTCAGTAAACATTTTTATAATTAATTTCTCTTGCTAGCTGTTATCAGTCATGTAGCCTATGCACTAAATAAGCCAATGTTTCATTTAACTATACAGCTATTTCTATCTAGATATACATTACTAATACTAATGATGAAGTAATTGAAGCTATCTGAAGTCATAAACAGCTAGCTAGCGTCACAATTAGCTAGCTAAATATAGCCAAGCTCATTTTAAAATGGCATTAAGAGCTGTTCATGTTTAGCCACTCCAATAACAGCGGCTCAGTGTAATGCTTCTCAAGCTAACTGCATTTCATTCCTTATTGCTATAGCTAGCTAGCTGTTCATGCTTACTCAATATTGTTAAGTGCCTCATAATGCTAGCTAGGTTATTTTTTATCTTGCTAACATACTTTTTTAAAACATTATACAGTTAATTTTTGCAGTTATCACTCAGGAAGACAGTGTTCTTTTTTAACATGAATAAGTTAACTAGCTAAACAGCGGCACTTGGGATGCACATGTAGCCTAAAGGCCAGGTACAAGAAAGAGGGTGAACCTTTAAAGTGGTTTAAAAACCGATTTGAGCAGTAAGGCGTGGAACGTGAACGTAGGTTTAAATAATATCGACGTCTACATTGTGAGAATTTCTTCAGTAATCTACATGAGTGGCATGTTAAAAAGGCTTACGGCTAATTTACAGGCTGAAATACACACAACTTGACAGGAGAGCGCAAAAATCACACTGGAACGTGACCCAAATATCAATTGTCTGTTGGAATGTGGTTCTTCACACTCAGGAAGATGCTCAAAGCATTCAGTCAGGTGAGGACAGTATGTGATGTGTACATTAGTCTAGGAAAAATCATTAGATGTGGAATGCGATTAGGAAATCTGAAGTACGTTGCTGATACACACAGCAGCCTCACACAAACAAAATGCTAAAAGATATCTGGAAAGGGGTGGGGGAGGGGTGGCCTGTTAAATCTGGCTGAATATTTACATTTCTCTTGAAGGAAAACATGTTAGCTTGTTTAGCAGTCGGTGCTAAGTATAATTACAGGATGATTTACGCGAACGGGAGGATTTTCTCAGCAACTACTCAAGACTTCTGAGGTAAACATCGACACTGCTGATGATTTGGTGTCACTTCTACTGTTACTTTTACGTTGTCTGAGACAGCTGTGTGTTAGCTGGCTAAATCGTTTACCTCGGGCATTCGCTAGCTTATGCTTGGCATGCTTGTTTTCCCAGTTGCCTAGCAACAGTGTTCTCACAGATTTAAGAGGCATTTGATTTTTCCATGACAAAAATATAAGTATATAAAATACTGTTTGAGCTCCAATGTTAAAACATCGTAAATGTTTTGTTAGCTGTGTGTGTGTGTGTGTGTGTGTGTGTGTGAGAGAGAGAGAGACAGTTTTTTTTCTTTCTTTTTATCTGTCTCAGTTAAACAGCTATTCTTGTATTTCATCTCATGAGCAAGATAGTGTAAAATTTTACAAAAGAAACCTTCTTTGAACTTTATAAACTCATACTTCGATTTGCAAGTAGACAAATTTGAAAACGCTAACCAGCTAGTCAACACATCTAAACTGTTAGTCAGATTTACATCGTCATATCCTCAGTGATTTATTCATTCCATAGCAGCCGACTCACTGGTTCTATGTCTAAAGTTCCTCAAGATCATGTTGTTCTTTGGGCATTTGCATATCACACGTGATTGGTCTAGCTTGTTTTGTGACATCACATGAGTAGCCCCACCCTCAAATCAGGTTTATAGCAGGAAAAGTTTTGTTTTTAAGAAGAAACTGGCGCCAAATCTGGAACTAGGGACTTTAAAAAAAGATTTAATATTCCCAGAATATATCGTTATATCATACTGTGTATAATTTTGCTCTTTTGTGATTGTGATCTGACTCCTAATCCTAGAGTGTTTCACACACACACACACACACACACACACACACACAGAATCTGTGGTTCAGTTGTTACAGTCTTTGCACAGGATCTTTGAGCCACTGGGGAAAAATCCAGCTCCGACTAGAGAGACAGAGCATCCGGAGCACTTAAAGCACGACTGATGCCACTGACGGTCCTCAAAGGAAACGTACTTCCCATCACCGAAACCTGAGGAGGGGAATGGTTTGGGATTGAGAGAGAAAGAGAGAGATTCATGATCAGTAAGCGAAGCCATCTAATTAGGCCACGGTTTAAAGGTTTAAATAAAAACACAGCTCTTGAGCAGTAAACAGATACATTTACATAAACAGAGAGTGCATTGTACCGCTAACACACACACACACACACACACACACACACACACACACACACACACACACACACACCTGTGATGGCCTTGTTGCAGGCGGTGCATTTCTGTGCATACAGGCAGCTGAAGCACTTGACACAGTAAGGTTTCTCCCCCTGAGAGGTGAAGGGCTGACCGGCTAGCTGCATCTTACAGCCTGAGCACAGGAAACACTCCTTGTGCCAAGGTTCGTTCCGGTACGTCACCCCACCCTGCACTAGGATCTGAAACACACACACACACACACACGCACGCAGTGTCAGAAATGGCTGGTAACTAAATAGTTACCTTATAGGCACTTATTTATGTAATAGTGTGTGTGTGTGTGTGTGTGTGTGTGAGACCTGTTTGCAGTTGCTGCAGCGGGGAGCAAAGCGTCTCTCATAGCAGGGCACGCAGTAATACTTGTCCTTATCGGGGATAAAAGACTGTGAGCCCAGAGACTGCTGACACACACAACACACAAAACACTCTTCGTGCCAGGTAGAACCACCGTACTCTAACTTCCTCGATCCTGTGGTGTCGGGGGGTGGGGTGGGGTGGGGTGGGGTGGGGTGGGGTGGGGTGGGGTCAGGGTAGGAAGGCAGGTGGGGGATGGAAAGAAAGAAAGAAAAAGATAGAGGTTCTCAATAATACTAATACGATTTGACATTTATTGAAAGAGAAAGTGAAAATATATATTTTTAAAAATTGTACCATTATAATAACCATTATGATAAGGTTTCAGAAAGAAAGAAGAAAGAAAGAAAGAAAGAAAGAAAGAAAGAAAGAAAGAAAGAAAGAAAGAAAGAATCTGCAGCAGTGTGACTGTGTTTTGAGTTAAGAGGAACTCCTAATAAAGAATCTTACACCTACAGAAGGTGAAGCATGTGCCAAGCCTAAATGCACACATGTCCTGTTCATTCCATTCATATTTACTCCACTGATACAGTCCGGTCTGGAGAGTGTCACCTCTCACACAGGAAGTGATGTCATGGGTGATATGATGCCCATGTATGGCTATTGCTTAGTGTAGGTCGCTTTATTACCTTAACAGATCTCCTTATCTTCATCATGCATTTGTGTAAATGTTTCTGTCTTTACAGATAGATAAAGAGAAATAAACAAAAAAGTGCAAGGAAGGAAAACAAGAAAAGAACAAATAAACAAGAAAGAAAGAAAGAAAGTAAGAAAGAAAGAGAAAAAATTTAGCCTAAAAGAAAAGGAAACAAATGAAACAAAACGACAGAGAAAGAGAAATAAAAGTATAAAGGAAAAAACAAATAAACAAATAAATTGAAAAGAAGAATTTAAATATCAAGAAGTAAAAGAAAGTAGGAAGAATGAAAGATCCGAAAAGAGAAAAATGAATGGAAAATTAAGTAAGAGTATGAAAGAAAGAAAACAGAAAGACAATGTAATTAGAGCGAGATGTAAATAAATAAAGAAAGCAGTAGTGACAGAAAGAAAGAAAGAAAGAAAGAAAGAAGCACACATACTCAGACAGTTAGTCAGAACTGGTCTGATTATACAACACACTTTCTCTGCGTATGTGTGAAATGATGTAACTGATACTCGGGTATCAATATGACTCATGAGCTTTTAGATATGTCCCTGAGGCATGGGGCAGAGACGGAACATCCAGTCTGTCCGTCTGTCTGTCTGTCTCTCTCTCTCTCTCTCTCTCTCTCTCTATGTCTCTCTCTCTAATGTGTCATGCTAGTCGTTATTCGTTCATGTGTCACTTGAGAGCAACGTGATCCCCGTGGGCAGACGGGTGTGGCTCTGCAGGTCGATCCAGTCCTCATCAGACTGTCCCACACCTGTAACGGTGTCTCCCTGCACCAGCTGCTGCGATACGTACCTGGCATGAAGGTCTTATTGCAGGCCACACATTTGGAGGAGAACTCGCTGCAGTAGCAGTCGTTACACAGGAGAGTTTCATCCTGGCAGGTGAAAGGTTCATCGGCAAGCGAGCGATTGCAGCGGGAGCAGCGGAAACACTCCTCGTGGTAGTGGTGGTCATCGTAGTACAACTCCTACACACACACATACACACACACACACACACACACACACAAATACACTTATGGCACTTATGGAATTGTGTTGGTTTCTTTTCAGGTTCTCTTTAATTATACAACCTGCAACTGTATTGAAACTACATACTACAGACATCACAAATCTACACAAGAAAACCTTAATACTAAAGGGTCACTACATCTCAACGAAGTCCATGAAGACTAATGAGCTATGAAAACAACAGTCTTGCGGTCAACATTAATCAAAGAACCGTGACTCGAAGAGTCCATCCACTTAAAATAGAGGGATTTGAGGGGTGGATTAGTCAGAGAAGCACTTAAAGAGGCCAAGAGTTACTTTGAAGGAGCTGGAGCGATCCAAAGCTAAAATTGATCAATACATTTAGAACATAATTTCTATAGTAAAGCATGGTGGTGGCAGCATCATGTCATGGGGATGCTTTTCATCAGCAGGGGCTAAGAGGTTTGACGATGGATGGAGCAAAAATACAGGGTAAGAGAAGAAGAAAACCTAGAGATGTCTACAAGAGACTTTATATTGGGGGGCCCAATTTCAGTATGCTAATAAAAGCATACTGCCAAAGCTACAATAGAATGGCTCGAAACCAAGAGCCGGAATAGCTCGGTCGAAGACTAGAACTCGATCAACAAGATTGACAAGTTGTGGCAAGATGCATTTACAAACGAGGAACTTCATCCAATCTAAGAGACTCTGAGTAATTTTGCAACATACCAATTATTCCCTTTTTTGTTAATTAAGCATTGTGCCACAATTACTGAGGTGGTGAGAAGTAATTCCACTTTAGTTCCAGGTTGTAACACAACAAGGCATTGCGAGGCATTACATCCACACTCAGTGGCTTGTGGTACAGCAGTGACAGTGACAAGGTGGATCACTGTGTTTCTGTTCACAACACTATCCACAGATTTATCCAGAGCCGGTGTTGAGTACACACAAATCACGTTCCATGTTTGCATGTTTGCATGAAACTCTCAGCGGAGAGGTGTTACCTCTAAAAGATCTTTTTTTTCCTGTGTGCACACAGCTGGTTGGGTGATCGTGAGATGGGTTCACTACATCTCCCAGAAGACAGAATGCTTTATTTAGACTGTTTGAGAGCAAAGACTCATTTTCCCACTTACACTCTTTACAGAAATAATGGATGAGAGCTCAGTGGCACGGGAAGCAGCTCTTCAAAAACCAAGGAGGTCCAGGGTCGAAGAGAAAGAAAGATTTAATGTTTAGTTGTGAATGTACTACTGTCTAAACATCGAATTATTTTTGCCAACAATGTTCACGTCAACTGACCAGGTGTTTCACAATGACAGAGTTCCTCTAACCAACCCCTGTAATAATTCCCATCACTAATGCCTTGTAACCTGTCAGACCACAGTTCCCACCCATAATAACCCCTAACCAATCAGACCACATTTCCTACCCCTAATGTTCTATAACAAGTCCACAGTTCCCATCCTTAATGCCCCTGTAAGCAATCAGACCACTGCCACTACCATTAGTGTTTCTGTAACCAGTCAGACCACAGTTTCCACTGTTAATGCCCCTGTAACCAATCAGACCACAGTTTCTACCCTTAATGCCCCTTTAATCAATTGGACCACAGTTTCTACCATTAATGCCCCTGTAATCAATCACACTACATTCCCTACCCCTAATGCCCGTGTAACCAATCAGACCATAGTTCCTAACTCTAGCCCAAGAGTGTAATTTCTGCCACTATCCAATCAGACCACAGTTCAAACCCCTAATGCCCCCTAACCAATCAGACTACAGTTCCTACTCCTAATGCCCCTATAACCAATCAGACCACATTTCCTGCAACCAGTGCTCCATCATTATTCAGACCACAGCTTCCACCTTTTTGCCCCTGTAACCAACCAGTCTACAGTTCCCAACCCTAACCCCCGACTATAGTTCCCTCCCCTATCCTATCAGACCACAGTTCCAACCCCTAATGCCCCATAACCAATCAGACCATAGTTCTCACTCTTAATGCTATGTAACAAGTCAGTCCACAGTTCCCACCCTTAATGCCCCTGTGACCAATCAGACCACGGTTCTTACCCAAATACATCTGTAAGCAGACTATAATTCCCGCCCCTGTCCAATCAGACCACAGTTCCCACCCTTAATGCCCCTGTGACCAATCAGACCACGGTTCTTACCCAAATACATCTGTAAGCAGACTATAATTCCCGCCCCTGTCCAATCAGACCACAGTTCCCACCCTTAATGCCCCTGTGACCAATCAGACCACAGTTCTTACCCAAATACATCTGTAAGCAGACTATAATTCCTGCCCCTGTCCAATCAGACCACAGTTCCCACCCTTAATGCCCCTGTGACCAATCAGACCACGGTTCTTACCCAAATACATCTGTAAGCAGACTATAATTCCCGCCCCTGTCCAATCAGACCACAGTTCCCACCCTTAATGCCCCTGTGACCAATCAGACCACAGTTCTTACCCAAATACATCTGTAAGCAGACTATAATTCCCGCCCCTGTCCAATCAGACCACAGTTCCAACCCTTAATGCCCCTCTATCCATTTAAACTACAGTTTCTATTCCTAATGCCCCATAACCAATCAGACCACATTTACTACCCCTGATGTCCCTGTAACCAATCAGATGACAGATTCTACCATTAATGCCCCTGTAACCAATCAGACTACATTTCCTATCCCTAATGCCCCATAACCAAAACGCATCTGTAAGCAATCAGACTATAGTTCCCACCCCTGTCCAATCAGACCACATTTCCTACCCCTAATGCCCCTGTAACCAATCACAAAATGTTAAATAATAATTAAGCCTCCATTTCTAGAATCACTTCCAGTATATCATTTGTTATCCATCTTCAACTCATGTAAAATGTGTTTGATGAAGTTGTAGATTTAGAATAAACATTAAACAAATGAACTCAGACATTTATTGTGTTGTTGTGATTAATGAGTGTCGTTACTTGTCTGTTATTGTACTTGAGTGCATTCCTAACAGTCAGAAGCTCTGCACAAGATAAAATGTGTTTATATAATGACGCCATGGAATAATCCTCCAAAGTGTGAATTTAATCAACACAAGCCTGAACACACACACACACACACACACACACGCTCTTTCGCTGACCCGTGAGTTGTGTCCGATGAGCTCTTTGCAGCCCTGGCAGATGTTAGCATAGAGACGATCGTAGCAGGGGACACAGTGAGGCACGTCGTCCACCTGGATGTACTTCCTCCCGTATAGAGACTCCTTACAGTTCTCACAGCTAAACTGGTCACTCATCCTGATCCACGTTCACTTACAACCTGTAACACACACACACACACACACAACATGAGAATCTTAGCCTCCGGGTAGTGATATGTTAAGGTGCTAGCATGGTGGCGGTGGTAGCATCACTGCTTCACAGCTGCGGGTCAGAGCTGTTTTCTGCTTAACCATCTTGAAATGTCTCACAGTGTGTATGTTTTCAGATGAAATAATAAATAGATAAATAGATGTGAGCTAAAACATGACCAAAGCACTGCACCGAACTAGCACAAGGAGTAACTGGCAAGGACTAACTAACTGGGTTCCATAAAACTGTAGTAATTAATTCCTGCGATTTGTTTTTACAAAGGAAAAGACCACAGGACGAGCCTTTGTTTGATTTTTTCAGTGTGCTGGTACATTTTATATAAATTGACTTTTTAAACTGCTGATATTTTTATTCACATTTGGTCTCCTTTATTTATCTTTTTCTTGTCCCATCCCGTCATGGCACCCGCTATTTAAACAGCTGGACTGGATTCTGCCTCACTTACAATAAAAGCATCTGCCAAGCGAATAAACGTGAACGTAAACGTGATTATTACGGCTGTTCGAGTCGTGTAAACCATGAGAAAATCAGATAGCGGTGTGTGTGTTTCCCTGCAGTGATATTCGCTGCCTGTAAAGCAAAGACAGGCGCAAATAAACAGCAGGAAGTTCCGAATGCCAGACGGAGAGTTTGAGAGTCTGTGAGAGCCGCAAAAGAAATGCAAAGAATGTAGCGATGTTGACCGAAGCTATTTTCTAATTACGTACACACACAAAACATCTTCTCTATAGCTATCTACAGCGATTTAAACCAGAGAGCCTGTGAGTGTCCTGAACCTCAGTCTGTCTGCTTTCAGTGCTTTCAGCTTCTACACAATGCCAGACACAGACCCAAATCATGACCAGACCTCTTTCTGTCCTTCCTTTAGTTTTCCTTCCAAACCCTTGACATTTGGTTACGGTGTCACTCGGAGCTGGCAGAATGGAAAGACGGAGCAGAGTGCCATGGAGGAAAAAACAAAACAAAAGCCCCTTTTTCATCCGTAACCTTTTTAAAAGCTGTAAGAGAGGGGTAATAAATCTTCCTAAATGGTGCACACAGGTGTAACAGCTTTCCTTTATTGCTTACACAGTGCAGACGATGTCCCCATTACCGGATACCTCTATAACGTTAAAAAAAAAACTACAGACATCATCCAGAAGCGTGTCACCGTCTTAATTTATCATCGTACAGCATGACTCGCTTTCACACCAATAATACACGAGGTTTTAGTGACGGAAATGCTGATGTTTTTCCCCATTTTGTCACCACCGATAACATGTGATCCGATAACATGTGGAAACTGTGATCAGGTGAACCAGGACTGATGTTCTCCAGCAAGATTTCCATCCTATCTCCATCTCACAAAACAAACAGAACACCTGAAACTAGGAAAAAACCCCAAAAAACTTTAGATATATTATAGATCATGTGTGTTTGGGGATTTGGTCTCCTCCCCTGTGTTGTCATTGGTTGATCTCGTTCAAGCTCATTGTTCTGTTGCTTCCTGGTTTCAGCCCTCGTGTGTTTTCCGGTTTCATGTATGTGACGTTGTGTGTTGCTGCCTGTCTGGGGTTTGACCCTTGCCTTGAATAA
>JAUCMX010000013.1:23040231-23050231 GCA_033459395.1 Hemibagrus guttatus
ATCTGCCCAAGCAAATGCTTCATTGGCTTTATCTGATGAACAGGGACTTTTCATTTTGTCAGCTCTATCTGCCCAAAAAGGGGCTTTTGGGTGCTTTATCCTTCCAGGCATTGAGGCATTTTGGCTTTTAGTTCAGAGTTTGGTCAGTGAGAAGTCCACACTACTGGTACAAGCAGTAATATGTGGAAACTGCAGATAATTTTCTTAGTGCAGTCTAGACAGTGTATATTTAGTATGTAGTTGTTTAAAGTGTCTTGTGTCTTTATTTGCACTTCACAGTTGTGTTGTTTGTGCTGCATGTGTGTCGAAACCGTTGTATTGTGTTGTATCCTGAAGGCGCCATGTTTAGTAATTAGCCCAGCGCTAGCAGCATAGCTGAGGTTTTCTGGCATGTTGTGGTGAAGATGACAGTCCTGCCTGTACCATATTCATCTTTGAGGTTGTGTTTAACTGGGAGTGGATGAAATGGTAGAATGCTGGTTACCCACATAACTGTAGCCTCCGAGTCGAGATGGCTTCCAGAAAGATCCTTAGACAGGCTGGATGCAAATCCAATGCGACAGTACAAAAATGGAGTGGAAAAAAAAACACCAGAAGTTTGTTTAAATTGCACCAAATATTTCACGGCAGTGGATACGGTGGTTTACTGGAGGTAATAAAGTTAATCCAGCGTTAATCCGGACTGATCTGTGTTATGGTTTAAGCGGTGAGATACGAGTTCTAATAAATCTTGAACAGTGATCCAAACCCATCGCGTACAGTGTCTACATGCACACAGCTGAAATTGTTAACAGGGTCTCTGGTAGCCATATGGGCATTTTCCCCCCGCAACAAAGTACTGGAACTTTTGGCACCAGAAAATCTTCTACAGGCCACCAGGTCAATCTCAAAGCAATATACTATTTTTTGTAGCCATGTTAATGTTAGCAAAATAGCTTACCTTTACCTTGTAGCTTATTTTTATAATGTAACTATACATATCCTAAAACATAATGAAGTCCTAGTATTGTCCACCGTAGAGGATCCCTAGAGGGCACTTTCTCTTGCACAGTAGGGGCATCTAGAAGGCACTTCATCTCATTCGTCTCATGTGGCAGAGTCTACAGTGCACTGCATCACATTTTCTTCATTTGAAGCACACCCATGAGGGCGTTTGATTACGATTTCTCTTTCTCTTTTTTTTGCACAAGTGACAGGGCCTTTAGGGCACTGCATGATATTTTCTCCACTGGAAACGCACCCTGGAGGGCATTTCATCATGATTTCTTGCATTTAAGGGAGCCTATGGGGTACTATATCACATTCTTCACCATGTTTTTTTCAGAAATACCAGACCCTGTAGGGCACTGCATCACAAATCCGCTAACGGAAGAGCACCCTACAGGGCATGTCATCATGCTGCTTTTGGGCACTACATTTACATATACTACAACACTATATTTTCCACTGGCAAGGCACCCTAGAGAGAACTTCACATTTTCTTACACAGAGCAGCATCCTAGAGGGCACTTTATCATGTTTAAGTAAAGTAGAGGTGCCTATAGGGCACTACATCCTGTTTCCTTGCAAACAGAGGAGCTTATACAGCACTACATCACATATTTTCCACTGGCAAGGCACCCTAGACAGAACTTCATCACATTTTCTCACACAGAAATCCAAGAGGGCACTTTATCACATTTAAGTAAGGTAGGGTAGCTTGTAGGGCAGTACATAATGTTTCCTTGCACAGAGGGAAGCCTATTGGACACTACATTGCATATTCTCTGGAAAGACATCCTAGAGACCACGTCACCATGTTTTTTCCCCCACAAGCACCAGAGCTTATAGGGCACAGTATCACAAATCTGCCAATAGAAGGGCACCCTCCAAAGGGATGTCATCATGCTGCTTTGCACAAACCAGAGCCTACAGGGCACTACATCACATATATTCCACTGGCAAGGCACCCTATACAGAACGTCATCACATTTTCTCACACAGAACAGCATCCTAGAGGGCACTTTATCACATTTAAGTAAAGCAGGGGAGCCTATATGGCAGTACATCATGTTTCCTTGCACAGAGGGGAGCCTATTGGGCACTACATCACATATTCCCTCACACATGGTGCCCCATGAGGGCACTTCATCACATTTTTCACCATTTAAAGGACAGCCACTTGGACACATCATCATGTTTTCACCAGGTTAAGGTCACTGTATCACATATCATCTATTGTAAGAGCACCCCAGAGGGTTATATTTACCATTAGGGCACTGAAGGGTCCATCAGTGCAAAACACTGACACTGGAGACTCCTTCCAAAAATGCTGAATAAATGTCTTCTTGCAGAAAACATCACCTTACAGAAACTTTTTGTGTTAAATAACAATACATACACAATACACATTTTGATTCATTTATTATTAGGCTTTGAATGAGGGTTCACTTTCAGTCCTGGCTATCAGAAAACTATTTCCATAACACCATAGCTACTAAATATTTAAGCTGTTTAGCTGAAAATATTTGGCTCATATATTAGCTCTAAATTCATGGTCAGATCCACTCGGCGCTCACACGAACTGCAGCTGGAAGACAATGTGAGCGAATGTGAGAAAGTGGAGACGGAGAGAGAGAAAAGAGGAAGCCACAGAAAATTCCATGGACAGAAATAACTGGCTTTTTCCTGCTTATTGTGTGACTACACACAGAACTGGCTGGTGATAATATCACACGGCTGTCAAATATGTTTGAGTCAAAGCACTAAAGAGCGCACTAAAGAGTGTCCATCGGGTCACTGGGGTCATTTGGGAAAAGAAATTAAAACATGATGAGAGAGACATGAATATATCATCTTTATCAGATTAGGGTTAGTACAAATCTAGCTACAAATCACAAAATGATGAACGTTCAAGAAAGGAAAAATTAGGAAAGCGGATGGAGAGGAAATGTTGTGAATGTAACTAAAGCATCGTGCATTATGAAGTCACAACTTAGGAAGCTTTCTCTGTAAAGGTCAAGTAGGGTAACTTTGTGTTGGAATAAAAAATATCACTTTAAAATACAAGCTAAAGTGATAGATTATATTACATTTCTTTAATTAATTTGAAATGGTTCTTCTATAATGCTTTAAAAAACTTTACAATATGACATACATATACATTCCTTTAGTTTGCAACACAATTTGTTAAGATTTATGCAGGCATATTTAGAATAAACAGCTTATTACACTCTATATGTTCACTCTCTTGGTGTTAAAAAAATATAAATAGCTAGAAATTTGTGTATATATATATATATATATATATATATATATATATATATATATATATATATATATATAATTATATATATATATATGTGTGTATATATATTTTATATATATATATATATATATATATATATATATATATATATATATATATATATATATATATATTCTTACCGTTTTCCTCAGATCTCTCTCTCTCTCTCTCTCTCTCTCTCTCCCTCTCTCTCGTACGATATAATACTCCGCGCTCTCCGTCCAAAGTGGTCTAAGTTTCCACGGAAACAGTGGGCGGTGACCCCGCTGTAAAGCCCCGCCCATAACCGGAATCACCAAATCAGGCCACGGGCTACGACAAACAATTAGCAATAATTTTCCTTTCAGAATGAGAATTTCTACTTTTATTATGGCAGAGATGATGGGTTTATAGTTTCTTTATTAATGACATTTTTTAACATTGCAAGTTAAAATGAACCATTTATTTGTTTTATTTATAATTTTTTAATTATGATATTATTAATTATTATAATAATTAATATTATTATTAATACACTAGTACCCTGAAATGATTTTAAATAAAAATTATTAAAGGTTATTAAAAGATTATTAAAGATTTTATGTAGCTAACAATATTACACACTGCATATTTTAAACGTTTCAATTATTATTATTATTATTATTATTATTATTATTATTATTATAGTAGTCGTAGTCATGGTTGGTGGTTATAATAGTTGTTATAATAGCTATTATTAAGTAGTATTATAATGTAATCAGATTTTTGACATGATCTTGCTTTGACAGTTAATTTTTTTATTTATCCATCCATCCATCCACCCACCCACCCATCCATACACCCACCCACCCATCCATCCATCCATCCATCCATCCATCCATCTATCTATCTATCTATTTATAATAAACTAGTCTACCCCACATGACACATGATGAAAACATTTTGCACTTTAAACACATTTTACATTATGTTTTGAATTATTTATTATAACAGTTGGACAATTTACCCATAGTAAGTGTGAACAGTTTTAAAAATGCTAATTATTTTACAGTTATTGTTATTGATTGATACATGCCAGTCTATAGCGGTTGAAAAAAAAACCAGTGTTGGAGTAAATATATTATTTAAAACAACGTACTGGATTTATTTTCTTTAAAACAAATAAATAAATAAAATAAAACAGAATCCTAAATAATGTGCACTCAGTATGACACCTAGCGGTAACTGGGCGGCATTACATTCTGAATTTTAAATATTATTTGTTTTTTATTATAATTTTTTTTTAAATAGTATATATTATATAATAATTAATTTCTAAAATATTTTGTATCATATTATTAGCCATTTATTAATATAAAATAATCGTTTTGATTTGTTTTCATCCGAGTTATACATATACAATATGACCAAAAGTATGTGGGCATTGATTATGACGTTTCTCAGTCTAGTAAAAAAAATAGCATTAATGACGTCAGGCTCTACAAGGATACGGGGGGGTGGGGTGGGGTGGGGGGGGGTGTTCAGATACAGTTCAAAACAGAAGAAAGAGAATTACATCGAAAACAGGACAAAGATCACAAACATATCAAGTTTTTATATATATAAAAGTTATAAGGCTTTTTTTCTGTTCTGTGACAACTTAGGTAATAAAAGGTAGTGTTTAAATTATTTTTTTTTAAATACAACAAAAAGAGGTCTGGAGTATTTAGATTTGTGAATGTGTAATTTGTTCTGCGCATGCGCGAAACAACACCCATAACATATTACGAGTAGTATTTTAACTGTCACTACTCGAGTGGCAGCAATTTCGCGCATGCGCAGAACGAAGTGAGTTTCCGCACATGCGCAGTACAAATCGGATCGAGTAGTGACAGCCGCTTGACCTACCGAGCCGTTTTTTGTGTCACTACGTACTGGCGTTCACTCACTGCTAAGGTTCTGATTGGTTGTCTGTTGCTAAGCAACGGTTTCATCACACCGCAGTGTGAACACTGGACATAGAGAGACTTTATTATGGTAGTAAAGAACCTTGAAAACAACTGAAAACTACTTAAGAAAAATGATGTAAAAAAAAATGAAATTAAACATTTCAACAAAATATAACTTTATTAACAAACGGACATGTTTTCAAGCAAAATAATTGTTTTTTCCCCCCAAAGATTACACATTCATTTCAACCAGGACATTTACACAAATCGATTCCGCACCTGATTATTTAAAAAAAATAAAACCTCCTCATGTCCAGCACCTACACACTCTGACACGACCACAAACAATACAAATATAGAAAGTTTTAAGAAAAAAACAACAACACATTTTTGGACCTCGACGCTTTCACTTGCATGGAGAGGAGACGTTCAGATCGGTGTAGCGTAGCATAGTGTCAATACTTCAGCACACACACACACACATACACACACACACACACACAAGGTCTCCTTACACAAATCAGACTTACAGGGAAAGTGATGGATTGATGCATCCTCATTTTTAGAAAGTGAGACCAGAGAGAGAGAGAGGGGCGTGCAAGAGAGAGAGAGACTGTGAGAGAGAGAGCGAGAGAGATGAATGATGAATGAATGTGCTACATGGTACTGAACTGGATGACTGACCGTGTGAGAGGTCAGTTATTGTAAACGCTCAGTTACGTCAGCCTCATAGCTCGAGTGCAGAACCTAGAGACGCAGTGGATTTTCCACAGACTGTAATGAATTCATGAGTCACTCAGCTCACAGGTCTGATTTCAGCAGATCCACACCATACACCGTAACTCCGCCTCTAATCAATCACATCGTTAATTAAGTGTACATTTATGCAACACTGATTATAAACACGCAGTTACTCCTCAGGGGAAAAGCAGTGTTTTCTCCAGAACCACAGAGAGAAACTTCTGGAAACTTCCTTCAGGGGATAATCGAAGGAGCAGCCGGTCTACACACACGGTCATTAAGGGACAGAAATAGAAACAGAAAGTTTCTAAGCTTAAGTTAATAAATGTTAGGATTATGTGGTAAGGGTCAGATTTTTAGTACACACACACACACACACACACACACACAGTTTAATGCAGCAGTATAGATACAGAGTCCACCCTTTAAACTGGCTCCCAGACCCAAAGCCTGTGTAATGTAGAAACCCCGCCTCTCATGAGTAAGGCCACGCCCCTTATAGTGTCACATCAGGCCTCTAGGGGTGCCATTGAGCAGTGAAGCTTTAACACCGCTGCAGCCGGGAGAGTCGAGCTGATCATCTGAACAGTTCCAGTGGACGACGGTCAACTCGAACACCTCGTGTATGGCCTTCCTCAGGCAGTGGAAATTATAGTCTATCAGACCTGAGGACAGAACACGCACACACATACACACACACACACACGTGGCTTCAGTCATCAGTTCTTTTCCCAGGTGCTCTGTGTGTGTGTTTGTGTGACAGAGAGAGAGAGAGAGAGAGAGAGAGAGAGAGAGAGAGAGAGAGTGAGTGAGTGTGTGTGTGTATGCGTGTGTGTGTATGAGAGAGAGAGTGTGTGATTGTGTGTGTCTGTGTGTGTGTGTGCGCGCATGAGAGAGAGAGTGTGTGTGATTGTGTGTGTGTGTGCACATGAGAGAGAGAGTGTGTGTGATTGTGTGTGTGTGTGTGTGTGTGACCTTTCTTCTCGAAGCTCTCCTCTCTCAGGATACACACCAGCGCCAGGAACTTGGTGACCTCCTTCAGGTAGAGTACAGTAGTGTTGTTCAGCTTAATGATGGCCAAAGAGTCTTTATCATACGCAGAGCCACTGCCATCCTCCTTCAGCCTGACACACACACACACACACACACACACACACACACACACACACATCAATAAAGCCAGACATAAAAGACACAAACAGACAGAAAGAGAAAGACAGGCAGAAAGATAGTCAGACAGAAGGACAGAGAGAAAGACAAAAGGACAGAGAGAAAGACAAAAGGACAGAGAGAAAGACAAAAGGACAGGCAGAAGGACAAAAGGACAGGCAGAAGGACAAAAGGACAGGCAGAAGGACAAAAGGACAGGCAGAAGGACAAAAGGAGGGAGAAGGAGACAGATAGACAGAAAAGAGACAGACTGACAGATGAAAGGACAGATAGAGAGACAGACAGACAGCCAGAAACACACAGAGAAAGTGACAGACAGACAGAAGGAGGGAGAGACAGACAGACAGACAGACAGAAGGAGAGACAGACAAACAGAAGGAGGGAGAGACAGAAGAAAATCAAAGAAAGACATATTGGTTGAACTTAATGTTCCTCTGATGAAGTACTGGGGGGTGTTTGTGTGTGTGTGCACGTGTGTGTATATGTATGTGTGTGTGTATATGTGTGTGTGTATATGTATGTGTGTGTGTGTGCGTGTGTGTAAATGGCGCAGTGTTTCGTACACACACTCGGCTGGAGCGAGCGTCTCTCTCACCCGTAAATGCAGGAGATGTCGATGACCACGTCGATCATGTCACAGCATAGCTCATACGACTGCATGTCCACAGGAGAGCTGTCTGTGGCCACGTAGATCTTACTGAGAACGTCAAACAGGAAGGCCTTCTCAATCCCAGAGTTCTGTTCTCACACACACACACACACACACACCACAACACAACAACAAGGTGTTCAGCAAAACAGTTCAGCACTGTGGCTAATGGAGCTAACAACACACTCACACACATATACACACACACACACCGATATGAAGATGTTGAGGAGGTTCTCTAGCGTTGGCAGCTGAGGGATGAGCTTCTGCACCACTTTACTGAACGCCTCAAATATCGAGTGGTCGTAAATGCTGGTCAAGTAAAAGCTGAAAACACACACACACGCACACACACACACACAAGCAACAAATAAATATACAATCAAATATTGACAAATAAATAAATAGTTCTTTAATGCCCTGTAGTAAAGAGAAGAGACACTTTTATCATAAAGCCAACAGAAAAACCTGCACTAATATTCAGCTTAGCATGCTAATAATGAGTGTTAGCATAACACAGTCAACCCATGCTAACTGTTGAATAAAGAAAGTGGAGTGAAAACTTAGCATGTAGAAAAGAAAATCTTAGCATATAGCAAGGAAACCTAGCATGTAGAAAGAAAGCTTAGCATGTAGAACGGAAACCTAGCATGTAGAAAGAAAGCTTAGCATGTAGAACGGAAACCTAGCATGTAGAAAGAAAGCTTAGCATGTAGAACGGAAACCTAGCATGTAGAAAGAAAGCTTAGCATGTAGAACGGAAACCTAGCATGTAGAAAGAAAGCTTAGCATGTAGAACGGAAACCTAGCATGTAGAAAGAAAGCTTATCATGTAGAACGGAAACCTAGCATGTAGAAAGAAAGCTTAGCATGTAGAACGGAAACCTAGCATGTAGAAAGAAAGCTTAGCATGTAGAACGGAAACCTAGCATGTAGAAAGAAAGCTTAGCATGTAGAACGGAAACCTAGCATGTAGAAAGAAAGCTTAGCATGTAGAACGGAAACCTAGCATGTAGAAAGAAAGCTTAGCATGTAGAACGGAAACCTAGCATGTAGAAAGAAAGCTTAGCATGTAGAACGGAAACCTAGCATGTAGAAAGGAAACTTAGCATATAGCAAGGAAGTCTTAGCATGTAGCAAGGAAACCTAGTATGTAGAAAGGAAGCTTAGCGTGTAGCAAGAAAAACTTAGCATGTTGAGGAAAGCCCCAGTGCTAATGCTAGCCACTCAGAGTCTCCAGTTGTTACAGCGAGGCTCCTCGAATAATTTTAAGAATCTTAATATCAATATTTTTTCACCAGACATGCTAATAATTAATGAGTGCTTGTATTAAGCTGATGCTAGCAGATGTGACTAGCTTACACTCACTCACTGACCTGAGAATGATCTATAATAACTGATACTGATCATCATCATCATCATCATCATCATCATCAGTTCTTTGGTCCAGTTTCTCTGTTACAGCATTAATAGGAACACAGCAGCGATCATTGGGGTCCAAGCACTGCTGACTGAATGGATTTATCTTTACACTTTATTTATAAATTTTTGACTTTAATGAATAAATCTGCTGTTCAAGACAACATTAAACCCTGGACTTTATTTCTCCTGTGATGATCTCAGGACAGGTTGGTCTGCTGTCCAACACTAACGTGTTTCAGAGAGACCGCGGAGAGACTGGAGGTTCACCTGAGGTGCAGTCTGTCCAGTCCGGCGTCCACCAGGTCGTCGTTGGCTCTCTGGTGGATGTCTCTCTGCGTCTCAATCTTGTGGTCATCCGACAGACCGTCCACCTTGTGCACGAACACCTCGAAGTTGATGTTGGGGTTGACCCTGTAGGCGCGGGACACGGTGAGGTGCAGACGTCCCAGAGCCTCCATGTAATCGTCCTGCAGGAGAGCAGCGTTCAGGTTCGAGTCACACACTGCCCTGTTCATCTAATCCCATATCAACACCACCCTGTAGTGGGTGGGGCTAACCTGCACATTATCACATGATGGATGTCACTGGCCCCTCCCCCACACTGGCCCCTTGCCAATATTGCCCCCTACCCCATATTGGCCCCTCACCCACATTGCCCCCCCCCCCCACACACACACCCACGCCCCTCCCCCACCACTTATATCAAGGAGACCTAATCTGATGTTTTAAACTTCTGGAGCAGGAATAGCTGACCCACTGACAGACAAATGCCAAGAGACTGAAAGAAGAAAGGAGCGGTGGAAAAAGAACAGGTGAGTAAAAGAA
>JAUCMX010000013.1:23055231-23077731 GCA_033459395.1 Hemibagrus guttatus
CGCTGTACGACTCCCGCCTGCTGGCGTTCGGGCTGAGCGGACACGCCACCACCGAGCTCCAGCGACCCGACGTGGCCTTTTTCCCCGCCTACGACAACTGCCCCGTGCTGGAGAAAACCGTGGAGGACTTCATCCAATCCATCTTCATCGTGCTCGAGTCCAAAAGGCTGGATCGGGCTACGGATAAATCCGGGGATAAAATCCCACTCATGTGCGTGCCATTCGAGAAGAAGGACTTTGTGGGATTGGACACGGACAGCAGGTGAGTTCCTCACACGCAGAGCCTTTCAGACTTTATTTAATGATGTTAATATTAGAGACGGAGCTGGTCTACTCTCTTCAAGAGATGGATCAGATCTGAAAGGAAACAGATCAGATATCTGACGTGATTGGATTGGGGAAAAAAAACCCCACTGTATTCCAAAAGTTTTGGGACATCTTTACAGCATCTTTACAGCTTCAACTCTTCTGGGAAGGCTTTCCACAAGGTTTAGGAGTGTGTTTATGGGAATTTCTGACCGTTCCTCTAGAAGCGCATTTGTGAGGTCAGGCACTGATGTTGGACGAGAAGGTCTGGTTCGCAGTCTCCGCTCTAATTCATCCCAAAGGTGTTCTATGGGGTTGAGGTCAGGACTCTGTGCAGGCCAGTCAAGTTCCTCCACACCAAACTCGCTCATCCATGTCTTTATGGACCTTGCTTTGGTCACTGGTGTGCAGTCATGTTGGAACAGGAAGGGGTCATCCCCAAACTGTTCCACAAAGTCAGGAGCATGAAATTGTCCAAAATGTCTTGGTATGCTGAAGCATTAAGAGTTCCTTTCACTGGAACTAAGGGGCCGAGCCCAACCCCTGAAAAACAACACCTGAATTCAATGATTTGGATGGGTGTCCCAAAACTTTAGGCAATATAGTGTATCTGTCTGTTAACTATTCCAGAGAAATAAAAAATCTAGAATATTTGTCTTTTTCTTTCCTCTAACTTGTTTTAGGTTTTTATTTCTATTTTTTCTGTCGCTTTGTTTATTTCTCTTTCTTTCTTCTTCCGTTTTCTCGCTCACTGTCGTGTGAGTTTGTTGTCTGGTGTGAAAAGGTGAGCTGACGGTGAAGTCTCCGCCCCCGTCTCACTTGCCCCTCCTCTGTCCCTCTGATCCTTCACTCGGCCCTTGTCTGTTCATGTGTGGAGTCGGATAGACAGCAGGAGATGGACTGTGCCTCGTTTTTTTTTTCCCCCTTCACCCTCGTTCATGTCCTCGTTTCCCCTCCTGAGAAGAGCCACTCTGTAGAAGTTCCTGCTCCACGGTGTTCCTGATGATGATGATGATGATGATGATGATGATGATGATGATGATGTTGCAGTGTAAATAAGTGTGTTGTTGTTCTGAATGATGTGGTGTTTCCTGTAAGGCACTATAAGAAGCGGTGTCAGGGCCGGATGAGGAAGCACGTGGGGGATCTGTGTCTGCAGGCGGGAATGATACAGGACGCTCTGGTGCACTACCACATGGCCGTGGAGCTGCTGCGCGCCGTCAACGACTTCCTCTGGCTGGGGGGTAAGAACCGGACCGGACCGAGTCCAGACAGGACTTTCACAATCTGAAACAAAATAATCAACTTTGGTCTCTCTGTCTGTCTGTGTCTCTCTCTCTCTCTGTCTCTCTCTCATGCTCTCTCTCTCTGTTTTTGTCTTTCTGTTGGTTTGTTTTTCTCTCTCTCTCTCTCTCTGTCTCTCTCTCTCTCTCTCTCTCTCTCTCTCTCTCTCTCTCTCTCTCTCTCTCTCTTGCTCTCTCTCTCTCTCAGCTGCTTTGGAGGGTCTCTGCTCAGCCTCGGTGATAATCCATTACCCAGGAGGCACGGCCGGAAAAGGCGGCGCACGTAAACCCTTCATCTCCACGGCGACGGATGGTGGGAAGAGACACCGGCCAGGTCAGTGCATCAACTCAGCGCTGAACCACGTTTCCTTCATAACGCTGTGGATCTCACAGGGGATTAAAGTAACAGGGAATTCTTTTAACACTTCAGAGCATCTCGGAGCCTGTTGGGCGGCCCGGTCAGACGCTCCGGGCCCAAGGATAGCCATGAGAAACTTTGGAAATGATCATAAATATATAGATGTTAACCAATCAGGAATGTTCTCAGATCTCTGACTCCTCCCACTTTGAGTTTATTTAATCCTCATTGATTACATGCATGTGTACATCTGGAATAACATGTCCTCATGATAGATCAGGGTTTAAGAGCATGATCAAGAACATTTAGCAAAAAAAACATTCATTTTACTTGGTTAATTAATTGTATTATTTGGTCATTTAAAAAATATTAAAATACAGACAGCGAGCCGACAGACACCTATAAATTAAGACGAATAAATCAAATTATTTAACATTGACTTCCTGAGATGACGAGATTTAGTTATTCTAGTATATCATGATCGTTATTAATTATACAGTTATTAAAAATGTATTATATAGTTATAAATGTTCTAATTGGTATAGAAATGAGTCAAAATAACTTCCTCTTCTGTTAATCAGTCTTAACCCTGATCGCTCGTTTCGTGTTCCCGGCCCTTTTATGGAGTTTTGTGGGCGTCGCTAAATGCAAACGAGCTTCATGACGAGCGCTCTTTACTCTCGTGCTCGACCTACACATGCGGGTAAAACTGCAGCTTAAAATAAAATAGTTTTATTTGTTTTACCCCCATGAAATTCCACTGTCCAGGGTGTACCCTGCCTTGTGCCCGTAGTCTCCTGGGATAGGCTCCAGGTTCCCTGTGACCCAGTAGTAGGATAAGCAGGTATAGAAAATGGATGGATGGGTACTGAGAGATCAATAAAACTAAACTAATAAAATGAACGATCTTATTAAAATAATAAATATTAATATCAGGTGTGTTTTCTGTATATTAGACTCTTGAAGTGTTTCTGTTAATACTCTGGTGCATAGCGTCTGATTTACATTTTTCGAAAGGAATTTTTCCTTTAACATTTAACCAGAAGCTTTTCTGTAAGCGCTCTGTTCCTAATGGGTTCATGTTAAAACGCTTTTCTAATCATTAAAAGCCGCCTGATGCTCGGGGTGCTTCTACTCGGTGCTGCATGTCTGTCTTTATCTGCTCTCTTTTTTGCGCTTTTTTACTAACGTGTGACGGTCCTGACTTTAACTACAGGTGAAAATAAACTAACGGTCCAGTTTCAGGAGGTAAACCGGATGTTATGAAGTAACACACGTCTGTGTGTTTCATCCACTACTCATCTTGCATTCTCATTGGTCGAGGAAACCAGAGATTAAACAGTGAGTGCAGAGAGTGTGAGCAGGGTGGGCGGGGCTTCTTTCCGTCTCCTGTCAATCACAGCGAAAACTAAATTAAAGTCAATTAAAGTCGTCTATAAGCTCTAGGAGGTGCTGCAAAGTCTCTCTTGGCTAGCGAACAGATTCCCTAGCTAAAATCTCTGGGAATGAACTTCACTTGGCAGGAAAAGCGGATTCACCGAAAGGGAAAGGGCGTGGGATGTTACTTATTGTTACTTCTCTCCAAAATAACTCCATGACCTGATTCCTGAGCCACGATCTTGTGAGCCAATAGAAAATGAGGGGGCGGGGTTTTAGCATGGTAGAACTTGACATAGTAATGTTTATCGATTATTTTGAAATATATATCTCTACATAGAAGTTGGAAAAGTTTTAACTAAAGAATAAAATGATGAAACGTTTATTAAAGTCACGGTAAATGTACTGTAACTGTTAATTCGATCCTTCGTTGCTTGATTACAGGAGAGAAAATGTTCTCGCTATCTCAGTTTAGTGGTTTGGTTTTGTTGGTGTGTTAGTGGGCGGGGCTTCTGTATTCTCTGCAGTTTTCCGACCAAGGAGTGTTGCTTTAAGGAGGAGAAACTATTAGCGTATGAGTTAGAAGAATAAATTTACATCTATTTAACATTTAAGTAAATTTCAGTGTTTTTGATTTTGAGGAAGAAAGTCCTACGCTCTCGATTGTTGGTGTTAAAATGGCGGCACAGTAATGAAGTCAGCTATAAGCTAGGACGTCTAATAATGTTCTAACACCATTAACGTGCTTTAATGACGGTCTGGACCAGTCAGTTTCAGCACTGCTGCAGGATTATTGTCGTTGTTGTTGTTATTATTATTGTTATTATTATTATTATTATTATTATTATTATTATTATTAGACAGCAACAAATTCAAGGTTTACGGTTTTAGCAGTGAATAAAAGAATAGATTCCTCCAAATGTCTTCGGTCTGGAAAGACATTGTTTAGAGTCTAATCTTAGATTCGTTCAGGAGCTGTGAGCTAGCTATAAGAATTTTTTTAGCTGTAAGATTCTCATATCTGCTAGCTACATCAAACTCAAACCGTTTAGAACTTCTCACACATGAAATACACCAATCAGGCATAACATTATGACCACTATTGTGTTGGTCCACCTTCTGCTGCCAAAACAGCCCTGACCCGTCATGCACTGTGTATTCTGACACCTTTCTATCAGAACCAGCATTAACTTCTTCAGCAATTTGAGCAACAGTAGCTCGTCTGTTAGATCGGATCACACGGGAGAGACTTCACTCCCCACGTGCATCAGTGAGCCTCGGCCGCCCATGACCCTGTCTCCGGTTCACCACTGTTCCTTCCTTGGACCACTTTTGATAGATACTGACCACTGCAGACCGGGAACACCCCACAAGAGCTGCAGTTTTGGAGATGTTCTGATCCAGTGGTCTAGCCATCACAATTTGGTCCTTCATCAAACTCGCTCAAATCCTTACGCTTGTCCATTTTTCCTGCTTCTAACACATCAACTTTGAGGACAAAATGTTCACTTGCTGCCGAATATATCCCACCCACTAACAGGTGCCATGATGAGGAGATCATTAGTCTTATTCACTTCACCGGTCACTGCTCACAATGTTATGGCTGATCAATGTTTCTCCCTTAGTGATTGTTGCTACGTCCTGATTTTCACCTAATATGAGGTTTTCACGCACCTCTCTGATTTTTCTGATTGGATGTCTGTTGCTAAGCAACCAGCCGTAACATTCTAACAGCGCATCGCTTCACACTGTACACGTTCAGCACCGTGATGTGAAGTTAACACTGTAAAAACCGGAGCAGAATTTCATAACCCCGGGAGAAACAGCCGTGCTTCATAACCCTGCTTGTATATTACACCTGTAGAGAAACGCTCTATTACCCCGGGGTAAAAGTGAGGTTTTGGAGCAATGATGAGTTTTGACAAGTCGAAAAGTGAAAATACATTACATCTGAATGAAAAAAGTGAAGGATTTGCCCGTTCTAAACCTGTTAACGCAGAACAACGCTGAATCAACGTTAATCTAACCATGCAGCAGTGCTGAAACATGCAGTGTAGAACTAATCCAACCAGACTGTCTCTCTCTCTCTCTCTCTCTCTGTATGTGTTCAGGAGCTCAGGAGGTTCTCATTGACCCAGGTACAGTACAGTGCTGCATGCTGAAGCTCTAAATCTCCCTCAATCCCGCTGCATGAACCTGAACCTGAGCCTGAGCTTGTCCTAGTCCTCATTCACCTTTCTTTACCAGTGAAATCTCTTTCCCTTTGCTCTGTGCACATGCATGCCTGTGTGTGTATCTCTAAAGCACTTTATTTTCTAGACTATTCATCACACTGTTCTTAACACACAGTGAAGGTGTGACTCCTAGTCCAGAAAATACGGTGTGTGAAATACAGTTCGTTTACAGATCACATGACCATATTAAGGACTGATTATCTGTTTGTTTGTTTGTTTTTTTACATTATTGTACACAGGATATTTATTCTGGATATTTTAGCTGAATCTTTTAATTCAGGTTGAGTTTAATGTTAATTAAGCCTTAATGAGCGAGTCGTCGGTGTTGATGTGAAGTAAGAAATTATCGGCCGGGTTCGTTAGGCTGTGTTTCAGACTGTATGAGGGACGCGTGAGAATGCTCTGAAGCGCAGACGCCGTGAGCCACAGAGCAGCTCGGTGTATAAAGAGGAAACACAAGCATGGTCAGGAAGTGTGAATGTAGCCTTCAATGATGATGCAGCACATATGCTATATTGCTAAAAGTTTTGGAACACCCCTCCAAATGATTTAGGGGTTGGGCTCGGCCCCTTAGCTCCAGTGAAAGGAACTCTTAATGCTTCAGCATACCAAGACATTTTGGACATTTTCATGCTCCCAACTTTGTGTGAACAGTTTGGGGATGACCCCTTCCTGTTCCAACATGACTGCACACCAGTGCCCAAAGCAAGGTCCATAAAGACATGGATGAGCGAGTTTGACCTCAACCCCATAGAACACCTTTGGGATGAATTAGAGTGGAGACTGTGAGCCATGCCTTCTCGTCCAACATCAGTGCCTGACCTCACAAATGTGCTTCTAGAGGAACGGTCAGAAATTCCCATTAACACACTCCTAAACCTTGTGGAAAGCCTTCCCAGAAGAGTTGAAGCTGTTATAGCTGCAAACAACTCCATATTACATTCACGTGCAAGTAAAGGCAGACGTCCCAAAGCTTTTGGCAATATGTTTTATAAAAACAGTGTGATTTTAACTGAACTGTTTTCGTGCTTGACAATTTTATTATAAACTTTAGAAAATCAGCAGCATCGATCCTGTTTAATGTGCTGAGGACGAGAGAAGCGCAACAAGCAGTAGTATAGAAGGAGAGCAGTTACCATGGTGACGGTTAGTTAACTACAGAAGACTTTACACATAAGTCACTTCTCGTCTCTCGTCACTCTGTAGTGACCCTCAGAACCGGACAAATATTCTCTTTTACACTGCATTTCATTTTAAGGTCTTCAAGCCACACCCTAATACATCCACCGTCCAATCACAGCCCTAAGCTGTACTCTGGGGCGGGGCTGTAAACAAAGCGCTTTTTGTCCATCGCTTTTAAAGTTTGTAATTGCCTCACAGTTTCTTCAGTCCTGCTGCACTGAGCCTTTAGGATTAGGATTGTTTTCTACCACAGCGCACTCGAATGCTCGATTCTGATTGGTGGAATCCGATCCTGTGCATTATCACTCGGGTAACTCTGGCTGTAACCTGAGCGCTAGGGTTATATTAATAGATTGTGGTTTCTATAGCAACACAGCCGAGGTTCAACATAATACAAGACTAATCATACAAAATGGATTGAAAGTAAATGTTCAGGAGAGTAAAAGACTTTTCTCCTTCGAGATTGGATGGATTCATTATTTTAGTATGAATGCACGGTCTGGGGCGTGTTATTACACTCTTATAAACATCGGCGTGTTATTACACTCTTATATACATCGGCGTGTTATTACACTCTTATAAACATCGGCGTGTTATTACACTCTTATAAACATCGGCGTGTTATTACACTCTTATAAACATCGGCGTGTTATTACACTCTTATAAACATCGGCGTGTTATTACACTCTTATAAACATCGGCGTGTTATTACACTCTTATAAACATCGGCGTGTTATTACACTCTATAAACATCGGCGTGTTATTACACTCTTATATACATTGCGTGTTATTATACTCTTATATACATCGGCGTGTTATTACACTCATATATCGGCGTGTTATTACACTCTTATAAACATCGGCGTGTTATTACACTCTTATAAACATCGGCGTGTTATTACACTCTTATAAACATCGGCGTGTTATTACACTCTTATATACATTGGCGTGTTATTATACTCTTATATACATCGGCGTGTTATTACACTCATATATCGGCGTGTTATTACACTCTTATAAACATCGGCGTGTTATTACACTCTTATATACATCGGCGTGTTATTACACTCTTATAAACATCGGCGTGTTATTACACTCTTATAAACATCGGCGTGTTATTACACTCTTATAAACATTGGCGTGTTATTATACTCTTATATACATCGGCGTGTTATTACACTCTTATAAACATCTTTCTTCCTCAGAACTTTTATTCATTAAGATTTCTTTTGTATAGATTGAGTTTCCTGAATGAATCGAATTTTACAGCTGTTTCCTCTCTCTCTCGCACACACACACACACACACACACACACACACACACACACACAGTGTTGGAGAGTTGTGTACCGTTTAAAGTTGATGTGTTATAAGCATGTGCGAGTGTAATAAAGCATGCCTGGTGTATCATAACACTGTTCTTCCTCTTCCTCTCATGTCTCCTCCTCTATGTCTCGTCTTCTGTCCTCTCTTTCTCTGTCGAACGGATCACCCTGCGCCTTGTCTCCTCGTTTTTTCTCTCCATCACTTTCTTATCCGTCTCCTTCTCTTCTCTTCTCTTCTCTTCTCTTCTCTTCTCTTCTCTTCTCTTCTCTTCTCTTCTCCTTTTCCTCTCTCCTTATCTTTTTTTTCTCTCGTCATTTCTCCTCTTCTTCTCTCATATCTTTTCCACTCGTTTGTCTCATCCAGCCGCTTTCTGTTTTTCCTCGTCTCATTTATGTCTTTTCTCATCTCCTCATTTAGTCTCTTCTTCTTTCTCCACATTTCTTCACCTCTCAGGTCTCATGAATCCCCCTCCTGACTGCTCGTCTCCACCATCCACTTCGTCCACTCCGTCTCTTCTTCTATTCTCCTTTCATCTTTTCTTTCTCTCGTCTCTTTCTTGTCTTGTTTGTCCGTTCTTCCTTCTAACCTCTGAATCCCCCTCTTTGTATGCTTTCACCTCTCGTTGTGTTGTTTCTCTTGATGTCTTGTAATTTCATATCTCTGTTTCTCATCGTTCACTCTGTGTGTGTGTGTGTGTGTGTGTGTGTGTGTGTGTGTGTGGGGTCCTGCAGGTGCTCTGACCTCCAGCAGTGGCATCAGCGCTGACACCAGCAGTGAGATCGGCCGAGCCAAGAACTGTCTGAGTCCAGAGGACATCATCGAGAAGTACAAAGAGGCCATCTCTTATTATGGCAAGGTAAACAACACACACACATGCACACGCACACGCGCACGCGCGTGCTCACGCTCACACTCTCTCTCACACACACACACACACACATGCGCGCTCACACACACTCTCTCTCTCACACACACACGCGCACACACACACACATACGCGCACACACATAGTGAGGAACAGACTAATGATAGACACTTTCTCTTCATTACTTAGCTCTCTCATTTCTTTATCTCTCTCTCTCACTCATGCACACACACTGACTGACTTATCTTTCTTTCTTTCTTTCTTTCTTTCTTTCTTTCTTTCTTTCTTTCTTTCTCTCTCTCTCTCTCTCTCTCTCTCTCTCTCTCTCTCACTCATCTCTCTTTCTCTTTTCCCCTCTCTCTCTCTCTCTAACTCACTCACTCACTAATAGTCTCTCTCTTTCTCACTCTCTCACTCACTCACTCACTCACTCACACTCTCTCTCTCTTTCTCTCCCCTCTCTCTCTCTCTCTCTCTCTCTCTCTCTCTAACTCACTCACTCACTAATAGTCTCTCTTTTTCTCTCACTCACTCACTCACTCGCTCACACTCTCTCTCTCTCTCTCTCACTCACTCATCTCTCTTTCTCTTTTCCTCTCTCTGTCTCTCTCTCACTCATAGTCTCTCTCTCTCTCTCTCTCTCTCTCTAACTCACTCACTCACTAATAGTCTCTCTCTTTCTCACTCACTCACTCACTCACTCACTCACTCACTCTCTCTATCTCTCCCTTTCTCACTCACTCTCTCTCTATTTCTCTAACTCACTCATAGTGTCTCTCTCTCTCTCTCTCTCTCTCTTTCTCACTCACTCACTCACTCTCTCTTTCTCACTCTCTCTTTCTCACTCTCTCTTTCTCACTCACTCACTCACTCACTCACTCACTCACTCACTCTCTCTTTCTCACTCTCTCTTTCTCACTCACTCACTCACTCACTCACTCACTCACTCACTCACTCACACTCTCTCTCTCTCTCTCTCTCTCTCTCTCTCTCATATCATGGACTCACCTGTGTACTGTAGAGCCGATTCCTGATGAGTTAAATAAACCAGAGCAGCAGTTCAGGAGGAAACGAGTGCTCTATGAGTGACGCTCGTGAGAGTATCACACTATCATCCTTACACACACCCGAACCCTTTCCACCTACAGGAAGTGGACTGGACATCAGCTAGATATAACCGCATACTTCATCTTTAATACCGATTTATTTGAAGAGAACACAATCCATCAAACATGAGGCTGATTATTCAAGTGTGTGTACGGCTCCATTCTGCTTATTAATACGAGTGTTTGTTTCCCGTTCCTGCCTGTAGATTTCAATTCGGTTTATAACTCTTTTTATACTCTTTTTTTAAAAATTCTATTTTGATTCTATTTGAAGGGGAAATGCAGGTCGAATGAGCACTCCATATCTTCCATACAGCCGAATTTAATAGATGGCAATACAGTTTCTGTTTTCTCAGTGTTTGTGATGTCCAACAGGGGGCAGTGTGCTCACACACCTGAACGCTGTGACGCGGATGCGGACAGTGTGTGTGTGTGTGTGTGTGTGTGTGTGTGTGTGTGTGTGTGTGTTTCAGGTTCTGTGGAAATGTTAGGACTAAAATGCTCTATCCAATTCCAGAAGAATGAAATCTACACAATGCTCTCGTTAACTTAAATGCAGTCTATGATTTCTGACCCTGAGAGCAGGAAGTACTTCCTGGTCTCTCTCTACTTCCTGTCTGAGATGTGAAAGATATAAATAAATCACACTGCACCGTTTTTCATACACTGTTAATAAGTAACAAGCTCCGTTTTTCAGGTGTATGTGAATATCAAAACTGTAAGTGTTTGTGTGTGTGTGTGTGTGTGTGTGTGTGATTGCGATGTACCAGACTTTGGCACCTCTCCCTGTTCCTGTTGATTTTAATATATTATAATGAGCTGATCTGTAGGATTAAGGCTGAAAAGCCAAACAGATCAATAAGACATTTCCTGAAGTGTGCAGTATTTAATATTTTGAAATTGTTTCACAGAATACATGCAGAAGAGATTGATCTCTCTCTCTCTCTCTCTCTCTCTCTCTCTCTCTCTCTCTCTCTCTCTCTCTCTCTCAGTATAAGAACGCCGGGGTGATTGAGTTGGAGGCGTGTGTGAAAGCAGTGCGAGTTTTGGCCATTCAGAAGCGAGCCATGGAGGCTTCAGAGTTCCTGCAGAACGCAGTCTACATCAACCTGGGCCAGGTATCTCACCCCTCAGTGATGTCACTTCCTGTCAGGTTATGTTCTTTCTTTCTGGTTAGTGGAGGGAGGAGCGATTTTCTGACATCAGTTATTGACAGTTCTGGCTGTAGTGTTTATATACACTATTTTCAAGAGATGATTAATTTAGTGTTTTTTTTTTTTTTTTTTTTACAAGTCGCAAAATTTTTTTCCTCAAAATACTTTGTCTGAGATAACTGGTGGTGCTGCCAAAACTGCCACTCTAGTGAATTTATCTCAAGCTGCAGTAGAAAGTAAAAAAAAAAAAGCACAAAATTAACCCTTACTGGCAGTGAACAAGCTGTTACTATAGTAACGATTCCCAGTGAACAAGCTGTTACTATAGTAACGATTCCCAGTGAACAAGCTGTTACTATAGTAACGATTCCCAGTGAACAAGCTGTTACTATAGTAACGATTCCCAGTGAACAAGCTGTTACTATAGTAACGATTCCCAGTGAACAAGCTGTTACTATACTGACGATTCCCAGTGAACAAGCTGTTACTATACTGACGATTCCCAGTGAACAAGCTGTTACTATACTGACGATTCCCAGTGAACAAGCTGTTACTATACTGACGATTCCCAGTGAACGAGCTGTTACTATAGTAACGATTCCCAGTGAACGAGCTGTTACTATAGTAACGATTCCCAGTGAACAAGCTGTTACTATACTGACGATTCCCAGTGAACAAGCTGTTACTATACTGACGATTCCCAGTGAACAAGCTGTTACTATAGTAACGATTCCCAGTGAACAAGCTGTTTTACATAGGTATTTAGACCCTTTGCTCTGGCACTTGAAATTTAATTTGGGTGCATCCCATTCCTCTGGATCATCTTTGAGATGTTTCTCTACTTTGATTGGAGTTCATCTGTGCCAAATTCATTTGATTGGATATGATTTCTGCAGAGCTCAGAGACAGGATTGTGTCGAGGCACAGATCTGGAAGGCTCCAAAAATGTTCTGCTGCATCAAAGCTTCCCAAGAGCACACTGACCTCCATAATTCTTAAGTGAAGAAGTTTGGAACAACCAGGACTCTGTAGATCTGCTCAGGAGAGAAGGTTCCAGGCAAGAGAGGTGACCAGGAACATGATGGTTTCTCCGGTAGAGCTCCAAAAGGTCATGTGGGAGAAGGTCAAGCATCACTGCAACACAGCACCAATCTGGGCTTCATGGCAGCACAGACGAATGGAAGCCTTCCTCAGTGAAAGGCAGATGAAAGCTTGTTTGGGATTAAAAAAACACCTGAAGGACTCTAAGGTTCTCTGGTCTGGTGAAATGAAGAGTGAACGTTTTGGCAACAATTCCATCACCTCCACAATACCATCTCAGTGGTGAAGCATGGTGGTGGTAGCATCATGTTGTAGGGTTAGAAGGGATGCTGATATGCAGTGTCCTTAATAACCTCTTCCTGAGTGCTCGGGCCTCAGACTGGGCCAGGATAATAACCCTAAACACACAGCCAAGACAATGCAAGAGTGGACAACTCTGTGTATGTTCTGGAACATCAGCCAGAGCTCACAATCTGACTATTCAACCTGACAGAGCTTCTGCAGAGAAGAATGGCAGAAAATCACCAAATCCAGATGTGTAATGCTTGTCACAATACATTCACTTGTTTGTGTCTCTGTGTGTGTGTGTATGTGTGTGTTCTCCCTTTAGCTTTCTGAAGAGGAGAAGATCCAGCGCTACAGTGTCCTGTCCGAGCTGTATGAACTGATCGGATTCCACCGGAAGTCTGCGTTCTTTAAGCGTGTAGCAGCCATGCAGTGCGTGGCCCCTACCATCCCCGAGCCGGGCTGGAAGGCTTGTTACAGATTACTGCTGGAGACGCTGCCCGGATACAGCCTCTCTCTCGACCCTAAAGACTTTAGCAAAGGTACAACAACCATTCCCATTATCTCAAATAATACACCTGGGCAGAATTAGCATCCTGGTTATTGGTTATCCCACATTGGTTATTCAGCAATAATGTATCTAAAAGGTACAAGGTAAAAGATTTATTCTGTATACTCCCTGGATTAGCATAATAGGAGAGTTAGCAGGAAACCTGCTTTTTAGGTGGTTTTAAACTCGTACAGGTGATGCCCCTTTCCAGACTGGAAGAAGATCATAGACTGAAGAAGAGTTTCACTGGACATTAAGGATGCAGACATGAAGTAAATGTTGAATAGGGTATAGCGTGTTGAATGAGATAATTGTGCTAAGTGAGGTATAACAGATGGAGTTTCAATAGATGGTGAATGAGAACAGTAAATGTTAAACGAGGTGTGATATGTGCTAAATGAGGTATAATAGATGCTACATAAGGTATTGTAGATGTTGACTGAGGTATAATAGAGGTCACGCAAGGTACAGTGGATGTCAGATAAGGTATAATGAATGAGAAATGAGGCATTTTAGATGTCAGGTGAGGTATAATGGATGTCTTTGAAGTATATTGAATGTTGTTTAAGGTATAATATATGTTATTTGAGGTTTAATGGATGTTGGTCAAGCTATTGTAGATGCTGGACGATGTATAGTAGATGCTGGACGAGGTATAATAGTTTTGTTTGTGGTATAAGGGATGTTGGATGAGGTGTTAGTAGTTGTTTGAGGTATAGTGGACATGGGTACAGTAGATGTCGGATGTGAGGTACAGTAGCTGTTGGATGTGAGGTGTAATAGATGTTGGATGTGAGGTATAGTAGATGTTGGATGTGAGGTACAGTAGATGTTGGATGTGAGGTACAGTAGATGTTGGTTGTGAGGTACAGTAGATGTTGGTTGTGAGGTACAGTAGATGTTGGATGTGAGGTGTAATAGATGTTGGATGTGAGGTGTAATAGATGTTGGATGTGAGGTGTAGTAGATGTTGGTTGTGAGGTACAGTACATGTTGGATGTGAGGTACAGTACATGTTGGATGTGAGGTACAGTACATGTTGGATGTGAGGTACAGTACATGTTGGATGTGAGGTACAGTACATGTTGGATGTGAGGTGTAATAGATGTTGGATGTGAGGTACAGTACATGTTGGATGTGAGGTACAGTAGATGTTGGATGTGAGGTGTAATAGATGTTGGATGTGAGGTGTAATAGATGTTGGATGTGAGGTGTAATAGATGTTGGATGTGAGGTACAGTAGATGTTGGATGTGAGGTACAGTACATGTTGGATGTGAGGTGTAATAGATGTTGGATGTGAGGTGTAATAGATGTTGGATGTGAGGTACAGTAGATGTTGGATGTGAGGTGTAATAGATGTTGGATGTGAGGTACAGTAGATGTTGGATGTGAGGTACAGTAGATGTTGGATGTGAGGTACAGTAGATGTTGGATGTGAGGTACAGAAGATGTTGGATGTGAGGTACAGTAGATGTTGGATGTGAGGTGTAATAGATGTTGGATGTGAGGTACAGTAGATGTTGGATGTGAGGTGTAATAGATGTTGGATGTGAGGTACAGTACATGTTGGATGTGAGGTGTAATAGATGTTGGATGTGAGGTACAGTAGATGTTGGATGTGAGGTACAGAAGATGTTGGATGTGAGGTACAGTAGATGTTGGATGTGAGGTGTAATAGATGTTGGATGTGAGGTACAGTAGATGTTGGTTGTGAGGTACAGTAGATGTTGGATGTGAGGTACAGAAGATGTTGGATGTGAGGTACAGTAGATGTTGGATGTGAGGTGTAATAGATGTTGGATGTGAGGTACAGTAGATGTTGGATGTGAGGTACAGTACATGTTGGATGTGAGGTGTAATAGATGTTGGATGTGAGGTACAGTAGATGTTGGTTGTGAGGTACAGTAGATGTTGGTTGTGAGGTACAGTAGACCTTGGTTGTGAGGTACAGTAGACGTTGGATGTGAGGTATAGTAGACTTGGATGTGAGGTGTAATAGATGTTGGATGTGAGGTACAGTAGATGTTGGATGTGAGGTACAGTAGATGTTGGATGTGAGGTACAGTACATGTTGGATGTGAGGTGTAATAGATGTTGGATGTGAGGTACAGTAGATGTTGGTTGTGAGGTACAGTAGATGTTGGTTGTGAGGTACAGTAGACCTTGGTTGTGAGGTACAGTAGACGTTGGATGTGAGGTATAGTAGACTTGGATGTGAGGTGTAATAGATGTTGGATGTGAGGTGTAATAGATGTTGGATGTGAGGTACAGTAGATGTTGGATGTGAGGTGTAATAGATGTTGGACGTGAGGTACAGTACATGTTGGATGTGAGGTGTAATAGATGTTGGATGTGAGGTACAGTACATGTTGGATGTGAGGTGTAATAGATGTTGGTTGTGAGGTACAGTAGACGTTGGATGTGAGGTACAGTAGATGTTTAATGAAGTTTAAAAGACGTTGAAAGATATCTAATGAATGTTGAACCTGGTAATAGTTTTCGACTGAGGTATAATCAGTGCTGAATGAAGTAAAGCAGGTGTGGATGAGGTGTAATAGACGGTAGAGGAGGTCTAATGAAATCGGAATGAAGTATAATAGACTTTAAGAGCAGTGTAACGGGTGCTGTGTGGCGTGTATTCAGTGCAGTATTTAATGTTATACAATGGAGGTTAAATAAAGTATAACGGATGTTGAATTGGCTACAGCTGATATGGATAATAGACAGCCGTCTGCCGGTTGAGTTATAAGAGTAAATGTTTCATTTAAACGTTTAAAGCCGTTATTAATTCATTGAGAGAGATTTCATGGGAAGCAGGAACAGGGCCAGCGCTCACCAGGCGTCGCATACTAAGAACAGACTCCTCCTGTGCCAGTAATTACAGTCACGAGGCTACGAAAGTCAAAAAGTGATTGTACAACAGCAAAATTGTTTATTATTCTTCAGCACCATACCCCCTAGGAAAACGTCATCGTCCTTTCCTTTTTTTAGTTCTTTTAATCCTCCCCAAGTCCGAAGCAGAAGATTTATGAACGCTAAAATGGGCACTTTGATTTTATTTGTGATGTTAGTCATGCTCTTCCAGTCTGTTTATGACCGGGACGACACACCAATAAATGCGGGTTATGTTTTTTTAAATTTAACAAAGGCTGCCCTTCAGGTAGCGTGCTCTGCGTGTAAAGCGTCTGCGCGATGTCCTTGATTTTATTTGGAAGCTGTTTTGCTGGAGGACGGCGTGTTTTTAGGACGGCTCTTTCCACGGAAAGATCGTCTGAACCGAGAGCTGACACAAGGACCCATGACTCGCTTCAGACAAAGTCAACCGTACATACACGTTTATTTTTACGTCTGTATTCATCCGACAGACCGATCTCATGAGAACTTTCATTAAAAACACAACTCTGGAGGAGAACGTCCATTTAGATACGCACCAATCAGCCAATAGGAGAAGAGCTGGGGTTCGGTGCACCACTGTAGTGTGGAGCAGTGGGTTAGAGAGAGCTGTATTTCTGGATATTTCAGTTCTCTTTTCATCCTGCTCTGTGTTCAGTTCTCATACTGAGTGAATCGGATAACCGACGTGAACATCATTTATGAGCATCATTCATGTTCCAGTGAGTTTCTTGGAAGAAAACTTTAATCTCCGCCCACAACATGCCAGAAAGGAATATCGACATGTTAGCTGAAGGAGACCACATGCGTGTCAAAGCAGCTTTGCCTTAAAGGAGATAAGAGTGAGGAACAAACCATCAGTCTTATTTATTTATTTATTTATTTATTTATTTATTTATTTATTTGTATGATGCTAAATACAGCAACTGACCAGAGTTAACTCATTTCTTACCAGGAAATGGAGTTTTGTTGCGTCCATGTTGATGATTGAATGACTTTGTCCACAGTGGTGGTTGATGTGACGCTCATACAAAAGTAGACACTCTACTGAAAGTAGTAGGACTTACAACACAAATGTTTGTCCATCAAGTAAATGCTGATATCAAACCCATTTCTGCTCTCTGAGACTAGCTTGTCCATAAGCCGGTCAGAACAAACAGGAGAAACGCACAAGCTGGACAGTTTATTTTTTATTTATTTTCTAGCCCTGCTGGAGAAAAACTCCCCATGTTAATTGAAATGATTTTTGATGTGTCTAGTGATTATGACGCTAATTTCCTTGTTCCTGTCAGAGGTTCAAGGTGGTGCTATGCTAATATCACAGGAGGAGGTTGTTGCTAGTGCAGATACATTGCTAGACTCATGCCTATGAACTGCTGATGCACAAATGGAAACACTTCAGTAGTTTCGAGGTCTTCAACTTATTGGTTGGATTCTATAGGATTTCCAGGAGATGTGTGTGTGGTGTTTTTTTAACAGTTTGCCTGGGGGAAAAAAAAGCTGTCTTGAAGCTCTGCTTCACTCATGGAACAAGGACGTCGTCATGCTTACAGGTGTGAGCACTTATGAGCACTTATGAGGATCGCTGGATTTTCCAAATGATGTGAAATGATTGGTTGCTTTACATGTCAGTCAGACGCCCTCGTGGGTGGTCCTCGGCTAATAAAAGCTGTTGTGGAGTCCAGACCTTCTGTTGTCCACCTGAAAATCTGGGTACAGTAAAATCTGGGAGAGTAAGACAGTACTGACATAACGGTCCAAGAAAAGAGTGTTCACTATTCATTATTTTCACATCATATCAATGAGGACTCACAGTCCCAGTGTGCACTGAGACTCCGCTAGGCTACCTGGAGATCTACCCGTTGGTGGCATTGACGCTGGTATTAGCAAGACAGTTAAAGCTTTGGAAGCTAGTCTGTTTCAGCAGAGAGTACAGATGAGAAGGTTAAGGAGAGCTGGACAAAAACACTAAAACGCCGCCGCATCGCTCTCTTTTAAGGTAGAGACAAAACGAGTAGGAAATCCCACTGCATGACTATCAGAAGATAGAATGGCATTGTGGGTAACGTAGACAAAGGCACTTAAACTAAAAAAATACTTGACTCGTCTAAGACGGCGTTTAAAATCGGATTATAAAGATTAATGAGCAAGATGGAGTGTAATATCTGGGTGAGTAAAGAGCAGATGTCTCTTTGTTTTGGATCATCAGCAGTGTTTTATTAGCGAAAGCGTGGAGAAGAAGTGATTTGGCTCTAATCAACACGAGAGCTGATGACTGGCTGGAACCGAAAGTGTATCCTGATGTGAAGAAAACGGATTTTTACACTTTTTTAAACACAAAAGAGGTGAACGAGTAAGACGGAGAAGAGCGTACAGATCTCCCCCGAGATCAGGGTCATGGTGTGATGCTGATGATCGTCAATATGGTGTGTGTGCGTGTGTCTCAGTGGGACTCTGTGGTCATGGTAAACTCTCTGCATTCTGTCTGAAGGCTGTGGTGGAATATCGATCTCTTCCTTGCTCTACTTCACAGCGCGCCGAATGTTTAGACCTTCTTGAGTGGGAAGCTCGCGTCTAATCCCTCAGTGGTTTGCTATTGTTTCTGTGGTTTGTACGTATCGTTGCTTTGAACACTGGATGTAAAACCTCTACACACTCCTGTTAAAAAAAAAAAAAAAGCAAAGCCACATCTGATATATCTCCAACTTTTTAATATGTTCAACCAAGTCGTTAGGGTGAAAAGAAAGGAAATAACTCCTTTGCATAAGTTTACACACCCCACAACTTTGTTACTTTGTCCTGATTGGACACATTGGGTCATCTCCAAAACACTGATGATCTTCTGAACTGATTTTTTCACCTGTCTATCAGAAAGCTGCATGTTTTTGTGCCAAAATATTTTGGTATTTGAAGCGATCCTTGATTACAGCTCCAGTCTCAGCTGATGATGATGCCACCACCATGCTTTAACATGGGTGTGATCTCTGTGTGAAAAGCTGTATAGCAAACTGTATATACACTATATTGCCAAAAGTTTTTGGACACCCCTCCAAATCGTTGAGGTGTTGTTTTTCAGCGGTTGGGCTCGGCCCCTTAGTTCCAGTGAAAGGAACTCTTAATGCTTCAGCCTCAAAGCTGTGTGTCCAGGTTTTCATTCCAACCGAGCAGAAGCCACACCAGAGTCTATTGAAAGCCAAGATGAGTTGATTTAGTTGAGGTTGGATCAGTTGTAACTCCTACATGATTGGAATAAAAACCTGCACATAAGATTGGACATACTTGATCTAATTCTTTGGAAATTCTTTCCTTTTCCTCTCCTGGTCGATATCTTTCACCAGCGAGATCCATTACATGCTTTCCAAGCTCTTTCAGGATCTCAGCACTCAGATGAAAGAAGATCCAGAAACGGCTGATCTTTAGTTGAGGTTAATCAGAATCGCTTCAGTGACGGCAGGGATGATTCTTTTGCACGCGATTGGTTCATTCTCAACGAGTCACATGCCTCGTTGTAAAAGGAAGTGATTTCTTTTTTTTTTTTATCCTGCCAAAAAAAAAGCTTCCTTTTTGATTTGACTGGTGTTTGAATCGTGTTTACATTTACGGCATTTAGCAGACGCCCTTATCCAGAGCGACTTACATTTTCATCTCTCATTTTGTATACAACTGAGCATTTTTGGGGTTAAGGGCCTTGCTCAGGGGCCCAGTAGCTGCAGCTTGGTGGACATGGGATTCGAACACACAACCTTCCGATCAGTAGTCCAATGCTTTAACCACTAAGCTACCACATCCCCGTTGCTTTTTATACCACAGTAAAGACACAAAAGGATCTTCTACCAGGCTGTCAGGTTTTACCTGCAAAAACCCAAGCGAGTGTGATGAAGTCTACAGAAGAACTGAAGCAGATTCGTCAAGATGCGCAGAAAAACCTTTTTTAAAAAGCAAACCGTCATCACATCAAATATAGCAAAATTTCATGTAACAGATGCTTACATCTGGTCCACAAGACAGGCTAATAAATGAATTAACACAAAATCAGCTTTACAAACCAGCTCAAAATTTTACACACACTCGATTCCTACCCCTTGATGGTCATCACCCTGCTTTGATGTTCTGTGATGGTTCTTCAGGAGTCTCTTGTTTGTCCTGAGCACTTCATCTTCAGAAAAATCCTCCAGCTCCTGCACATCCTTTACTTTTCCAGCATCTTCTCCGAAATGTTTGAGGTCCATCTTTTCTCTCCGAGGACACCCGAGGAACTGGTAATAACTGTTACAGACGCTCTCTGATGCTCAAGAAGGCAGCACCATACATTATGAGTCAGGGGGGTGTAAACCTTTCATCAGGACCATCAGTGTAAATTATTATTGTGCCTTTGGGGAAACAGGCCAATATTTTATGTAGCTTTTAAAGGACAGGACTAAATGAGGAAAAATAAGATCTCAGATTGTCAATGTTCAAAGGTTTACACACACACACACACACCCAGGATCTTAATGTGGAGTATATAAAGGTGTCTGTTATATAACAGGTTTGCTTTTATTTTTTCTTAAGCATTCGTTCTTAGAAAGAAATGCTTTTACGTTTATTTTTAATCCAACTTTTTGTAAAGGTTGGGCCAATATCCATTTCCCCCAGTAAAAGGCTGTCAGGATTCCTCTCGTTGTCTCTCTCTCTCTATTCACTTGAGAACCACAAGGACAAATATAAGAGTAAATGGGTTTTTAATTGGCCTGGGAATCCTCTGACTTCAATTACTCAGTTAGACAGAGTGACAGGCAGCTCGAGACGGCAAAAAAATGGCGAGAGACACCGAGCGAGAAACGCTCCAGTTTTAAATAACGTTTAGCAGCTCGGCTCTAATTAAGTCCGCCCGCCACCGTCAAATTAATTAAAAGCTGTCTGTAATCGCATATTAATGTTTTAATGACACAACCGGTTAAAATCCCGATGTCGTAAAGCCGAAAGCGTGCTCACCAAAACGCCGCAAAAACGACCGACTAGACTCGAAGGAAATCTACGGCAGTCTGCGTGGAGCCGAGTTACTGCCTGCGTGCTCGAAATGATGGAAGCGGTTTAATTCACCGATTAAAAACGCCTCATTGACTCACACAGTTTTACACTCATGATTTTCTCTTGATTTACTGTTATTTCCTTATTTTGCCAGTGGATCTGCTCCTAACATTCGCCTTCATGTTGCACTTTTTATTTATGCTTTGATTTATTTTTGTTTTTGTCCCTTACGCTAGTTTCTCTCAGCTCTTCCAGCTAATCTGTTGCCATAGTTACAGCTCTTCCTGTATTTTTGGTAAAGCTTGTAAAATTTTTAGCTGCCTCCGTATCAGGAAACGACGACCGGTTTTACTCTATTGGCCGAGAGCCAAGGAGTAACGTTTTTGCTATTTTCAGCTGAAAATATTTAGCCGGAATTTTAAAACATTCCTCGGCCCTTCTCTGTATCGATCCAGCGTTTGTCATTTAACTGACTTAAGTGCTTGGAACTGAATTTAGTCAAGCATCACAGAGGGTGGAAGGATCGAGCCAGTTTTTTTAAACAGGAGTCCAAATGGCTTTGACGCTGAAGGATGAAGCTGCCTGCTCAGCCTACATGCTGCAGTTTATAAGCATGTATCTGTGTGATGGAGAGAGAGAGAATTAAGGGTGTGTGTGTGTGTGTTTTGCTTTGAACCTTGTTCATTTGTGCAGGAAAGAACAAGAGCTTTGAAAGCAGGTCACCTGAATGTAGGAGCTGCCGGTTCGGTTCGGATGACGGTTTCCCCTTCAGATCCATATGGTGCAGCGCGATAGCTCAGCAGCTCCAAAGGTGGCTTTATGTTCTGGCTGTAGCTAATGAGATTCAGCTTCTGTATCAGCACACAGCACACCACACACCAGCACAGAAGATGAAGACATTTGACTTGAGCTGGAGGAGGATGTAGCGAGAGGAGAAAGAAAATGTAGAGAGAGAGATCTTCAGATTGAGGATGTTTTCACACAACAACCATGCTTTAAGTTCGTCCCTGCGGGTTTGCAAAAATAGTTTTTTTTAATTGTTTATTTTCCTTTCGTACCATCACTCAAGCGGGGAAAGAAAACAACTTTTGGGTTAGGGTACTCTGTGTATTCGCACCATAGAAATGCTCCAGTGTGATGATCTCAGTCAGTTATCAGGAAAGCCAATCATGTTACTTACCCCAGAGTAAAGGCTTTTCACATGTGGAATATTTCCCCTGGGTCCTAGAAAACCCCATGTAAACATTATCCTGGGTTTATGTAGTTGGAGGTTTCACACTGCTCCTACTTTCCCTGGGGGTTAACACTGGATCCTGGCTCTTCAGAATCTGCCCTTGTTTTACACTCTACATTCCTAAACCCCGCCTTAACCTTCCGCTTATTTGCATATTCATGTATCAACAGCTCTGATTGGATAAATCCAGCGAGCGAGCGCTTTAAATAACGGCTCGTCTCACGCTTTCGCTTTTATCAGTGAGGAAAAAAGTTCAGGTCTGTGCTTCTGCACGCGAGCAGCTCGTTTTCACGTGT
>JAUCMX010000013.1:23079633-23089633 GCA_033459395.1 Hemibagrus guttatus
TCCTTGAGAAGATTTTACAACACAAGTAGCACTCGTGGTCGGGGTGAAGGAACCTCCTAAAGTTCTCAGGCACAAGAACAGAGCCATAGCAAAGACTTTTTTAAACGTTTCTGTTGCTGATCAGGTGGAAAGTTCACAGAGCAACAGGTGTATAGGTAAGGTAAAAGAGAAGCATGCAGTCATTACAGAATGGTGAAAGCAGCAGGAGGAACGATAAACAGTGTACTGAGTCGCAGAAGAAGAAAGAAAGAAACACAGAGATGCATGTCTAAATGCGTTTAGCCAATCAGAACTCTTCTAGAATAATGCACAGTAGAACCTTGGCATACGAATGCCATCCATTATGAATCTTCACCTTAAGACTTGAAGAACGAACCGAACTGAACGCCAGCTGAGCTGCGCGTACGTCTGGGAGCCGTTCTAAACTTGTTTGCGTCAGTGGATAGCCAACCGAAGTGAGTTTCCGAATTTTACGATGTTTTTTTCAGTCAGTGAAAGCTGTTTGAAAGAGTCAGCCTACGACACCAACGTTGCCTTCGGCATACGTTCAAAAGCTAGGTGATTTTTCGGGCGTTGTTTTGTTGACAGATCGGTGGCGTGGGTGCTCTGTTCTATTTTTAGCCCGAGCTTGGTGGCACGACTTCCTGTGAGGACCCTTGACATGGAATGCTTGGCTTGGGCCAGTTCTTTGTAAGCAGCCATACAGTTTACATACGCTTCGTATTGGGAATATTGGTCAAATTTTTGGGCGGCTGGAACGGATTATCTGCATTTACATTATTTATTTTGGGAAATCTGTTTCAATACAAATTTTCACCTTAAGAACACGCCTCCAGAACAAATTAAATTTGTATGCCGCTGTACTTTGGTGCGACAGACCAAAAATAGAACTTTCCGGCAATAATTCAGTCCTATTCTGAAGAAGGGGGTTGAGTGAGTATGAACCTTGAGAACACCACACCAACAGTGAAGCATGGTGATGGGAGCATCGTGATGTGCAGAAGCCTCTGTGAAAATGGTCCCAGGCAGAATGTTAAAGCAGAATCTCATCAGCCAAGAAACAGAGTCTGGGGAGAAAATAAAGTAAAGTAGACTTTATTAGTCACATACACATTACTGCACAGTGAAATTCTTTCTTCGCATACCCTGTTCTTGGAGGGTTGGTGGTCATAGCGCAGGGTCAGCCATGATGCAGCGCCCCCTGGAGCGGGGGATTGAGGGCCTTGCTCAATGGCCCAATGGTGGCAGTTTGGCAGTGCTGGGGCTTGAACCCCCATCAACAACCTAGAGCCTTAACCACTTGAGCTACCACTGCCCTCAATATTGATGTTTCAGCAAGACAAAAAAAAAGTAAGCGCCAAGATTATAGCCAAAACAACCCATGAAAATTGTACATGGCCTAACCAATCCACTGGCTTTGTAGATTTATAGTGGGCTTTGAAATTGCGAGTCCATCAGTTGGACCGTTGTAACCTTGGAGAACTGAAGACAATTTGCCAAGAGGAATGAGATAAAATTGCACCACAATGCTGCAAAAAGCTAATTGCTTCTAATCATAGACGTCTCGAAGCTATAATCGGCTACAACAGCTTTGCAGCAAAGTACTAATCTTAGTCATTTGCTGCGTGGGTATACTTTCTTTCTTTTTGCATAATCACTGAGCTTTATGACTGAGATGTCAGTGTGGATCAGCTCTTATCGATGTTTTTTAAATCTCCACTCATGTACTGTATAGTGATAACTGAGCGGCTGTCTGATGGACCTGCTTGCACTAAGCTCAGAAATGCTAGCACACAGATTTCTGTTTCTCTCCTCTCTCTCTCTCTCTCTCTCTCTCTCTCTCTCTCTCTCTCTCTCTCTCTCTCTCTCTCTCTCTCTCAGGCAGTAAACTTATTTGTAAAATGAATCTTATTTGATGGAAAAGCCCCTTAAGGCATCGTATCTTCCAGCCTGGCCGAGCCTCTGACAGCACTGACTCGTTTTGGCACGAGATATATTTTTCATCTTTAATCTCTGAAAAATGAGAATCAATACCATGTGCCCTGTTAGATCACATCCTCTTTTGTCCTGCTCCCAGTCTGCTGTCACTGCACCTTGCCACAGCATGAAGAAATGAGAGCTATCGATTCAGCACAGCTCTTTCTTATTTTTTTTTCTTAAGACTTTGTGTAAGTGGCATGTGTCAGCCAAACTCTGGCTCTCTATCTTTACTCCAGAGTTAGAGGAGGAGAGTCTAGCAAGGGCAATATCAAGATCCTGCCCTTCTTCTCACTGGGAAATGGAAAGCATCATGTTTGGTTAACATCATGTTTTAATTCTGTATATGACCTTTTCCGAGTATTAGGATGTTGTTTAGAATGGATTTAAATAGATGATCCCTAATTATGTAATAGTAGAAGTTGTACTGTAGTAGTAGACGTAGTAGTAGTACAATATATTGCCAAATGTTTTGAGACACTCCTCCAAATCATTTACTTCAGGTGTTGTTTTTCAGGGGTTTGACTTCGCCCCTTAGTTCCAGTGAAAGGAACTCTTAATGCTTCAGCATACCAAGACATTTTGGACAATTTCATGTTCCCAACTTTGTGGGAACAGTTTGGGGATGACCCCTTCCTGTTCCAACATGACTGCACACCAGTGCACAAAGCAAGCTCCATGAGCGAGTTTGGTGTGGAGGAACTTGACTGACCTGCACAGAGTCCTGACATCAACCAGATAGAACACCTTTGGAATGAATTAGAGTGAGATAGTTGGTGTGGTAGTCTGGGTATATTAGTGTAGTAGTCGGTGTGGTAGTCTGGGTATATTAGTTTAGTAGTAGGTGAGGTAGTTGGTGTGGTAGTCTGGGTATATTAGTGTAGTAGTCGGTGTGGTAGTCTGGGTATAGTAGTGTGGTAGTCTGGGTATATTAGTTTAGTAGTAGGTGAGGTAGTCGTGTGGTAGTCTGGGTATAGTGGCGTGGTAGTCGGTGTGGTAGTCTGGGTATAGTAGTGTGGTAGTCTGGGTATATTAGTTTAGTAGTAGGTGAGGTAGTCGGTGTGGTAGTCTGGGTATATTAGTGTGGTAGTCTGGGTATAGTAGTGTGGTAGTCTGGGTATATTAGTTTAGTAGTAGGTGAGGTAGTCGGTGTGGTAGTCTGGGTATAGTGGCGTGGTAGTCGGTGTGGTAGTCTGGGTATATTAGTGTAGTAGTCGGTGTGGTAGTCTGGGTATATTAGTTTAGTAGTAGGTGAGGTAGTCTGGGTATAGTGGCGTGGTAGTCGGTGTGGTAGTCTGGGTATAGTAGTGTGGTAGTCTGGGTATATTAGTTTAGTAGTTGGTGAGGTAGTTGGTGTGGTAGTCTGGGTATAGTGGTGTGGTAGTCTGGATATAGTAGGGTGGAAGTCTGTGTGGTGGTCTTGGTATATTAGTGTAGTAGTAGGTGAGGTAGTCTGGGTATAGTAGTGAGTTAGTCTCTGAGTGGTAGTCTGAGTATATTAGTGTAGTAGTAGGTGTGCTAGTCTGGGTATAGTAGTGTGGTAGTCTGGGTATATTAGTGTAGTAGTTGGTGTGGTAGTCTGAGTATATTAGTGTAGTAGTAGGTGTGCTAGTCTGGGTATAGTAGTGTGGTAGTCTGGGTATATTAGTGTAGTAGTAGATGAGGTAGTCTGGGTATATTAGTGTAGTAGTAGGTGTGCTAGTCTGGGTATAGTAGTGTGGTAGTCTGGGTATATTAGTGTAGTAGTAGTGTGGTAGTCTGGGTATATTAGTGAGGTAGGAGGTGAGGTAGTCTGTGTGGTAGTCTGGATATACAGTGGGGCAAAAAAGTATTTAGTCAGCCACCAATTGTTCAAGTTCTTCCAATTAAAAAGATGAGAGAGGCCTGTAATTTTCATCATAGGTACACTTCAACTATGAGAGACAGAATGAGAAAAAAAAAAATCCAGAAAATCACATTGTCTGATTTTTAAAGAATTTATTTGCAAATTATGGTGGAAGTATTTGGTCACCTACAAAAAAGCAAGATTTCTGGCTCTCACAGACCTGTAACTTCTTCTTTAAGAGGCTCCTCTGTCCTCCACTTGTTACCTGTATTAATGGCACCTGTTTGAACTTGTTATCAGTATAAAAGACACCTGTCCACAACCTCAAACAGTCAGACTCCAAACTCCACTATGGCCAAGACCAAAGAGCTGTCAAAGGACACCAGAAACAAAATTGTAGACCTGCACCAGGCTGGGAAGACTGAATCTGCAATAGGTAAGCAGCTTGGTGTGAAGAAATCAACTGTGGGAGCAATTATTAGAAAATGGAAGACATACAAGACCACTGATAATCTCCCTCGATCTGGGGCTCCACGCAAGATCTCACCCTGTGGGGTCAAAATGATCACAAGAACGGTGAGCAAAAATCCCAGAACCACATGGGGGGACCTAGTGAATGACCTGCAGAGAGCTGGGACCAAAGTAATAAAGGCTACCATCAGTAACACACTATGCCTCCAGGGACTCAAATCCTGCAGTGCCAGACGTGTCCCCCTGCTTAAGCCAGTACATGTCCGGGACCATCTGAAGTTTGCTAGAGAGCATTTGGTTGATCCAGAAGAGGATTGGGAGAATGTCATATGGTCAGATGAAACCAAAATAGAACTTTTTGGTAAAAACTCAACTTGTTGTGTTTGGAGGAGAAAGAATGCTGAGTTGCATACAAAGAACACCATACCTACTGTGAAGCATGGGGGTGGAAACATCATGCTTTGGGGCTGTTTTTCTGCAAAGGGACCAGGACGACTGATCCGTGTAAAGGAAAGAATGAATGGGGCCATGTATCGTGAGATTTTGAGTAAAAACCTCCTTCCATCAGCAAGGGCATTGAAGATGAAACATGGCTGGGTCTTTCAGCATGACAATGATCCCAAACACACCGCCCGGGCAACGAAGGAGTGGCTTCGTAAGAAGCATTTCAAGGTCCTGGAGTGGCCTAGCCAGTCTCCAGATCTCAACCCCATAGAAAATCTTTGGAGGGAGTTGAAAATCCGTGTTGCCCAGCGACAGCCCCAAAACATCACTGCTCTAGAGGAGATCTGCATGGAGGAATGGGCCAAACTACCAGCAACAGTGTGTAAAAACCTTGTGGCGACTTACAGAAAACGTTTGACCTCTGTCATTGCCAACAAAGGGTATATAACAAAGTATTGAGATGAACTTTTGTTATTGACCAAATACTTATTTTCCACCATAACTTGCAAATAAATTCTTTAAAAATCAGACAATGTGAATTTCTGGATTTTTTTTTTCTCATTCTGTCTCTCATAGTTGAAGCCTATGATGATTACAGGCCTCTCTCATCTTTTTAAGTGGGAGAACTTGCACAATTGGTGGCTGACTAAATACTTTTTTGCCCCACTGTAGTAGTGTGGTAGTCTTGGTATATTAGTCTAGTAGTCGGTGTGCTAGTCTGGGTATAGTAGTGTGGTAGTCTGTGTATAATAGTGTAGTAGTCGTATTGGTAGTCTGGGTATATTAGTGTAGTGATAGGTGTTATTTTCTGGGTATGCTAGTATAGGTATGATAGTATGGGTATCAAACTTTAGTGCTAGGGTAGTTGTAGTTGTCTGGGTATAGTAGTGTAGTATTAGGTGTGGAAGTCTACGTGTAGTTGTGAGGTAGTCAGCTGTGGTTTGATTGGGGGGGTGGGAAATCGGGGTGGGGTGGTCTGCTAATGTTTCCCTCTTCAGTCTTTTCTTCAGGTTAAGTGAAATACTTGAACGATTGGCTTAAGGTTAATTGACTTGGCCAGTCTACAACCTTCCACATTTTCCACTGATGAAGTCCGTTGTTGAGTTGGCAGTGTGTTTGGGTCGCTGTCTTGCTGCAAGATGAAGTTCCTCCCAATTAGATGTAAGCATTTCTCTGTAAAATTGGCAAACATTCTGAATTCATTCTGCAGAGTTCATCATCAGTAAAGATTAGTAAGTCTGTTCCAGAACCTAAGCCATGACACTACCACCACCACCATGCTTGGCCATGGATCATGGGTGGATCCTTTATTCCTCCAAACTTTAGTCTTTCCATTGCTTTAGAAGCTTGGTTTCAGAGCTGTCCTGGCACATATCTTTACATTTTCTGGCCCTTGTTTCTGCTTTGGAAGTCTTCTTCTAGCAGTGTATTATTGTGATACCTCCACCCTGCTCTCTGGAGGTTGTTGGTGGCTGTTCTTTTTGGGTTTTTCTTCACAGATCTCAGAGTATTTTTGACCTCAACTGCTGTTGTTGTTCTTGGCTGTGCTTTTCCATGTCAGGTTGTTAGTACACCAGGGGTTTCTTTCTTTTTCTGGGCATTCCAGTTTGTTGTCTAGGCTCTGCCCAATGCTTATGCAAAGGTTATGATTTGATTTTTACTCTTTTCTTAGTTTTTCTTTCAGACAACTCTCTGGTGTTCTCTTCTTCCATTTTACCAGAAAGTACAGTCTTCACAGGTGAAACCCAGGGCTCTAACTAAGAGTATACAACCTGTCAGTCACTTGATCCATCAAAAAATGGGTGGGTTCAAGCACAAGGTGCCAAAGTATTTTACATGTGCAGATATAAATAATAGGAAATAAATGCTGAAATTCTGATCTGTCGTCTCCTATTCATCTTTTGATCTCGAACCCAAACTGTATTCAGTGTAAAAACTTTATCAACGCTGGGACGGGAGTGTGTGTGTATAGAGTAGGAGAGCTCTGAATGCAGATGAGGAACTAGAAACATGAGCAAATGGATGCTACAGTGAAGTGAAGGACTTGGCATGAAGTGATGGATTACCATCAATTTAATTAAGCGATTTATACTCATATAATTCAGTTATCTTTCACACCAGATCTGACTGAGACGTGACCTTCCTTCCTTCTCGTTCTTTCAGCGACTCTTCTTCTTTAGTCACAATCGAGGCTGGATCTCAGCGGTCTTCTGTTCAGCACAGCTCGAAGCGCTTTTGATTGTCTCCCCCCCCCCCCCCCCCCAACAAACCCGTCTAGCTCATGATCCACCGCAGCTCAGATAATTTGCCTCATTAAATTCATATCTCGCCATGGGTGATGGCCTCTCGAGAGCAGGAGGAAACTGATTTCCCCCAGAGGCTCTTAAGAAGTTCGGCTTTTCATTTGCATGGCGGGATTTTTGCCATCTTCTGATTGGCAGCAGAGTGTTTTTTTTTTAGTTAAAAAAGACAGAGGACAGCATGTGTGCTTTTAATAAAAAAAAGTCCTAGCATGTGGTGCACCTAGACAAAGATAGATAATTAACAGGGGAATAAACAAAAATATTGATAGCACAGTGATTCTTATTGCTCCTATAAAAAGATGATTTGGGATGAGTCCAAAACCAAAAGCTTAGCTTTCTCAGTTGATGCCTTTGGAATCCATTTTCTATTACTTTTTTATTTTTTGGTAAAAGTATTAAGATCAAATGACGGGTCTGGAAATAAAAAGAGATAATAATTCAAATTCAGTATACATTTATTTATATAGAATTTTATTTTATTAAGAGATTCTTCTATATATCTCCCCTCTTCTCAATTCTATTTATGCAAATATCAATTAATAATTTATGCAAATTATTTGTATAGCGCCTTTTATAATGGACATTGTCTCAAAGCAGCTTTACAAAAGTAATTTAAAAAAGAATTTTTAAATTAAATTATTAAAGTATTTTATCCCTATTTTATCCCTAATGAACAAGCCTGCGGCGACGGTGGCAAGGAAAAACTCCCTGTGATGATATGAGGAAGAAACCTTGAGATGAACCAGGCTCAGAAGGGAACCCATCCTCATTTGGGTGACACTGGACAGTAAATATTGTAAATGTAAATAATGTCCCTTCTACAACAGAAACCAAGGGCCCATGAGGAACTATTAAGTAAGTGTAGTTTCTGAGTTCATTATAGACACTAATTCCTTGCTGTCAAAAGCTGACAGATGTAATGGCAGATCGGTGACGGTGTTATAGTCCCCAGGTGGCTCTGTCCACGGCTGTCTCCTGGTCACAGACTGTCCACACAGACCCATCCACAGCATCAGTGAGCACCACCAAGCGACGAGTCTCCGACCAGGGGTAGAGCCAGTGGTCACACTGGAACTCTTCTGAGTTTGCTTCACATGTATTTTACAAATTGCCAAAGTTAACCTCTTTTCATTCTCTTTCACCTCGCTATGTAATGAACCAACTGAAGCACCTTTATTGATGATCGTGTTCTACATTAGAAGATTACAGCTGCGACCATCATGCTGATTACTTGTGCAGTTTATCTCCATTTCTAACGCTTGTCCTTGCTTGTGTTTATCTTCCTGTCCACAGAAAAGAAGGAGGTGACTCAGAGTCTGGAGAACTACACGTCTAAGTGTCCCGGAGGTATGAACGTCATCACGCTTCCAGACGGACTCAAACTGGCCCCGGTGCCCTTGACCAAGCTGCCCATCGTCAGGTCAGTGGGACACGTCCCAAACTAGAGAAGATACAGCTGCATGATTACGATCTGTAGGATTCTTAAGTGTTCAGCAACCCAAAGTGAACTACTGTATAACTCATAGTCTCAGACAGAGAGCTGTCAATCCACCATACTCATTAGAATATTAGACCACACCCACTGGGACATATTCAGATTCAGCTGATGGTTGAGAGTCTTGGAACATCCTTTTTTTTTTTTTCTTTTTCCAAAGAAACTGTTGTAAATTTAGAAAGTAACAAGTCTGAAAAAAGAGGTGATTTTATTCTAATTTAACGTGTAAAACAATGCACTTTTTTTTGTTTTTTATCTTTAGTTTTTTTTAAGGGCCGACCCTTTCCCTTCATTTCTCTGCTACGTACGTCGTGTGCTGAAGTTGAAAAATTTCCTCAATTTGTCGGAGGAAAGTGATGTGAACATTCCTCCCCGACGGCGTAGTGTCTCACATCATGTCTTCCTCTTCTCCTCCTTAGCGCTCTGTCTCTGTCTCTCTTTCCTCTCCCCCTAAAACGGCTGAACAGTTTTTACATGCCAGTTTGACTGAGACCCTGTGTGCGCAATTACTTTTAATGAATTATCGCTTTCCTTGCGCACCGTTTAAGAAATCATTGTCTTGTTAGAAGAATAAATGTCACCGTTAACGGCTTCGGCTTGCTCTGGCATTAGCGTTCTGCCACATTTGGGCTCGTAAGATTAAAGAGTTCATTTTGAAGCAACGCAGCGATGCAGTGCTCTCCGTCAATCTGGAATCCCCTCCGATGCCTCGCCGGGTTAAGATGCTCTTCAACGTAATGATCTTTACTTCATTGTAAGAAAGATTGTATTTTGTTACCGGACCCAGCCGGATGTTCTGCATGACGCATCGACAACGACCCTGATGAAACCCATACAAGGCAAAAGACGAGCTTTACTCCTTCCACTAGCTTGTTTCGTTTACGTTTTTGTCATTGATACTGTATCTGTAGCTGTGTTATGAGTCGGGTATCTCCCTATTGGATGAGCTTTGTATCAGCACTCACTCTCTGAGATTTCAGTCAGAAATTCCTGCTACGGCCAGAACCTAGGTGCAGATAAGTATATCACATTAAAACTCCTCAGAAATTAAAATTGGTCTAAAAATGCAAAATATTAGTTTTGGAGATATCCACCCCATCCATTTTCTGTAGCACTTATCATCCACAGGGTTGAAGGGTACCTGGAGTCTATCCCAGGGGACCGAGGCACAATGCGTGAGAACCCTGGGCAGGGTAACAGTCCATCACTGGGCATAATCACACACACACACTACAGACATTTCAGAGATGCCAGTCAGCCTACACGGCATGTCTTTGGACTGGGGGAGGAAACCAGAGAACCTGGAGGAAACCCCTGTAGCATGAATCAAACCCCCAACCCTAGAGGTGCAAGGCAAAAATGCTAATTACTGAGCCCCCAGTTTTGAGGATGTTATAGCTCAGCACAAAATGCAAAAATTATCTTTGGTGATTTACACCAAGGAAATACTTTGTGATTAGCCAATTAAACAATCACTAGAACTGT
>JAUCMX010000013.1:23094633-23100934 GCA_033459395.1 Hemibagrus guttatus
GTGTGTGTGTGTGTGTGTGTGTGTGTGTGTGTGTGTGTGTGTGTGTGTGTGCGTGTGTGTGTGTGTGTGTGTGTGTGGTCAGCAGATCAACAGCAGATAATAAGATTACACACACACACACACACACACACACACACACAGGGAGCAGTGTATGTTTGGAAGTGGTGTGTGTGTGTGTGTGTGTCAGTCTGTTCTTTATTTCTTTTCAGTTTCTCAAGTGTGGATGTGTGTCAAGTTTATTCTGCCCTTCTGGCATTGTGTGTGTGTGTGGGTGTGTGTGTGTGTGTGTGTGTGTGTTCTGGGTTTCTCAGCCTCTTGCAACAGAACAGGGCTGAGTCACATACATGCACACAGACACACACACACACCAGATGTCTGTGGAGAGAAGACCTTTATCAAAGTGACACACACACACACACACACACACTCTGTACACATTTACAGTTGAAAGTGTAAGAAAATCAAAATAGAATAAAATTGGAAAGAAACAAAGACAAATCCCAAAAGAAGGAGAGCTGGACAGAAGATCCAGGCAAGAATTTAGTGCTTTAGCTAGTTTTATTAGAACACACACACACACACACACACACACACACACACACACGGTAGGTCCAGACAGATTTTTGGGCCTTTTCCTCAGTGCCACCTGAGGTACAGATGAATTCAGGAACCGTCTACCTGATCAATCTCCTCATACACACACACACACACACACACACACACACACAACACACACACACACACACAAACACATGTCCTGACTGCATGTTTTACTGTGTGTGTGTGTGTGTGTGTGTGTGTGTGTGTGTTCACAAAGTGACTTCCTGATAAACCCTTAGTGTCTGGGTGAATCGAGCGGGGATGGACGACAGGGAGAAGTCGATTCATCTGTCGAAGTGTGGCTCACCACAGGCATGCTGGGATACGGTCCAGGTGTAACGCACAGGTTCAGGCTGGAAAAGGTTCTTTAATGGGTTCTCAGTGAGACTGGGTTCTTTACACAGCAGACTCGATACAACCTGCTGACTGTCAGGATACAGGCCAGGATTATCCACATCTACTCCCAGATCAATTTATTTCATTTCACATTGTAGTGTGACTGGGAACTGTGGTCTGACTGGTTACAGTCTTATTTGGACTGGGAACTGTGGTCTGACTGGTTACAGTCTTATTTGGACTGGGAACTGTGGTCTGACTGGTTACAGTCTTATTTGGACTGGGAACTGTGGTCTGACTGGTTACAGTCTTATTTGGACTGGGAACTGTGGTCTGACTGGTTACAATCTTATTTGGAGTGGGAACTGTGGTCTGACTGGTTACAGTCTTATTTGGACTGGGAACTGTGGTCTGACTGGTTACAGTCTTATTTGGACTGGGAACTGTGGTCTGACTGGTTACAGTCTTATTTGGACTGGGAACTGTGGTCTGACTGGTTACAGTCTTATTTGGACTGGGAACTGTGGTCTGACTGGTTACAATCTTATTTGGACTGGGAACTGTGGTCTGACTGGTTACAATCTTATTTGGACTGGGAACTGTGGTCTGACTGGTTACAGTCTTATTTGGACTGGGAACTGTGGTCTGACTGGTTACAGTCTTATTTGGAGTGGGAACTGTGGTCTGACTGGTTACAGTCTTATTTGGACTGGGAACTGTGGTCTGACTGGTTACAGTCTTATTTGGAGTGGGAACTGTGGTCTGACTGGTTACAGTCTTATTTGGAGTGGGAACTGTGGTCTGACTGGTTACAGTCTTATTTGGACTGGGAACTGTGGTCTGACTGGTTACAATCTTATTTGGAGTGGGAACTGTGGTCTGACTGGTTACAGTCTTATTTGGACTGGGAACTGTGGTCTGACTGGTTACAGTCTTATTTGGACTGGGAACTGTGGTCTGACTGGTTACAGTCTTATTTGGACTGGGAACTGTGGTCTGACTGGTTACAGTCTTATTTGGACTGGGAACTGTGGTCTGACTGGTTACAGTCTTATTTGGACTGGGAACTGTGGTCTGACTGGTTACAATCTTATTTGGACTGGGAACTGTGGTCTGACTGGTTACAATCTTATTTGGACTGGGAACTGTGGTCTGACTGGTTACAGTCTTATTTGGACTGGGAACTGTGGTCTGACTGGTTACAGTCTTATTTGGACTGGGAACTGTGGTCTGACTGGTTACAGTCTTATTTGGACTGGGAACTGTGGTCTGACTGGTTACAGTCTTATTTGGACTGGGAACTGTGGTCTGACTGGTTACAGTCTTATTTGGACTGGGAACTGTGGTCTGACTGGTTACAGTCTTATTTGGAGTGGGAACTGTGGTCTGACTGGTTACAGTCTTATTTGGACTGGGAACTGTGGTCTGACTGGTTACAGTCTTATTTGGACTGGGAACTGTGGTCTGACTGGTTACAGTCTTATTTGGAGTGGGAACTGTGGTCTGACTGGTTACAGTCTTATTTGGAGTGGGAACTGTGGTCTGACTGGTTACAGTCTTATTTGGAGTGGGAACTGTGGAGAAAGGAAAAAAACAATGTAAAAAATGTTAACAGGAAGATGGTGTGATGCAGAATTAAAGAATAAAGCACGCTTTTAGTTCGGTATAAAAAATATGATTTAATATTCTGAGTTCTTGCGGTAGCAGAGCATCACCGTTATTTCAGCTTCCCCAAGATGGTTTTAAATTTTTTTAAATAGAACTCAGTTGGGAATCATTTTAAAGGCCGCTACCAGTTTGGTTCTTCCTGTGATTGTTGCTGAGGAGTGAATCTGACACTGCAGAAATGTCCTCACAGTGGACATGTAAAGAGTAATGTAGGGTAAAAGAGTACGTCTCCTCTGATTGACACATCACTAAACCCAGCTGGATGTGGTCTTCAAACCAGTAATGCAGTGGGACATTCCTCCTGTCTGACTGGTAGGCTGACCAGTAATCTGGAATGTTCACATCAACAGAGCACAAGATCCATCCATCCATCCATCCATCCATCCATCCATCCATCCATCCAACCACCCAATCAGCAAACCAGTAATAATCACTGGTAATCACTTGATAACCAGCGTTTCCATATATGCTCCTCATCCATCCATCCATCCATCCATCCATCCAACAGTCCATCCCTCCATCCATCTAGTAATAATCACTGATAATCACCTCATAACCAGTGTTTCCATCCATCCATCCATCCATCCATCCCCCCCCAACCACCCAGTAATAATCACTCATAATCACCTGATAACTAGTGTTTCCATGTATGCTCTTCATCCATCTATCCATCCATCCATCCATCCATCCATCCATCCAGCTCTATTGACTTTCTATCTGACTTTAAGTAGATTATTCCAAACTACTAGTCAATGTCTATCTATCTACTCATCCATTTATGCTAAAAAATGTACGTATTTCAAACTACTACATCCATCCTTCCACTCATCCATCCATCCATCCACCCATCCATCCCTTTATCCCTTTCAGTGTATCTTATTATACCTTTTCATTCACCACTCACTTGTGTAGTAAGCACTGTGTCCATTCAGAATGATTGACATCTGTGTGAGGAGTGTCATTTATTTCACTTGATAAACAAAGTGGTGTGTGTGTGTGCGTGTGTGTGTGTGTGGTAGAGACCCTGTGTTACCCTACACTACCCTGTCCTGGATGAGGAGACATCATTCGTGTGTTTTTTCTAAGCACACACTGATTTTTTGATTGATCGTGGCTTTAATGTGGAATAAACTGTTCATTTCCTTTAAGGATGTTCTCTCGGGGTCTTTTTTTAGAATCTTAATGTCATCATCTCTAATTGTCATGCTGAGCCGCTCTCGGCTGGAATGAGACTGAACAGGCACTCTTCTCTTTCTTTCTTCTCTATCTTTCATTTTTCCTCTCTTCGTCTCCCCTCTTTCCTGCTTTCACTCTCTGCTTCTCCACGGGAGGCAACTCTGCACTTAGCTGGAACCTTGCTGCCTGCCTGTCTCTCTCTCTCTCTCTCTCTCTCTCTCTCTCTCTCTCTCTCTCTCTCTTTTTCTTTTATTTCTTTTCATTTTCTCTCTCTCTCTCTTCTTTTTTTTCCCCCTTGATTTTTTTTTTTTGCTGTTTGTCGCACTGATTTCTCAGCATTCTCCCATCTTTTTCTCCCCCCCTCCCTCATGGTCTTGCTCTCATTCAGTTTCTCCACGGGTTTTTCAGGGCTCCACTTCAGCTTCTCATCTGTTTCCCCATCTCTCTCTTTCCCCCCCCCCCCCCCTTTTCTCTTTTTTTTCCTCCCTTCAGTATGTCCCCCCTTTTTTATTTTTGCTTATTTGTTCTAGCTCACATTCTACAACTTTTGGCTTCTTTTCTTTTTGTTGTTGGGCTGGGGTTAGATTTTTTGTTTTGGACTGGGTTAGAGTTTGTTTTGTTGTTGGGCTGGGATTAGAGTTTGTTTGTTGTTGGGCTGGGGTTAGAGTCTTGTTTGTTGTTGGGCTGGGATTAGAGTTTGTTTGTTGTTGGGCTGGGATTAGAGTCTTGTTTGTTGTTGGGCTGGGATTAGAGTCTTTTTTGTTGTTGGGCTGGGATTAGAGTTTTTGTTTGTTGTTGGCTGGGATTAGAGTTTGTTTGTTGTTGGGCTGGGGTTAGAGTCTTTTTTGTTGTTGGGCTGGGATTAGAGTCTTGTTTGTTGTTGGGCTGGGATTTGAGTCTTGTTTGTTGTTGGGCTGGGGTTAGAGTCTTGTTTGTTGTTGGGCTGGGATTAGAGTCTTTTTTGTTGTTGGCTGGGATTAGAGTTTGTTTGTTGTTGGGCTGGGATTAGAGTCTTGTTTGTTGTTGGGCTGGGATTAGAGTTTGTTTGTTGTTGGGCTGGGATTTGAGTCTTGTTTGTTGTTGGGGTGGGATTAGAGTTTGTTTGTTGTTGGGCTGGGATTAGAGTCTTTTTGTTGTTGGCTGGAAATTTGAGTCTTTTTTGTTGTTGGGCTGGGATTAGAGTCTTGTTTGTTGTTGGGCTGGGATTAGAGTCTTTTTTGTTGTTGGGCTGGGATTAGAGTCTTGTTTGTTGTTGGGCTGGGATTAGAGTCTTTTTTGTTGTTGGGCTGGGATTAGAGTCTTGTTTGTTGTTGGGGTGGGATTAGAGTCTTGTTTGTTGTTGGGCTGGGGTTAGAGTCTTGTTTGTTGTTGGGCTGGGATTAGAGTCTTGTTTGTTGTTGGGCTGGGATTAGAGTCTTGTTTGTTGTTGGGCTGGGATTAGAGTCTTGTTTGTTGTTGGGCTGGGATTAGAGTCTTGTTTGTTGTTGGGCTGGGGTTAGAGTCTTGTTTGTTGTTGGGCTGGGGTTAGAGTCTTGTTTGTTGTTGGGCTGGGGTTAGAGTCTTGTTTGTTGTTGGGCTGGGATTAGAGTCTTGTTTGTTGTTGGGCTGGGATTAGAGTCTTGTTTGTTGTTGGGCTGGGATTAGAGTCTTGTTTGTTGTTGGGCTGGGATTAGAGTCTTGTTTGGGTTTTGAGATTACATTAGAATTTGTATTTGGATTGAGTTATTATGTTGAGGTATTTTGGGTAGTCTTTTTTTCCTGGGATATGGAGGGTGGAGGGTTGAGTTATGATTCAAGCCTGTTTTCCACATGTTGCTGGACTCTCCACACTGCAGCCAGTGGAGTTCCTCCTCCTCTAGCATGTGCTGTGAGATCATCAGCTGTTTCCAACATGTAATTATGAACATGTCATGACACATGAAGGGAAATCTCGGCGATCCGAGTGTCCTCATAAACTCCCCCTCTGTTAATGCAAAACTGGTGAACACATTTATTTATTTATTTATTTATTTATTACACAGGTTGAGGGCTGTGTCTAATAATATGCTAATCATTTAGGACATCAGCATGTTAACAAAGTCCTCTATCAAAGTAAAGTTTTGTTCTCTCATGCCTTTTGAACATGAAGATTAAAGCGTGGAGTCATAATTAATTTTTGGGTTGATGTTGCTTTGGGTGAGCATCTACATCTGACAATCGCTGGAGCATTTACACCCAAAGCCTTCTGCTCAAGTGTGTGAGCATGTGTGTGTTGATTCTGTTTCTTTTTCATGCTCGAATATTGCCTGAGAGTAGACATGAAGGTCCAGACTGTAGATTCCATTCCAGCTTTATTAACCTGTTGGGATTCTGCTTCTGAGCGGCTCTTCACCACTCTGTCTGTCAGGAAACATCATTCAGTGAGAAAAACAAGCTCCTGAGATCTCATCGCTCTGCTCGATTACGAAGAAAACCCCGTGGCTGATGCAGCTCGCTTCAGGTCTGAATAATTGAAGAAAGCCCTAGAGGAGCGGCTGCAGCG
>JAUCMX010000013.1:23101434-23136434 GCA_033459395.1 Hemibagrus guttatus
AGAAACATGTGAACCTGACTAGAAAGCTGTTGCTAGGCAACGGGTCAATATGGACTAAAAAATATAATTAGAAATACCAACATTTACCTCAGATACATGATAAATTATTAAAAAAAATACTTTCTACGACATATATTCTTAGCTAGTCATGTCTCTGTGATTAGTGTTGAGTATGCTGTTGCTAGGCAACAGGCAAACATGAGCCCTAAAGAATTTCTTTCTAGTTTGTAGCCGTACCCATTTATACAGACTTTGTAAAGACTCAGTGACGATGAAAATAACCTGGAAATATCCGGAATGTCAACATTTACCTCAGATGTGGTGTTAAATTATCAAAAAGTAACTTTTTATAGCGTGTATTTTAAAGTTTAGTGTCAACTGCTGACTAGATATCGGTGAGAAAAACAGCACTGAGTTTGTATTAAAGAGTCAAGCTTGTTATACACTACATTGCCAAAAGTTTTGGGACATCTGACTTTACATGCACATGAATGTAATATGGAGTTGTCCTGCCCTTTGCAGCTATAACAGCTTCAACTCCACAAGGTTTAGGAGTGTGTTTATGGGAATATTTGACCGTTCCTCTAGAAGGCATTTGTGAGGTCAGGCACTGATGTTGGAGAGAAGGTCTGGCTTGCAGTCTCCGCTCTAATTCATCCCAAAGGTGTTCTATGGGGTTGAGGTCAGGACTCTGACACAGTCAAGTTCCTCCACACCAAACTCCCTCATCCATGTCTTTATGGACCTTGCTTTGGTCACTGGTGTGCAGTCATGTTGGAACAGGAAGGGGTCATCCCCAAACACAAAGTCAGGAGCATGAAATTGTCCAAGGTGTCTTGGTATGCTGAAGCATTAAGAGCGAGTGAATGAATTGATTTCTCAGTTGTTAAATTGATTTCTTGAAAATTTCCCAAGATCCCTAAGCTTTGTTTAAATTACATTTTTCCGCCTTTTCATTTTCTCTCCCCGAGTCTTATTGTTGAAAGTTCTCTCTCTGTATTAAATCCCATTGTGCCGGCGCTGGCTTTGACCTTTTTTTTTTCCTTTATCATCAGACATCTTGGCCTTTGTCAGACGGCAGCGGGAGCGTGTAGAGGATTGTGGTGGATTTTATTGTTCCCGGTACGGGTTCACGGCTGATCCGCGCTCGTCTTATTATAACTGCGCGACTGTCGGGCACCGAACACATCGTGGTGAAAAGCAGAGTGCATGTCACGCTCATGCATTTTTCATTATTTTAATATAAAAGCAAAGCCCAAATGACGTTAACCTCGCTTCTCTCTCTCTCACTTAAACTCTCACACTCCGAGTCAGGAGGCTTCACACACGATTTCAGCCTGGCTCTTCGCACCTGAGGGATAATGCAGGATGCGCTGAATTACATGTGTGAAAAAACCCGGAAAAAACATATAAAGGTAAAAAAAAAAAAAAGAAAAAAAAAAGACAAATCTGAGGTTCAGTCCACTTTCAGTGCAGACAATATGAAAATGATTTATTATTTCAAATAAATAAAAAAATAAATGCACAAATAAATAAAGAAGTACATAAATAAAAAATGTAAGTAAATAAATACAGATAGATAGAAAAAAAAACACAAATACACAAATAATAATAAATGAATAAGTAAATTAATAAATACACAAATCTAGCCATGGGGGTCACAGTCCAGTGACTTCTGTGCCGGTCCCAAGCCCGGATAAATAGAGAGGGTTGCGTCAGGAAGGGCATCCGGTGTAAAACATTGCCAAATTTAACCATGCGAATCGTCAGTACGAATTTCATACCGGATCGGTCGAGGCCCGGGTTAACAACGACCGCCATCGGCGCCGTTGACCTACAGGGCGCCGGTGGAAATTGGGCTACTGTTGGTGGAAGAAGTAGAGGAGGGAGGAGAGTGCGCAGACAGAGAGAGAAGAGGAAAGGTAAGAGTGTAGGACTGAGAATAGGAACTCTGAATGTTGGTACTATGACAGGGAAAGGTAGAGAGCTGGCTGATATGATGGAGAGAAGGAAGGTGGATATACTGTGTGTACAGGAGACCAGGTGGAAGGGTAGCAAGGCTCGTAGTATAGGAGCAGGATTCAAGCTGTTTTATTATGGTGTGGATAGTAAGAGAAATGGGGTAGGTGTGGTCCTGAAGGAGGAGTTTGTGAGGAATGTTCCTGGAGGTGAAGAGAGTGTCAGACAGGGTGATGAGTCTGAAGTTAGAGATTGAAGGGGTGATGTTGAATGTTGTTAGTGGTTATGCCCCACAGGTAGGTTGTGAGTTAGAGGAGAAAGAGAAATTCTGGAGTGAATTAGATGAGGTGATGGAGAGTATTCCCACGGGTGAGAGAGTGGTGATAGGAGCGGATTTTAATGGACATGTTGGTGAGGGGAACACAGGTGATGAGGAGGTGATGGGCAAGTTTGGAGTTAAGGAAAGGAACCTTGAAGGACAGATGGTAGTGGACTTTGCTAAGAGGATGGACATGGGTGTGGTTAACACTTATTTTCAGAAGAGGGAGGAGCATAGAGTGACTTACAAGAGTGGAGGTAGGAGAACACAGGTAGACTACATCCTATGTAGAAGAGGCAATCTGAAAGAGATTAGTGACTGTAAAGTTGTGGTGGGAGAGAGTGTAGCCAGACAGCATAGGATGGTGGTGTGTAGGATGACTTTGATGGTCTGTAAGACGAAGAGGTTAAAGATAGAGATAGAGAAGAAAACCAAGTGGTGGAAGCTGAAAAAGGAGGAATGTTGTGAGGAATTTAGACAGAAGTTGAGGCAGGCTCTGGGTGGTCAGGTAGTGCTACCAGATGACTGGGAAACTACAGCAGAAGTGATCAGGGAGACAGGGAGAAAGGTGCTGGGTGTGTCATCTGGAAGGAGGAAAGAAGATAAGGAGACTTGGTGGTGGAATGAGGAAGTTCAGGATAGTATCCAGAGGAAGAGGTTAGCCAAGAAGAAGTGGGACATGGACAGGACTGAAGAGAATAGACAGGAATACAAGGAGTTACAGCGCAGAGTGAAGAGGGAGGTGTCTAAGGCCAAGCAGAAGGCATATGACGAGTTGTACACTAGGTTAGACACTAGAGAAGGAGAGAAGGACTTGTACAGGTTAGCTAGGCAGAGGGATCGAGATGGGAAGGATGTGCAGCAAGTTAGAGTTATTAAGGATAGAGATGGAAGGGTGCTCACAAGTGAGGAGAGTGTACAGAGGAGATGGAAGGAATACTTTGAGGAGCTGATGAATGAGTAAAATGAGAGGGAAAAAAGAGTAGAAGGGGTGAACTCTGTGGAACAGAAAGTAGATAAGATTAGAAAGGATGAAGTCAGGAAGGCTTTGAAGAGGATGAAAAGTGGAAAGGCAGTTGGTCCTGACGACATCCCGGTGGAGGTCTGGAAGTGTCTGGAGCAGTGGAATTTTTAACTAGTTTGTTCAACAGGGTTTTAGAGAGTGAGAGGATGCCTGAGGAATGGAGAAGAAGTGTGTTAGTGCCGATCTTTAAGAATAAGGGTGACGTGCAGAGTTGCAGCAACTATAGGGGGATAAAGTTGATGAGCCATACATTGAAGCTATGGGAAAGAGTAGTGGAAGCTAGGTTAAGGAAGGTAGTAGAAATTTGTGAGCAGCAGTATGGCTTCATGCCCAGAAAGAGCACAACAGATGCAATTTTTGCTCTGAGAATTTTGATGGAGAAGTATAGGGATGGTCAGAGGGAGTTGCACTGTGTGTTTGTAGACTTGGAGAAAGCGTATGACAGGGTGCCAAGAGAAGAGCTGTGGTACTGTATGAGGAAGTCAGGAGTAGCGGAGAAGTATGTCAGAGTGGTGCAGGACATGTATGAGAGGAGCAGGACAGTGGTGAGGTGTGCTGTAGGTCAGACAGAGGAGTTCAAAGTGGAGGTGGGACTGCATCAGGGATCGGCTCTGAGCCCCTTCCTGTTTGCTATAGTGATGGACCAGTTGTCAGAGGAGGTCAGACAGGAGTCTCCTTGGACAATGATGTTTGCAGATGACATTGTGATCTGTAGTGAGAGCAGGGAGCAGGTGGAGGAAAACCTGGAGATGTGGAGGTTTGCGCTGGAGAGAAGAGGAATGAAAGTCAATCGTAGTAAGACTGAGTACATGTGTGTGAATGAAAGGGAGGGAAGTGGAACAGTAAGGTTACAGGGTGAAGAGGTGAAGAAGGTACAGGAGTTTAAGTACTTGGGGTCAACAGTCCAGAGTAATGGAGAGTGTGGGAAAGAGGTAAAGAAGCGAGTGCAGGCAGGTTGGAATGGGTGGAGAAAGGTGTCGGGAGTTCTGTGTGATCAGAAAATATCAGCGAGAATCAAGGGGAAGGTGTACAGGACAGTGGTGAGAGCGGCCATGCTGTATGGTTTAGAGACAGTGTCACTGAGGAAGAGACAGGAGTCAGAGCTAGAGGTTGCAGAGCTGAAGATGTTGCGGTTCTCTTTGGGAGTGACAAGATTGGACAGGATTAGGAACGAGTACATCAGAGGGACAGCTCATGTTGGACGTTTGGGGGACAAAGTTAGGGAGGCCAGATTAAGATGGTTTGGACATGTTCAGAGGGGGTGAGAGTGAGTATATTGGTAGGAGAATGTTGGACATGAAGCTGCCAGGCAGGAGGCAAAGAGGAAGGCCAAAGAGGAGGTATATGGATGGAATTAATGAGGATATGAAGCTAGTGGGTGCAAGTGTTGAGGATGCAGAAGATAGGGATAGGTGGAGAGAGATGATTCGCTGTGGAGACCCCTGAAGGGAAAAGCCGAAAGAAATTAATAAATACACAAATAAATAAATCACACTTTTACTCTGCCCATTCTAACCTTATTAGACTTTGTAACCCATCGATCTTTAAAAAAAAATAAATATACATAATAATTATAAAATAGAAAAATGAATAAATAAGTACACAAATAAATGAAGAACACGTTTACCCTGCCCATTCTAACCTTATTAGCCTTTTTAACCCTTCGATTTTCAAATAAATAAACAAACAAATAAATATATAAATAAATAAATCTCTTAGAAAGGAGAAAAAAAAAAAAAAAAAAAAAAAAAAAAATATATATATATATATATATATATATATATATATATATTTTTATATATATATATATATGTAAAAAAAAATTTTTTTTTTTATATATATATATATATATATATATATAATATGTGTATATAAATAAATAAACAGATAATTAAAGAAATACATAAATAAAAACATAAGTAAATAAATACAGTACTAGATAGATAAATATACAAATGCACAAATAAGTAAATAAATAAATCACTTTTACCCTGCCCATTCTAACTTTATTAGGTTATTAGATTATCAAATAAATAAACAGATAGAAAATATATATATATATATATGTGTATAATATTGCTTCTGACACATTGATCTTTAAAAATCTCTCTATATATATATACTATATATTAATTAAATACAGAAAGAAATACATAAATAAACAGATAAATGAATTAAGAAGTACATAAATAAATACACAAATAAATAAAGAGAGAAAGAAATCGCACTTTTACTCTGCCCATTCTAACCTTATTAGCCTCTCTAACCCATCAAGTAAAATTTTAACAAATAAATAAATAAATAATGCACTTGCACACATTTATGTCAATAAATTCTGGTCAAGTTGTTGTTAAAAACCCAATCAAATGTCATCATAATGAAAACATACACTAAAAGCGACAAAACCAAACTCCAACAACGCAGCTCCTTCTTTAAACCCTTCCAGTCTTGTAAAAATGGCACAATGCTCTCTATACTACACCCAGACACGTCAGGTTATCTCCTGTAATGGACAAAAAACTTAGCAACGTGGATGTTGCTAAATGACGCCACAAGGTGGCACTACTTTTTGTTACTAGAATTTAGTTTGTGTACAAGAAAAAGTGTATTATGCTGAAACTAAATACCAAGCTGAAACTTCCTCCGTCACGATGCGCTGTAAGGAAATTATCGTCATGCGTCATATTCTTGTCATGTTTGTTATATTTTGCCGAATGAAAGTACCATGGAGAAATCCTGACGCTCCCGCGTTTCCGGCTTCTCTCTGCTAAACTTGGATGACCTGTGGCTAGCCAGCGTCCCACTCTCCTTCACCCCTTACACCGCGACCCGTTACACGACCTCGAGCACTGTTAACAAGCAGCACTACCAAGGCAGCTGATCCAGAATAAAACACAGCTCTGTCTTTAAACCCTTCCAGTCTTGTAGAAATCACAGGATGTGCTCTATATCACACCCAGACAAGTCAGGGTATCTACCTCCAACACTTTTAACACACAGCACTACCAAGGTGGCTGATCCAGAATAAAACACAGCTCCTGTTCCACAATCAGGACGCAGCAGGAAGCCGGGCGTCGTCAGATTACCAGAGGACGCAGCAGCGCTTTTAATTAAACTGCTTATTTTGCTCGATTTCCCTTTTTAATTTTTTTTTTGGTGTTGCTTGGTTACTGTGAATAAAGCTAATCTTTATTTGGATTCATCACACACACACACACACACACACACACACACACACACACACACACACACACCCCACACAGAGGGAGTGTAAATTATTCAGCAGACAGACTGCAGTGGCACGTCCAGGCTCTGAGAGTTCATACAAAAATACATTTAAATACACAGACACTATGCTCAGACGCCCCAACCCCGTCTACACCCACTGTAAAGGTCACTCTGGACATTCAGGGACTAAATGAAGGACTTCTCTTGGGCTACAAAATCCCCCTCCCTTTATCCCTATCGATAACTCAGCATTGTAGGGGATTAGGTGCGTGAAAAGGAGAAAAGAAGTGCGATATGATTCGTTATCCGGACAGGAAGTGTGTGTATGGATAGTGTAGTTAGCATTGATCAGCTGATTATTTGCTAAGGACACAGTGTCAGTTTTAATCAAACATATGGCTATACAGTTTGGCTACTGGACAGGACATGCCCATATTGGACTAAGGTAGTGTGTGTGTGTGTGTGTGTGTGTGTGTGTGTGTGTGTAGTACGAAAAAAACTATTGTTTGTGTAGAGGAAAGTTTGTGTAAGTTCTTCAGACAACAGTATGTGATGCTGTGTAGCAGCTCTGAGCTGAGAGAACAACACTGATCCCTCGTTCTCTGTCTCTCTCTGTCTCTGACTCTCTCGCTCTTTTTCTCTATTTCTCTCTGTCTCTCTCTCTCTCTCTCTTTCTCTTTCTCTCTGTCTCTGTCTGTCTCTCTCTCTCTCTCTCTCTCTCTTTCTCTCTGTCCCTGTCTGTCTCTCTCTCTCTCTCTCTCTCTCTCTCTCTCTCTCTTTCTCTGTCTCTCTCTCTCTCTTTCTCTGTCTCTCTCTCTCTCTGTCTCTGTCTCTCTCTCTCTCTCTTTCTCTCTGTCTTGTCTCTCTGTCTCTGCCTCTTTCTTTCTGTCTGTCTGTCTGTCTCTCTCTCTGTCTCTTTCTCTCTGTCTTTTTCTCCCTGTCTTTGTCTGTCTGTCTGTCTGTCTCTCTCTCTCTCTTTCTCTTTCTGTCTGTCTGTCTGTCTCTCTCTCTCTCTCTCTCTCTCTCTCTCTGTTTCTCTCTCTCTCACTCTCTTTCTCTCTGTCTCTTTCTCTCTGTCTCTTTCTCTCTACCTCTGTCTCTGTCTCCCACACCTGTATTTCTGTTTTCTTTGTTTTCTCTGGTTCTACAGATCCACTGATTTGACTTGCTGCTCCAGTCTCAGTATTTTTAGTTCAGCTGCACGGATTCTTCAAATCCAGTCTTCAGGTCTTTAACAGAAGTTTCATAAAGAATGTCTAAATACTGACACTGCAGAAACCATGAACACAAACAAGCAGAAACTGTGTAGAGTAGAGCGTGGTGGATTAGAACACAGTAGAATAATGAGAACAGAGTAGAGGAACAGAACTTAAAAAGAATTGAATAGAATAGGAAACAACAGAATAGAACTCAAAATTTGAAGAACTGAATAGAGTAGAACACAGTGGAGCAGAATTTGAGAGTCGGAAAATCAAATAGAATATAGTGGAATAGAACTCAGTATACATGGGAAGAATCAAAGAATAGAGTAGAACAAAGTGGAACAGAACTTAAGAATTATAGAATAGAATTTTGAAGAGTACAATAAAGTAGAACACAGTGGAATAGAACGTGAGAATCTGGAAATAATATAGAATGCTACAGAACTCAAGAACCAGAGAATAGAAGAGAACGCAAGATACAGTGGAACGGAACTCAAGGATCAACGAAGAGAATAGAACGCAAAATTTGAAGAATGGAATAGAGTAGAACACAGTGGAAAAGAACACGAGAATCGGAAATACAATCGAATGCAACAGAACTCAAGAACCAGAGAATGGAAGAGAACTCAAGAATCAAAGAATAAAGTAGAAGACAGTGGAAGAGAACTTACGAATCACAGAATTGAATAGAATGGAATAGAATAGAACTCAAGAATGGTATATAGCAGAAGAGTGGAAGAGAACTTAAGAATCACAGAATAGAATAGAAGTCAAAATTTGAAGAATGGAATAGATTAGAATACAGTGGAACAGAACACAGTAGAACTGAACAGAATACAACACAGTAGAATAGAACCCCTGAAATAAAATATGACGCAGCAAAATAGTATACAGTAGAACAGTGCAGAAACATCAGAGTGCTTCCATTCCAGATGTGGAAACACTTTCACACGCCTGAGGTCCACTGAGAACCACAGAGGAGCCGTTTCTGACAGTTCAGCGTTCTCCACACAGCTTGTTTCGTGAAAATCCAGAAAACCTAATGGATTTTTTTTTTTAACATGTTGCTCTGGTTCTAAACAGAGGCATTGGTGGCTCAGTGGTAGGTTACTCGCCTATCATGCGAAAGGCCCGGGTTCGATTCCAGCCAATGCCTCAACCCCAGCCACTGGATGCAGTGCCGGTCCCAAGCCCGGAAAAATGGGAGGGTTGCGTCAGGAAGGGCATCCGGCGTAAAACATTTGCCAAGTTGTTGTGCGGACCAGTTGGTCCGCTGTGGCGACCCCGAACAGGGAGCAGCCGAAAGCAACAAGCTCTGGTTCTAAACGGTTCTGTGTAGAAATCCTCAACAAACAGTTTCCTTTTAGATTTATTAGAATTGAACCCCAGTACTCTGAGGGTTCTCCGTACTTCCTCGGTCAGAGACGGTTCTAGGGAGAACCTTTTCAGGAAGCTGAGAAGGAAGTGGTTTGCGTTTTAGCTGACTCGCTCTCGTGCTGATTTATTTTTTATTTTTTTCCCATCAGCATGTCGCAGGAAACAAAGATGCTTCGAATGCTTCCTGTTATTATTTTACTCGTTACCTTCATTACGCTCTTCCCACCTGCCGGTGTTCTATGAGAGCCAGAGGTTAGAGAGCCAGAGTTTGCTGCTCCGCCTGATATTTCATTTTCTCTTTCTCTGTAAGCAGACAGACTTTAGGAGATCCGCCTCAGGTAAGAGTTTGCGGAGCAGCCTTCCGGCTGAATTGCGATGTAGTCAGTCGGCTGATTTACGACGCTCTCGTACGAGCCGTTAAATAAAACGTAACGTTTAAATCACACGCGGCGTCTTTACGGCCGTGTCATTCATACGCTCATCTCACTTCAACAGAACGTTGTGTGTGTGTGTGTGTGTGTGTGTGTGTGTGTGTGTGTGTGTGAGAGCCGAGACGTCATCATGACCGAACGCTCTGCAAAACGTACAGTGATGAGATGATGTACGACTCGTCTACATAAAGCTCTCAGTCGGAAAACTGGATCTCTGTTAAGATCAATTATACATCGATGTTCTGTCACATCCTCTAGTGTGTGTGTGTGTGTGTGTGTGTGTGTGTTTAGCTTCTCTCCTGGCTGCATTTTTTAGTTTTTATTACCCGTCTCCAGGTTATGCTTTGACAGCAGATATTTCTGCTCCGTTCCCAAGCTGCAGTGTTTCTGCTGCTTGATATATAACCTGCTCTGTGTGTGTGTGTGTGTGTGTGTGTGTGTGTGTGTGTGTGTGTGTGTGTATAGAGTATCTTCCAGCAAACTTTTCTCCTCCAAGTTATTTAGAGATGCTCATCTTTTCCTACTATACTTATGAAACGTCATGTTGGTGTATGTCAGTCTCAGTGAAGGAGGCGCAGCCTGTGTATCATTCAGTCTCAGTGATGGAGGCGCGGCCTGTGTATCATTCAGTCTCAGTGATGGAGGCGCGGCCTGTGTATCATTCGGTCTCAGTGATGGAGGCGCGGCCTGTGTATCGTTCAGTCTCAGTGATGGAGGCGTGGCCTGTGTATCATTCAGTCTCAGTGAAGGAGGCGCGGCCTGTGTATCATTCAGTCTCAGTGAAGGAGGCGCGGCCTGTGTATCATTCAGTCATATTTTTGAATTTGCAAAATAAAGTGGAATGAAATGTATAAACTCAGTAATCATGCTTTTTATCTTATCTTTAAAATGAGATGTTTCCACAGTGGCATAAACACTGACTTCAGATCTCTCTCTCTCTCTCTCTCTCTCTCTCTCTCTCTCTCTCTCTTCTTCTATAGAAAAGTTATTTGGGGAGTTTGTCAGCTGGGACATGGAGGACGCTCTGTCTCGTCTCCCTCTGAAGCCAGGCCAGGCTCTCACTGTCACCGTCAACATCCGTGTCAAGCTGGACTTCTCTGGTCAGGAGAACCTGCTCCAAGACCTGAACGATGGTCAGTACACACACGCGCACACACACACACACACACACACACACACACACACACATACATGCAGGATATCATTTTAGAAATCTGGCACACAGTCTAGAAGCCACTAATTGAGAGAACTCTAGACGCATTCTCCTAAACCAATAGAGCCACACACATGCTCTAAAAGCCAGCAACCAAATTTATCTAGAGCACTCTAGATGCATGCTTCTTGTATCTTGAATCCAGACACATGATCCTGGGGCCTAGAACAGACTCTAGAAGCCAGACATTATCTACAGCACTTCAGATGCACTCTCTAAAAATCTAAAAGCCAGGAACACAATCTAGAAGCCAGACGCCTGTATCCGAAGAGCCCTCTAATCATTCTCCTAGTACGATCTAGAAGGCAGACACTAGGCTATTCCAGGTGCTCTCTCCTGACACACTCTAGAGGGATGTTCACACCAGCTAGAAGGCAGAAACGCACCCTCCCTTAGAATAATCTAGAAACTTCACGAAGCTGAATCCTCACTCTTCAGTCTTATCCAGAAAGGGCTGGAACAATCTAGAAGCCAGATCGAGCCTGTGGATGCTGTGGGTATGTTATCCACTCCCTCTTGAAGTAGGTTCATGCTGTTAAGCCTCTCTAACACTGTAGCACCGGTACACACTAGCGCTCCAGGCTCAGCTCTGCAGTATATAACGTGTTACACACAAGCGGAGGACTGTAAATAAACTTTATTAATCGGATAAAGCAAGTCAATAACGAGGCACAGGTGGAAACGGAGCTGTAAAAGTCTTCCCCATGTGTGGGGCTTCTCCTGGTGGTGTCGTAAATCTCAAAAGATCATTTCCTGTGTATACACACATGATTTGAAGCATTACTGTTTTAATGCTTTCGTTAAAAATTTAAAACCGCACCTTACGACCTAGACAGAGTTGAAGACATAAAGTTGAGTGCACAGCAGGACGGTGTGACTTTTTTTTCTCCTTCCTCACTGATCCTTTTCCTGTATGCTAGAAATAGCTTCAGCTCTGATGATATCATTCTTTAACAGGATAATAAACCCAATGCCCTCGACGGCAGACGTCAGCGAAACCACGGCTGAATAACTCTGCGTGGCTCTGATCTGTATTTCTCTTAGATCCCACTGAGTGATATTAGATCATTGTACGTCGGCTGCATCTCATCACACTCTTACGGGAGGCCGGGTCCATGCATTATGCATGTTGTAAGTCATGCGGTTTGGCCACTTTGATCATCTTATTTACTGCTGCAATATGGAAGTGCACTTATGAGCCACACGGGGCTTGTTACAGCTTAAAACAGCTGCCTTGTTAGGGTCTCGTGGGTTTAAAGCTGATTAGCGATTAGCATGAAATCAGAAAGTCATATGTTTAATGCTAGTTAGGATTGGAAGATCAAACTAGCACTTCTGGCTGTGATCCGTTGTTGGCCATGTATAACACTTTGATCTGTCTTCCATGTCCCTACTTTCATTCACCATTCGCCAAAATTTGCTCATGATACTAGTTATTCTGCTAATATTGGATTATATGATATTAACGTAGATGACAATATAGCGCATACCTCAGAAACACGGCGTATAGATGACTCGGGATTAGATCTACACACAAATGTTTCCAGAGTCAGACCATGAATGTGAACGTTCTTGAATACTGATCTTTGGTGCTTTTAAATGTTCTCGTCTTTGGTGTATAATTTCCAGAGTACCATATCTGGTTTTATCTCCAGGAAAAGATACGTTTTGTTTTTTTCTCTCGAAGTATTCTGATGTTTGATAACTCTAATATTTTCTAGAGTACATTGTTTTTGGTTGAAACGCTCTACATATGTGTTCCGGTTGCTGGAAGAACATGCAGTGCTGATCTTGAGTACTTGAATATTCCAGAGTAGTATTCTAATCAGAGCTAATCTGAAATGTATGTTCTAGAGTGCTGCTCTGTTCACCACCTTGCTTTCTATTTTCTGGAGAGCGACGCTGGTCTCTGGATGAAGTTCTCCACAGTGGTGTAGGGTTAATCCTAGAGAGCTTTTATGTTCTAGAGCACTGTTTTGATCTGAAGGGTGTAGCTTTACACATACAATACTGATCTTCTGGTGGAATTTTTATACACCAGTGCTCTGATCTCTAGTTTGTATTTTCTAGAATTTTCTGATCTTGGATTAGAACTTCAAGTTAGAACTTAAAGACTTCAAGATCTATAGTGTGTGATTTCTAGTTAATTTTCTGTTCATTTATTTGAATTGTTATTAGATTTCTGTTAATAATTCCTGTGTTTTCATATGTTTAGGTTTGCATTTTTTCTTGTAATATTTTAACCTTGGGCTAACGTATTTTAGGTTCTGATGCTAATTATAGGTCTGTATTTTCTGGAGCATTCTCCTGATCACAGGGTTATAGTGATTCAAGTTAATTTCTTCTAGAATAATTATTCATCATGGCTTTGTCACTATGACCTTAAATCTGTATTATCTAGTTAAGGCGGTTGTGGGTTAGTCAAGAGTATACCAGCTAGTTACTGCATACTGTCGTGATCTTGATCTTGTATCTTCTAGAACAGTGTCCGGAATATTACTTTGCATTTTTGGAGTACTTCATGAAGGATAATGTCTTGATCTTGGGGTCGTATCGCGAGTCTTCTGATTATGGAGGCGTATGTTCTAGAGTACTATGTTGATCTTTGGGGTAAATGTTCTAAAAGTGACTTGGGCAGTATCTTCTCGGATGATGTCATGATCTTGCAGAAGGTCGTTATGAATGTGGGTGTGTCTTTTTTTTTTGGTTTGGATGATCTAGAAGAGCCTTCTGCTGTTTGGTTAATGTCTTCTCAAGTAATGTCAAGCTCTTGGGGTTGTATCTTCTAGAATTTTGATGTCTTCTGGATGTTGGTGTGTATTTTCTAGAGAACTACACTGATCTTTGGTGGTGATGTTCTGGAAGACTGTTCCGTTTTGCTAAGGTGTTTGGTAAGCATCTCCTAGAATACTGCCATGATGTATATTTTAGTTGGTTGTTTTGATTATTGGTGTGTGTTTTGATTTTTTTGAAGGTTCTGAAAGGACCTTCAGTACTTTGCTTAGTGTTGTCTAGGAGAAGTGTATTTTCCAGCATACTATAGGCTACCGATTTTGGGCTGGAACTTTCTAGGGTAATATTCTGTTGTCTGGTGTGTATTTTCTAGACTACTATATCTTTGGTTTGTGTTTCTGCAAATACATTCGTTTAGGTTCTAGTTGCTGGACTGCTCCACTGGCCCACATTTTCGTGAGGAACTTCTGTTTAATGTAAAAATAAATAAATAAAGGCAGGTTAAAGAAGAAGATAAATGAAAACCTTTGCGGAAGCGATGTCGTCCTTGAGCCGCATCGTCCTTGCTGTTTGTAGAGGCTCACACCAATGACACCGGAATAAACAGTAATAATGAACGCAGCTCGGGTCATCGCTAATGACTAACGACAGAGCGGATGACGCACCGTCTACTCATAGAATCACGTTCATTTGTTATAAAAGATGAGAACTAAAGCAATGACAGCATCCCTTTTATCTCCCTTAGAGTACTTTCAGTGTGAGGGTGTAGAGTGTTCATCTGTGTGTGTAAAGGGAGACGTGTGTGTACAGATGAGAAGAGCTCGGAGTGTGTGTGTGAGAGATCTTGTTATACAGCCTATGTGGTGTGTGTGAAGCAGTGAATCAGCCAGTGAGAGTGATCAGGGCAGTGCTGAGAGATGCACTTTAGGGAACACAGTCAAATGAAGCTTTTATTTGCTCTGTTCACACTGGTTCCATCACTCTGATTTCACTCTCTCTCTCTCTCACACACACACACACACACACACACACACACACCTTTTCCCTTTTCTTTTAAGTGTGTTTCTTTCTGTTAGTGCCAGAGTATTTTTAGTGTATCTGTTGAGGAGTAGGAGCTTGTAGATCTAAGCATGGTGGGAGTAGGAGCTTGTAGACCTCAGGATTTGAGGAGTATGAGCTTGTAGACCTCAGCATGGATGAAGTAGGAGCTTGTAGACCTCAGGATGGTGGGAGAAGGAGCTTGTAGACCTCAGCATGGACGAAGTAGGAGCTTGTAGACCTCAGGATGGTGGGAGAAGGAGCTTGTAGACCTCAGCATGGTGAGAGTAGGAGCTTGTAGACCTCAGGATTTGAGGAGTAGGAGCTTGTAGGCCTCAGCATGGACGAAGTAGGAGCTTGTAGACCTCAGGATGGTGGGAGAAGGAGCTTGTAGACCTCAGGATTTGAGGAGTAGGAGCTTGTAGACCTCAGCATGGACGAAGTAGGAGCTTGTAGACCTCAGGATGGTGGGAGAAGGAGCTTGTAGACCTCAGGATTTGAGGAGTAGGAGCTTGTAGACCTCAGCATGGACAAAGTAGGAGCTTGTAGACCTCAGGATGGTGGGAGAAGGAGCTTGTAGACCTCAGCATGGATGGTGTAGGAGCTTGTAGACCTCAGCATGATTCCTCACACAGTATTAATTAATGTGCGTGTCCTGTGTACACTATGCATATATATCAGTGTGTAGAGCGTGCGAGGTGTGTGTACACACTGTACATGTGTGTGTCCACAGCTGTGCATGCTCTATATACGGTTTTGTGTACAGTTTGTGTTGACTTTTGCTTTTTCATTTGTGCAGCTGGACCGGATATTGTAGACTCCAGTTTTAAAGTTTACTGAGGTCTCCTATAGCACTATAAGTGTGTGTGTGTGTGTGTGTGTAGTCCATTGTGCTGTATATGTTAAGCCTACACACTCTAATAGAGCTCCCGGCTTCAGTGTGTTTTATTTACAGTTTGCTTATGATGAGATCCACCCAGCTCTTTATGGATCTTTCTATTTCTGAAGCTGATGGACAGATAGCGAGAGGCAGACAGAGATATATAATTGTTTGGCAATACTGTAAAGAAAGACGGGTCAGGGCAATAAACCAAACGGTGGACCGTATTTGAGCGAGGGAGAGAGGGATGGGAGAAGACGGGAGGAGTAATGGTGTAACGAATGGCCTCGTCTATTCTGCCTCTCTCAGAGAGTTATGTGTGTTTTTAATATCCACTGTTCCCTCCACTCACTTCTGATCATTCTGATCTCATCACTCTCTCTCTCTCTCTCTCTCTCTCTCTCTCTCTCTCTCTCTCTCTCTTTACCTTTACCTTCACTGTTTCCTCCATTATTCTCTACTATGCCTTTTTTTTTCTGTGCAGAACTTCCTCCACTTTCTCTTTCTCAAGTCTGCCTCCTGTCTTTTGTCTTTGTCTGTGTATTTCTTTTCATCTCCTCTAATTTATCTTTTATTTTTTCAAATCTTTTATCTGCTTTTCGTCCAGTTTATTTGTCTCATTAGTCTTCAATGCAGCAAGTTATGGGATTTTAGGAAGTGGCTCTCAGTGGATCCCGGACAGGGATTTAGTGTAGAGATACTGCAGAGAGAACAAAAGAAGAAAACAACAACAACAAAAAATAATGCAACTAGGGTATTGTTAAAATAATGAGAACAGTAAGCCAGGCCAAAGCACAAAAATTCACTCTGAGCAGTCCAAAAACCTAAGGAGAGAGCTAGAACTCTGACTATTACACAAAAGACAGGCAATACACAACATAAGGAGACCTTTAAACCCATATGTAGCACATTCACAAAAAAAAAAGGTTTTCAGCTCACAAAAAGCAGGCCATGATTGTATGGCGTTTACAATCTGGCAACCCGCATCCTACACGAGTCTGTTTTCAGTCTATATGTAGATAGATAAGGTGTACATAGTAGCAGGATAGACGAGTGTTTCACCAAACAGCAATACACAACGAGTTATCTGTAGCACATTTTTATACACAATAAAGAAAATGAAATGAAATATCCAGCTCAACTGAACACCGTTACAGGAAAGAGGATTGTTTTTTTCACGTCGCAGATCTTCCGGGACTTCAGCTAAATGAGTGTTGCTTATGATCCTACAGGTTTTAAGCTAATAGATTTGTACAGCGTACAGCATGTTTAGAATAATCTAATGGTTAATGTGCAATAAAATGATCTGTAATGTATAAGTTCACTTTCTGTCCTCCTGGGAAGCAGGGTTTATTCACTGTGTGAAACGTCTCCTCAACTCCGTGATATGAGCCTTCTGCCTTTACTCTGACGCCCGCATTCTCACCATCTCAACCATTTCATTTCTGTAGCTGATCAGAGTTATCAGCCCGAGAAATAGGAAGCAAAATTTTGCTGGGTTCTGAGGGTTTGCGAGTGTGTGTGTGTGTGTGTGTGTGTGTGTGTGTGTGTGTGTGTGTGTGTGTGCTGAGGCGGTGCATACAGCTGCTCATTTCCTCTCTGCAATGCGTGACGTGTTTGTGTAGCCCCTTAACCCACCCCCCCACTGACGTCAGTGCCCCTGCGTCATTTCACTGTGTGTGTGTGTGTGTGTGTGTGTGTGTGTGTATGCACGCAAATGCTCCACTACTCAACAGTAGACACCTCAGGAATGTGAATGAAGAGTGTGTGAAAAATCACAGCTATGATCTGACCTTTTCCAGTCATCTGAAGCATCTGTTTATTCATTCTGTGGGTTACAGATGTGCTCGTGTGCTGACAGATACAGTGTGTGTGTGTGTGTGTGTGTGTGAGTGTGTTTGTGTATGTGTTTTAGATGGTATCAGTGTGACCGGATTGCCCATCTCCAGCCCTCTGAGACAGGTCCTTAAGCCCCGCCCAGAAAACAAGCAAGTCAACTCTGACGCTAACAAGAACGAATACAACAACGTGAAGGTAGGGCACAACACTGCACAAAACTACACAACACTACAGCACACTACACTACACTGCACCACACTACAGCACACTACACTACAACACACTACAGCACACTACACTACACTACAACACACTACACTACAGCACACTACACTACAACACCCTACACTACAACACACTACACCACACTACACCACACTACACTACACTACACTACACTACACTACAACACACTACACTACACCACATTACAACACACTACACTACACTACACCACACTACAGCACACTACACTACAGCACACTACACTACAACACCCTACACTACAACACACTACACCACACTACACCACACTACACTACACTACACTACACTACACTACACTACAACACACTACACTACACCACATTACAACACACTACACTACAACACACTACACCACACTACACTACACTACACTACACCACACTACACTACACCACACCACACTACACTACACTACACTACAACACACTACACTACACCACATTACAACACACTACACTACACTACACTACACCACACTACAGCACACTACACTACAGCACACTACACTACAACACCCTACACTACAACACACTACACCACACTACACTACACTACACTACACTACACTACACTACAACACACTACACTACACCACATTACAACACACTACACTACAACACACTACACCACACTACACTACACTACACTACACCACACTACACTACACCACACCACACTACACTACACTACACTACAACACACTACACTACACCACATTACAACACACTACACTACACTACACTACACCACACTACAGCACACTACACTACAACACCCTGCACTACAACACACTACACCACACTACACTACACTACACTACAACACACTACACTACACCACATTACAACACACTACACTACACTACACCATACTACAGCACACTACACTACAACACACTACACCACACTACACTACATTACACTACAACACACTACACTACACCACATTACAACACACTACACTACACTACAGCACACTACACTACAACACCCTACACTACAACACACTACACCACACTACACTACACCACACTACACTACAACACACTACACTACACTACATTACAACACACTACACTACACTACAACACACTACACTACACTACACTACACTACACTACACCACACTACACTACAACACACTACACTACAACACACTACAACACCCTACACTACACTACACTACAACACACTACACTACACTACACTACACTACACTACACCACATTACAACACACTACACTACACTATACCACACTACAACACACTACACTACAACACACTACAGCACACTACACTACACCACACTACACTACAGTACACTACAACACACTACACTACACCACATTACAACACACTACACCACACTACAGCACACTACACTACAACACACTACACTACACCACACTACACTACACCACATTGCAACACACTACACTAGACTACACCACACTACACTACACTACACTACAACACACTACACCACATTACAACACACTACACCACACTACACTACAACACACTACACTACAACACACTACACTACACCACATTACAACACACTACACTAGACTACACCACACTACAGCACACTACACTACAACACACTACACTACACCACACTACACTACACTACAACACCCTACACTACACTACACTACACCACATTACAACACACTACACTACACTACACCACACTACAACACACTACACTACACTACACCACACTACAACACACTACACTACACCACACTACACTACAACACCCTACACTACACCACACTACAGCACACTACACTACACTACACCACACTACACTACACTACACTACAACACACTACACTACACTACACTACACCACACTACACTACACTACACTACACCACACTACAGCACACTACACTACAACACACTACACTACACTACACCACACTACAGCACACTACACTACACTACACCACACTACAGCACACTACACTACAACACACTACAGCACACCACACTACAGCACACTACACTACACTACAGCACACTACACTACAACACCCTACACTACACTACACTACACCACACTACACAACACCACACTACAACACACTACACTACACTACACTACAACACACTACACTACACCACATTACAACACACTACACTACACTACACCACACTACACTACACTACACTACAACACACTACACTACACTACATTACAACACACTACACTACACTACACTACACCACACTACAGCACACTACACTACACTACAACACACAACACTGCACAAAACTACACACTACACTACACCACATTACAACACACTACACTACACTACACTACAACACACTACACTACACCACATTACACTACACTACACTACAACACACTACACTACACTACATTACAACACACTACACTACACTACACTACACCACACTACAGCACACTACACTACACTACAATACACAACACTGCACAAAACTACACAACACTACAGCACACTACATTACACCACACTACACAACACCACACTACAACACACTACACTACACTACACTACAACACACTACACTACACCACATTACAACACACTACACTACACTACACTACAACACACTACACTACACCACATTACAACACACTACACTACACTACACCACACTACAGCACACTACACTACACTACAACACACAACACTGCACAAAACTACACAACACTACAGCACACTACACTACACTACACCACACTACAGCACACTACACTACAACACACTACAGCACACTACACTACACTACACTACACTACACTACACCACACTACGGCACACTACACTACAACACACTACAGTACACTACACTACAACACCCTACACTACACTACACTACACTATAACACACTACACTACACCACATTACAACACACTACATTACACTACACCACACTACAGCACACTACACTACAACAGACTACACTACACTACACTACAGCACACTACACTACACTACACCACACTACAGCACACTACACTACAACACACTACAGCACACTACACTACACTACACCACACTACAACACCCTACACTACACTACACTACACCACACTACACTACACTACACTACAACACACTACACTACACCACATTACAACACACTACACTACACCACACTACAGCACACTACACTACAACAGACTACACTACACTACACCACACTACAGCACACTACAGCACACTACACTACAACACACTACACTACAACACACTACAGCACACTACACTACAACACACTACACTACAACACACTACAGCACACCACACTACACCACACTACACTACACTACACTACAACACACTACAGCACACTACACTACACTACAACACCCTACACTACAACACACTACACTACACCACATTACAACACACTACACTACAACACACTACACTACACTACAACACACTACACTACACTACACTACAACACACTACACTACAACACCCTACACTACACTACACTACACTACACTACACCACACTACACTACACTACAACACACTACACTACACTACACTACAACACACTACACTACAACACCTACACTACACTACACTACACTACACCACACTACAGCACACTACACTACAACACCCTACACTACACTACACTACACTACACTACACTACACTACACTACACCACACTACACTACACCACACTACAGCACACTACACTACACTACACTACGCCACATTACAACACACTACACTACACTACACCACACCACACTACAGCACACTACACTACAACACACTACACTACAACACACTACAGCACACTACACTACAACACCCTACACTACAATACACTACAACACCCTACACTACAACACCCTACACTACAATACACTACAACACCCTACACTACAACACCCTACACTACACTACACTACACTACACTGCACCACACTACACTACACTACAACACCCTACACTACAACACCCTACACTACACTACACTACACTACACTACACTACACTGCACCACACTACACTACACTACAACACACTACACTACACTACAACACACTACACTACAACACCCTACACTACACTACACTACACTACACTACACCACACTACACTACACTACAACACACTACACTACACTACACTACACCACACTACACTACACTACAACACACTACACTACACTACACTACAACACACTACACTACAACACCCTACACTACACTACACTACACTACACCACACTACAGCACACTACACTACAACACCCTACACTACACTACACTACACTACACTACACTACACCACACTACACTACACTACACCACACTACAGCACACTACACTACACTACGCCACATTACAACACACTACACTACACTACACCACACCACACTACAGCACACTACACTACAACACACTACACTACAACACACTACAGCACACTACACTACAACACCCTACACTACACTACACTACACTACACTACACCACACTACACTACAACACACTACACTACAACACCCTACACTACACTACACTACACTACACTACACCACACTACACTACAACACACTACACTACAACACCCTACACTACACTACACTACACTACACCACACTACAGCACACTACACTACAACACCCTACACTACACTACACTACACTACACCACAGTACACTACACTACACCACACTACAGCACACTACACTACACTACGCCACATTACAACACACTACACTACACCACACCACACTACAGCACACTACACTACAACACACTACACTACAACACACTACAGCACACTACACTACAACACCCTACACTACACTACACTACAACACACTACACTACACTACACTACACTACACCACACTACACTACACTACAACACACTACACTACACCACATTACAACACACTACACTACACTACACCACATTACAGCACACTACACTACAACACACTACACTACAAAACACTACAGCACACTACACTACACCACACTACACTACACTACACTACAACACACTACAGCACACTACACTACACTACACTACAGCACCCTACACTACAACACACTACACTACACCACATTACAACACACTACACTACACTACACCACACTACAACACACTACACTACACTACAACACACTACACTAAACTACACTACAGCACACTACACTACAACACCCTACACTACACTACACTACACCACACTACACTACACTACAACACACTACACTACACTGCACTACAACACACTACACTACACTACACCACACTACACTATACCACACTAAACTACACTACACTACAACACACTACACTACACCACACTACAGCACACTACACTACACTACAACACCCTACACTACAACACAGTACACTACGCCACATTACAACACACTACACTACACTACAGCACACTACAGCACACTACACTACAACACCCTACATTACAACACACTACATTTACATTACATTTACATTTCTGGCATTTAGCAGACGCCCTTATCCAGAGCGACTTACATTTTTCAACACTACACACTACACTACAACACATTACAACACACTACACTACACTACACCAAACTACAACACCCTACACTACAACACACTACACTACACTACACCACATTACAACACACTACACTACACTATACCACACTACAACACACTACACCACACTACACTACAACACCCTACACTACACCATACTACAGCACACTACACCACACTACACCACACTACACTACACTACAACACCCTACACTACAACACACTACACTACACCACATTATAACACACTACACTACACTACACCACACTACAGCACCCTACACTACAACACCCTACACTACAACACACTACACTACAACACACTACACCACACTACACTACAACACCCTACACTACAACACAATACACTACACCACACTACAACACACTACACTACACTACACTACACTACAGCACACTACACTACACTACAACACCCTACACTACAACACACTACACTACGCCACATTTCAACACACTACACTACACCACACCACACCACACTACAGCACACTACACTACAACACCCTACACTACAACACACTACACTACACCACACTACACTACACTACACCACACTACAACACCCTACACTACAACACACTACACTACAACGCACTACAGTACCTCACATTACAACACACTACACTACACTACACCACACTACAACACACTACACCACACTACAACACACTACACTACAACAGACTACACTACACTACACTACAGCACACTACACTACACTACACCACACTACAGCACACTACACTACAACACACTACAGCACACTACACTACACTACACCACACTACAACACCCTACACTACACTACACTACACCACACTACACTACACTACACTACAACACACTACACTACACCACATTACAACACACTACACTACACCACACTACAGCACACTACACTACAACAGACTACACTACACTACACCACACTACAGCACACTACAGCACACTACACTACAACACACTACACTACAACACACTACAGCACACTACACTACAACACACTACACTACAACACACTACAGCACACCACACTACACCACACTACACTACACTACACTACAACACACTACAGCACACTACACTACACTACAACACCCTACACTACAACACACTACACTACACCACATTACAACACACTACACTACAACACACTACACTACACTACAACACACTACACTACACTACACTACAACACACTACACTACAACACCCTACACTACACTACACTACACTACACTACACCACACTACACTACACTACAACACACTACACTACACTACACTACAACACACTACACTACAACACCCTACACTACACTACACTACACTACACCACACTACAGCACACTACACTACAACACCCTACACTACACTACACTACACTACACTACACTACACTACACTACACCACACTACACTACACCACACTACAGCACACTACACTACACTACACTACGCCACATTACAACACACTACACTACACTACACCACACCACACTACAGCACACTACACTACAACACACTACACTACAACACACTACAGCACACTACACTACAACACCCTACACTACAATACACTACAACACCCTACACTACAACACCCTACACTACAATACACTACAACACCCTACACTACAACACCCTACACTACACTACACTACACTACACTGCACCACACTACACTACACTACAACACCCTACACTACAACACCCTACACTACACTACACTACACTACACTACACTACACTGCACCACACTACACTACACTACAACACACTACACTACACTACAACACACTACACTACAACACCCTACACTACACTACACTACACTACACTACACCACACTACACTACACTACAACACACTACACTACACTACACTACACCACACTACACTACACTACAACACACTACACTACACTACACTACAACACACTACACTACAACACCCTACACTACACTACACTACACTACACCACACTACAGCACACTACACTACAACACCCTACACTACACTACACTACACTACACTACACTACACCACACTACACTACACTACACCACACTACAGCACACTACACTACACTACGCCACATTACAACACACTACACTACACTACACCACACCACACTACAGCACACTACACTACAACACACTACACTACAACACACTACAGCACACTACACTACAACACCCTACACTACACTACACTACACTACACTACACCACACTACACTACAACACACTACACTACAACACCCTACACTACACTACACTACACTACACTACACCACACTACACTACAACACACTACACTACAACACCCTACACTACACTACACTACACTACACCACACTACAGCACACTACACTACAACACCCTACACTACACTACACTACACTACACCACAGTACACTACACTACACCACACTACAGCACACTACACTACACTACGCCACATTACAACACACTACACTACACCACACCACACTACAGCACACTACACTACAACACACTACACTACAACACACTACAGCACACTACACTACAACACCCTACACTACACTACACTACAACACACTACACTACACTACACTACACTACACCACACTACACTACACTACAACACACTACACTACACCACATTACAACACACTACACTACACTACACCACATTACAGCACACTACACTACAACACACTACACTACAAAACACTACAGCACACTACACTACACCACACTACACTACACTACACTACAACACACTACAGCACACTACACTACACTACACTACAGCACCCTACACTACAACACACTACACTACACCACATTACAACACACTACACTACACTACACCACACTACAACACACTACACTACACTACAACACACTACACTAAACTACACTACAGCACACTACACTACAACACCCTACACTACACTACACTACACCACACTACACTACACTACAACACACTACACTACACTGCACTACAACACACTACACTACACTACACCACACTACACTATACCACACTAAACTACACTACACTACAACACACTACACTACACCACACTACAGCACACTACACTACACTACAACACCCTACACTACAACACAGTACACTACGCCACATTACAACACACTACACTACACTACAGCACACTACAGCACACTACACTACAACACCCTACATTACAACACACTACATTTACATTACATTTACATTTCTGGCATTTAGCAGACGCCCTTATCCAGAGCGACTTACATTTTTCAACACTACACACTACACTACAACACATTACAACACACTACACTACACTACACCAAACTACAACACCCTACACTACAACACACTACACTACACTACACCACATTACAACACACTACACTACACTATACCACACTACAACACACTACACCACACTACACTACAACACCCTACACTACACCATACTACAGCACACTACACCACACTACACCACACTACACTACACTACAACACCCTACACTACAACACACTACACTACACCACATTATAACACACTACACTACACTACACCACACTACAGCACCCTACACTACAACACCCTACACTACAACACACTACACTACAACACACTACACCACACTACACTACAACACCCTACACTACAACACAATACACTACACCACACTACAACACACTACACTACACTACACTACACTACAGCACACTACACTACACTACAACACCCTACACTACAACACACTACACTACGCCACATTTCAACACACTACACTACACCACACCACACCACACTACAGCACACTACACTACAACACCCTACACTACAACACACTACACTACACCACACTACACTACACTACACCACACTACAACACCCTACACTACAACACACTACACTACAACGCACTACAGTACCTCACATTACAACACACTACACTACACTACACCACACTACAACACACTACACCACACTACAACACACTACACTACAACACACTACACTAGACTACACCACGCTACACTACAACACACTACACTACACTACAACACCCTACACTACAACACAATACACTACACCACACTACAACACACTACACTACACTACACTACAACACACTACACTACACCACACTACAGCACACTACACTACACCATACTACAGCACACTACACTACACTACACCACACTACACTACACTACACTACAACACACTACACTACACCACACTACAGCACACTACACTACACTACAACACCCTACACTACAACACACTACACTACGCCACATTACAACACACTACACTACAGCACACTACAGCACACTACACTACAACACCCTACACTACAACACACTACATTTACATTACATTTACATTTCTTACTTTTAGCAGACGCCCTTATCCAGAGCGACTTACATTTTTCAACACTACACACTACACTACACCACATTACAGCACACTACACTAAACTACACCACACTACAACACCCTACACTACAACACACTACACTACAACACACTACACTACACCACATTACAACACACTACACTACACTATACCACACTACAACACACTACACCACACTACACTACAACACCCTACAATACACCATACTACACCACACTACACCACACTACACCACACTACACTACACTACACTACAACACACTACACTACACTACAACACCCTACACTACACTACACCACATTACAACACACTACACTACACTACACCACACTACAGCACCCTACACTACAACACCCTACACTACAACACCCTACACTACAACACACTACACTACAACGCACTACAACACCCTACACTACAACACCCTACACTACAACACACTACACTACACCACACTACACCACACTACAACACACTACACTACAACACACTACACTAGACTACACCACGCTACATTACAACACACTACACTACACTACAACACCCTACACTACAACACAATACACTACACCACACTACAACACACTACACTACACTACACTACAACACACTACACTACACCACACTACAGCACACTACACTACACTACAACACCCTACACTACAACACACTACACTACGCCACATTACAATACACTACACTACACTACACCACACTACAACACACTACAGCACACTACACTACACCACACTACAGCACACTACACCACATTACACCACATTACAACACACTACAACACACTACACCACACTACAACACACTACACTACAACACACTACACTACACCACATTACAACACACTACACTACACTATACCACACTACAACACACTACACCACCCTACACTACACCATACTACAGCACACTACACTACACTACACCACACTACACTACACTACAACACACTACACCACACTACACTACACTACAACACCCTACACTACAACACACTACACTACACCACATTACAACACACTACACTACACTACACCACACTACAGCACCCTACACTACAACACCCTACACTACAACACACTACACTACACCACACTACACTACAACACACTACACTACAACACACTACACTACAACACCCTACACTACAACACACTACACCACACTACAACACACTACACTACAACACACTACATTAGACTACACCACGCTACACTACAACACACTACACTACACTACACTACAACACCCTACACTACAACACAATACACTACACCACACTACAACACACTACACTACACAACACCACACTACAGCACACTACACAACACTACACCACAGTACAGCACAGTACACTACAACACTACACTACAGCACACTACGCTACACTACACTACACTACACAACACAACACCACACTACAATACATGACAGCACACTACACTACACTACAGCACACAACACTACACCACACTACACTACACTACAGCACACTACACTACACAACACAAACCACACTAGAATACATGACAGCACACAACACTACACCACACTACACTACACTACACCACACTACACTACACAACACAACACCACACTACAATACATGACAGCACACAACACTACACCACACTACACTACACTACACCACACTACACACCACACTACACTACACTACAGCACACAACACCACACTACACAACACCACACTACACTACAGCACACTATACAACACTACACAACACCACACTACAGTACACTACAGTGTAACTCCGCTAGCATAAATGTTCCATAATAACCTGCTAAGGTTAATGTGAATGTGTGTGTATTTGTGTTTTAGCTTGAACATAAATATATGCTTTCTGTGTGTGTGTGTGTGTGTGTGAGAGAGATTTTGACAGAAATAAATGACTAATGGAGGGAGAAAGAAACACTGACTGAAAAAAATGGTGAGCGAGAATAGAGAGAGAGAGAGAGAGAGAGAAAGAGAAAGAGATAGTGGTATGAAAGACAATGAAGGTTGAGATAAAAAAGAAAAGAAGAAGAAGAGTTATGAAGGGAGCAAAGGAGATGAATGGACAGATAGAGAGATAAAAGCAGTAGGACGTGAGAGACAGAGTGATGGACAAACAGGAGTGGAATGGAAAGAAAAAGGAAGAAAGAGGGTTTTTAGTAAGACTGACGAATCAAGAAGGGAAAAAGATGGACAGATTAGAAAGGGATTAAAGGAGAAAAGTGAGAGGGATGGATAGATGAGGACAGAGAGAGAAAGGGAGGCAGGGTTAGAGAAGATGAGATCATAGTTCGAAAAAGGAAAGTGAGTAGTGTATGAAAGATTAACGGATGAGACGACTGCGGAAAACAGAGAGATAGACAGATGAGATAAGAGAGATAGAGAGAGATGAAAGGAGGACAAAGGAGGAGGAGTTAGGTCATTTTAGAACTGTATGATGGTATCAGCATGAGTGTGTGTGTGAGTTGACGTGTAATGGGCGAAAAGGACGTCCTGTCTCTCTCTCTCTCTCTCTCTCTCTCTCTCTCTCTCTCTCTCTCTCTCTCACTCACACACACACACACCCCAACTCAGACTGTCTCAGTCAGCAGGGCTACACTTGTCCTCGCTGCCCTCCTCTCTTTCTTTTCCTTTTCTTCCTCTGGCTGATTGGTCAGTCGTGAAGTTCCCTCCATCAGCATGTCTTTGTCCTCAGCCTGACCTGTTGTCATTTTCCAGAATGTCTCGTCAGATCACCAGCCTTTCTGAGAAATGCTGTGTAATGTTGTTTACTACTGAATACCAGTGACAGTGAGACAGTGAGGGAGGAGTCGTCTCTGACATGGTGTCATTAGGGTGAGATGATGGAGTTCTGTTCATCTGCTGAGTCCACTGACCCCAGTACACAGTATTGGATTCATCTTAGCCTAAAAATTCTATATCGGTATCGGATTGGACTCTCTAGATTCCATATTATTTACACAGGCACACTGTCAGAACTGGGAGCACATACCAGAGACCCAGACATCTAGGCTCTCTAGAATATTCTAAACCTCTGGTGTGTAATGGCAGTACCCGATGAACACACCAGAAACATGCTCTAGAATCCTCTCGACCCATTTTAGACCCCAGAAAAAAAAGGTTGAACTAGAATATACGAGAAATCTCTAGAATTTTCTAGACCCCTGATATTCAACCTCAGCACCAGATTTACCTACCAGAAACACTCTGTAGAATCATTGAGACCGTTTTTAGACCCCTGAAACAAAATGTTGATCCGGAAAATACCAGAAACCTCTATAGAAAAAGAACATTAATATCTCTAGAATATTCTAGACCTCGATATACCATCGCAGTACCAGATGAACACACCAGAAACTTAGAAACATACTCTAGAATCTAGACCCATTTTAGACCCCTGTACCAAAGATTAAACCAGAATATACCAGAAATCTCTACAGAAGAACATGAATATCTCTAGAATATTCTAGACATCGATATAGCATCACAGTACCGGATGAACACACCAGAAATCCAGAAACATTCCCTAGAGCATTTTAGACCCCTGATACACAATCTCAAAACCAGACACACATAGTAGAAACATTCTCTAGAACTCTAGAACATTCAGAGGTTCTGATGGACAAAGCTGAATCCAGATGCCCATTCAAGAAATCCAGGAACACTTTAGAATATTCTGGATCCCTGACACTTTGTCCAACACAATCACATAAACACAAAGTCAAAACCAGATGCACACACCAGAAATCTCTAGGATTTTCTAGACCCCCTGATACCCAACCTCAGCACCAGATTTACATACCGGAAACACTCTGTAGAATCATTGAGACTGATTTTAGATCTCTGAAACAAAATCCCGAAAATACCAGAAATCTATATAGAAGAAGAACTCGATATACCATCACAGTACCAGATGAACACACCAGAAATCCAGAAACATTCCCTAGAGCATTTTAGACCCCTGATACACAATCTCAAACCCAGACACAAATACTGGAAATCTCTAGAACATTCTGAAGCTCTGATGGACAAAGTTGAATCCAGATGCCCATTCAAGATATCCAGGAACTCTTTAGAATATTCTGGATCCCTGTTCATCTAGACACATAAACACAAATTCAAAGCCAGATACGCACACCAGAAATATCTAGAATATAGAACATCTAGACCCCTGACGCTCTCTGTTAAACCACTAACATTCCTGACTCCTGATGCACAATGGAGATGCATGCATGGTAAGGTTGAAGAAGTCAGACCTACTATCTAGAACATTGTGCAACCCTCATACAAGAACTTTCTGGAAACTAGTTGCACACTCCCTAAAGAAACTTCCTTAAACATCTTAGATTTTCCAGAACATTCCAGGGTACAGTCCAGATCCCGTTATTTAAGATGGATAGCATATGCTCTAGTTGATGAATGGGTTTGTGACTATAGGCATTGTATTGATGATATTGTCATCATTGCGCTATCACAACATGAGGAATTGTTGGCGTGGAACAAGAGGTTCTGTCGGTTCTGTAGTCACGCGAGCTCACGCCGTATCCTGATGCGATTTATTCGAGAGATTGGTTTGTTTACTGTCGTCTGGAGCATGTCGAGTAAATTAGAAACAAGCCCGTCGTGTGATGAGCATGAACGGGCAGATGACTGCGGCACAGGCTGGAGTGAAGTGGAGACGCGTGCGCCATTACAGCGAAGAGACTCAAGGGTGTTCCTATCACACCACAGTGAGAGAGAGAGAGAGAGAGAGAGAGAGAGAGAGAGAGAGACTCACTCACACACTGGATTAATACATTATTATTCACATTATTGCAGAGTCAATCCTACTCATGTTAATCTTACTGCATCTGAACTATCGCCCTCTTGCACACACACACACACACACACACACACACACAAACAGAGGTCCACATATATTGATGGGTCAGCATGCTCCTGAGGCGAACAGCTGGAGCAGCACTGGATCATTTACACAGCGAGGAAGAGAAGGAGAAAGAGAGAATTGTATTGGCTTTGTGCTATTTTTAGGCTGTAGTGGTTGGAGAGCAGCTTCACACCCAGATGCTGAGCCAGATAAAGCACACTTACAGAGGAGGGAGAGAGCAACAGAGGGAGAGGGAAGAACAGAGAGATATAGAAAGGATGCAAGAGAAGGAATATCGGTGAATATGGATAGAAAGAAAAAGGACAATGACATTGAATTGAATTAAATTCTATACAATAAACGTAATATAATGTGTTGCTCTCTTTCTGAGCACACAGAGGCCACGCCTTCACTGAGACTGAGAGGTACAGAGGCCACACCTCCCTGAATGAGACTGAGAGGTACAGAGGCCATGCCTCCCTCACTGAGATTGACAGGTACAGAGGCCACGCCTCCTTCACTGACACTGACTGGTACAGAGGCCACGCCTCCTTCAGTGAGACTGACAGGTACAGAGGCCACGCCTCCTTCAGTGAGACTGACAGGAACAGAGGCCACGCCTCCTTCACTTACATTGACAGGTACAGAGGCCACACCTCCTTCAGTGAGACTAAGAGGTACAGAGGCCACACCTCCCTGAATGAGACTGAGAGATACAGAGGCCATGCCTCCCTCACTCAGCCTGAGAGGTACAGAGGCCACGCCTCCTTCACTGACACTGACTGGTACAGAGGCCACGCCTCCTTCAGTGAGACTGACAGGTACAGAGGCCACGCCTCCTTCAGTGAGACTGACAGGAACAGAGGCCACGCCTCCTTCACTTACATTGACAGGTACAGAGGCCACACCTCCTTCAGTGAGACTAAGAGGTACAGAGGCCACACCTCCCTGAATGAGACTGAGAGATACAGAGGCCATGCCTCCCTCACTCAGCCTGAGAGGTACAGAGGCCACACCTCCTTCACTTACACTGACAGGTACAGAGGTCACAACTCCTTCACTGAGATTGACAGGTACAGCGGCCACGCCTCCTTCACTGAGCCTGAGAGGTACCGAGGCTACGCCTCCTTCACTGATACTGACTGGTACAGAGGCCACGCCTCCTTCAGTGAGACTGACAGGTACAGAGGCCACGCCTCCTTCAATGAGACTGACAGGTACAGAGGCCACGCCTCCTTCAGTGAGACTGACAGGTACAGAGGCCATGCCTCCTTCAGTGAGACTGAGAGGTACAGAGGCCACACCTCCCTCACTGAGTCTGAGAGGTACCGAGGCTACGCCTCTTTCACTAACACTGACAGGTACAGAGGCCATGCCTCCTTCACTGAGACTGACAGGTACAGAGGCCACGCCTCCTTCACTGAGACTGACGGGTACAGAGGCCACGCCTCCTTCAATGAGACTGACAGGTACAGAGGCCACGCCTCCTTCAGTGAGACTGACAGGTACAGAGGCCACGCCTCCTTCACTGAGACTGACGGGTACAGAGGCCACGCCTCCATTACTGAGACTAGCAGGTACAGAGGCCACGCCTCCATCACTGAGACTGACAGGTACAGAGGCCACGCCTCCATCACTGAGACTAGCAGGTACAGAGGCCATGCCTCCATCACTGAGACTGACAGGTACAGAGGCCACGCCTCCATCACTGAGACTGACAGGTACAGAGGCCACGCCTCCTTTGCTGAGACTGACAGGTACAGAGAAGAGAGAGAGAGAGCAACTCAGTCAGATATGTAGAGATATGTAGGATATTTATAGCTCATTAATGCTAAAAGCAGATAATTTGACTGCTGTGTGTGTGTATGTGTGTGTGTGTGTGTTAAAAATCAAGTGCGTGTCTATTAAATATAAAATAAAATATAAATATAAAATGTGTCTTTAAGTCAGAACGTGTATAAGATTAGGCAGATCAGTATGTACAAAGCAAAGCATTATGGGAAATAAGGGCTGCATCTGTTAGATGGACAGAACATTAAGAAATATAAATTAGAGTGTGTGTGTTTGTGTGTGTGTGTGTGAGAGAGAGAAGCAGAGTTGTTAAAACTAAAAACTAATGCATAAATAATTAAATATATTATTACACAACTAAACTAAAAATACAGTCAATTAAAAAAAGTAGAAATGTGCTGAAAAATAATGAAATGGAAAAACAAAAAATTGATTTGATTTTCATTTTCTCTGGCATTTTCAGGGTCTTTCTAGTTTAGCCCCAGAATATTAATGATGTTTAGTGTAGATTTAAAATCTTCACCTACAACTAAAAACTAGATAAAACATTTCTAAAAGACTGACATGAATTCTAAATGAGCTGAAAATAATCTAAATCACAAAACAATAACAGCAGTGTAAACATATGAGCAGGTGTGTGTGTGTGTGTGTGTGTGTGTATAAGCATGTGTACCATCTATAGGGTCATCATACACAGAAAGGAAGTCATTTCTTTCTTTCTTTCTTTCTTTCTTTCTTTCTTTCTTTCTTTCTTTCTTCTCTCTCTCTCTCTCTCTCTC
>JAUCMX010000013.1:23141434-23146434 GCA_033459395.1 Hemibagrus guttatus
CTTGATTCTCGCTGATATTTTCTGATCACACAGAACTCCCGACACCTTTCTCCACCCATTCCAACCTGCCTGCACTCGCTTCTTTACCTCTTTCCCACACTCTCCATTACTCTGGACTGTTGACCCCAAGTATTTAAACTCCTGTACCTTCTTCACCTCTTCACCCTGTAACCTTACTGTTCCACTTCCCTCCCTTTCATTCACACACATGTACTCAGTCTTACTACGACTGACCTTCATTCCTCTTCTCTCCAGCGCAAACCTCCACCTCTCCAGGTTTTCCTCCACCTGCTCCCTGCTCTCACTACAGATCACAATGTCATCTGCAAACATCATTGTCCAAGGAGACTCCTGTCTGACCTCCTCTGACAACTGGTCCATCACTATAGCAAACAGGAAGGGGCTCAGAGCTGATCCCTGATGTAGTCCCACCTCCACTTTGAACTCCTCTGTCTGACCTACAGCACACCTCACCACTGTCCTACTCCTCTCATACATGTCCTGCACCACTCTGACATACTTCTCCGCTACTCCTGACTTCCTCATACAGTACCACAGCTCTTCTCTTGGCACCCTGTCATACGCTTTCTCCAAGTCTACAAACACACAGTGCAACTCCTTCTGACCATCCCTATACTTCTCCATCAAAATTCTCAGAGCAAAAATTGCATCCGTTGTGCTCTTTCTGGGCATGAAGCCATACTGCTGCTCACAAATTTCCACTACCTTCCTTAACCTAGCTTCCACTACTCTTTCCCATACCTTCATTGTATGGCTCTTCAACTTTATCCCCCTATAGTTACTGCAACTCTGCACGTCACCCTTATTCTTAAAGATCGGCACTAACACACTTCTTCTCCATTCCTCAGGCATCCTCTCACTCTCTAAAACCCTGTTGAACAAATTAGCTAAAAATTCCACTGCTGCCTCTCCCAGACACTTCCAGACCTCCACCGGGATGTCGTCAGGACCAACTGCCTTCCCACTTTTCATCCTCTTCAAACCCTTCCTGACTTCATCCTTTCTAATCTTATCTACTTTCTGTTCCAAAGAGTTCACCCCTTCTACTCTTTTTTCCCTCTCATTTTCCTCATTCATCAGCTCCTCAAAGTACTCCTTCCATCTCCTCTGTACACTCTCCTCACTTGTGAGCACCCTTCCATCTCTATCCTTAATAACTCTAACTTGCTGCACATCCTTCCCATCTCGATCCCTCTGCCTAGCTAACCTGTACAAGTCCTTCTCTCCTTCTCTAGTGTCTAACCTAGTGTACAACTCGTCATATGCCTTCTGCTTGGCCTTAGACACCTCCCTCTTCACTCTGCGCTGTAACTCCTTGTATTCCTGTCTATTCTCTTCAGTCCTGTCCATGTCCCACTTCTTCTTGGCTAACCTCTTCCTCTGGATACTATCCTGAACTTCCTCATTCCACCACCAAGTCTCCTTATCTTCTTTCCTCCTTCCAGATGACACACCCAGCACCTTTCTCCCTGTCTCCCTGATCACTTCTGCTGTAGTTTCCCAGTCATCTGGCAGCACTACCTGACCACCCAGAGCCTGCCTCAACTTCTGTCTAAATTCCTCACAACATTCCTCCTTTTTCAGCTTCCACCACTTGGTTTTCTTCTCTATCTTTGACCTCTTCGTCTTACAGACCATCAAAGTCATCCTACACACCACCATCCTATGCTGTCTGGCTACACTCTCTCCCACTACCACTTTACAGTCACTAATCTCTTTCAGATTGCCTCTTCTACATAGGATGTAGTCTACCTGTGTTCTCCTACCTCCACTCTTGTAAGTCACTCTATGCTCCTCCCTCTTCTGAAAATAAGTGTTAACCACAGCCATGTCCATCCTCTTAGCAAAGTCCACTACCATCTGTCCTTCTAGGTTCCTTTCCTTAACTCCAAACTTGCCCATCACCTCCTCATCACCTGTGTTCCCCTCGCCAACATGTCCATTAAAATCCGCTCCTATCACCACTCTCTCACCCGTGGGAATACTCTCCATCACCTCATCTAATTCACTCCAGAATCTCTCTTTCTCCTCTAACTCACAACCTACCTGTGGGGCATAACCACTAACCACATTCAACATCACCCCTTCAATCTCTAACTTCAGATTCATCACCCTGTCTGACACTCTCTTCACCTCCAGAACATTCCTCACAAACTCCTCCTTCAAGACCACACCTACCCCATTTCTCTTACTATCCACACCATAATAAAACAGCTTGAATCCTGCTCCTATACTACGAGCCTTGCTACCCTTCCACCTGGTCTCCTGTACACACAGTATATCCACCTTCCTTCTCTCCATCATATCAGCCAGCTCTCTACCTTTCCCTGTCATAGTACCAACATTCAGAGTTCCTATTCTCAGTCCTACACTCTTACCTTTCCTCTTCTCTCTCTGTCTGCGCACTCTCCTTCCTCCTCTACTTCTTCGACCAACAGTAGCCCAATTTCCACCGGCGCCCTGTAGGTCAACGGCGCCGATGGCGGTCATTGTTAACCCGGGCCTCGACCGATCCGGTATGAAATTCGTACTGACGATTCGCATGGTTAAATTTGGCAATGTTTTACGCCGGATGCCCTTCCTGACGCAACCCTCTCTATTTATCCGGGCTTGGGACCGGCACAGAAGTCACTGGACTGTGACCCCCATGGCTAGATTACTTCACTTTATCCACTATACTCCACTAAATACTACTATACTTCACTTTATCCACTATACTCCACTAAATACTGCTATACTTCACTTTATCCACTATACTCCACTAAATACTGCTATACTTCACTTTATCCACTATACTCCACTAAATACTACTATACTTCACTTTACTCCACTAAATACACTATACTTTATACTTTTTTTTTACTTCATCCACTATACTCCACTAAATACTACTATACTTCACTTTACTCCACTGTACTCCACTAAATACTACTATACTTCACTTTACTCCACTAAATACACTATACTTTATACTTTTTTTTTGACTTTATTCACTATACTCCACTAAATACTACTATACTTCACTTTACTCCACTGTACTCCACTAAATACTACTATACTTCACTTTACTCCACTAAATACACTATACTTTATACTTTTTTTTTGACTTTATCCACTGTACTCCACTAAATACTACTATACTTCACTTTACTCCACTAAATACACTATACTTTATACTTTTTTTTTGACTTTATCCACTATACTCCACTAAATACTACTGTACTTCACTTTATCCACTATACTCCACTAAATACTGCTATACTTCACTTTATCCACTATACTCCACTAAATACTGCTATACTTGACTTTATCCACTATACTCCACTAAATACTGCTATACTTCACTTTATCCACTAAATACACTATACTTTATACTTTTTTTTTGACTTTATCCACTGTACTCCACTAAATACTACTGTACTTCACTTTATCCACTATACTCCACTAAATACTGCTATACTTCACTTTATCCACTATACTCCACTAAATACTGCTATACTTCACTTTATCCACTATACTCCACTAAATACTGCTATACTTCACTTTATCCACTATACTCCACTAAATACTACTATACTTCACTTTATCCACTATACTCCACTAAATACTACTATACTTCACTTTATCCACTATACTCCACTAAATACTGCTATACTTCACTTTATCCACTATACTCCACTAAATACTGCTATACTTCACTTTATCCACTATACTCCACTAAATACTACTATACTTGACTTTATCCACTATACTCCACTAAATACTGCTATACTTCACTTTATCCACTATACTCCACTAAATACTGCTATACTTCACTTTATCCACTATACTCCACTAAATACTACTATACTTCACTTTATCCACTATACTCCACTAAATACTGCTATACTTCACTTTACTCCACTAAATACACTATACTTTATACTTTTTTTTTTTGACTTTATCCACTATACTCCACTAAATACTACTGTACTTCACTTTATCCACTATACTCCACTAAATACTGCTATACTTCACTTTATCCACTATACTCCACTAAATACTGCTATACTTCACTTTATCCACTATACTCCACTAAATACTACTACACTTCACTTTATCCACTATACTCCACTAAATACTACTATACTTCACTTTATCTACTATACTCCACTAAATACTGCTATACTTCACTTTATCCACTATACTCCACTAAATACTACTACACTTCACTTTATCCACTATACTCCACTAAATACTACTATACTTCACTTTATCTACTATACTCCACTAAATACTGCTATACTTCACTTTATCCACTATACTCCACTAAATACTACTGTACTTCACTTTATCCACTATATTCCACTAAATACTGCTATACTCCACTAAATACTACTATACTTCACTTTATCCACTATACTCCACTAAATACTGCTATACTTCACTTTATCCACTATACTATACTCCACTTTATACTTCTATACTTCACTTTATCCTGATACACTTTATCCACTATAGTTTGCTTTATCCACTATACTCCACATTATACGACTGTACTATACTCTATCCTACTATAGTTCATTGTATCCCACTTTATCCACTATACTCCACTTTGTCCTACTATAATCCACTTTGTCCTACTATACTCCACTTTGTCTTACTATATTCCACTTTTCTCTTTTCATCCTATTATATTTCACTTCATCCTACTCTTCTCTACTATATTCTACTTTACTTTACTATACTTCATGTTATCTTAAAATATTCCATTTTATCCTGTCATACTCCATTTCATACTACTATACCTGGCTTTATCCTAGAATACTTCACTTTATTCTACTGTGCTCCACTTTATCATACTATACTTTATCCACTATACTCTACCTCATGTTACCTTAATCTACTCCATTTTATCCTACCATACTCCACTTTGTTACTATACTCCACTGTATCCTACAATACTATTTGTAGGGTTTATCTTACTAGTTAGCTACAAT
>JAUCMX010000013.1:23153934-23186434 GCA_033459395.1 Hemibagrus guttatus
AAGCCGACAGAGGCTATTAATATGAAACTAATACTACACACACACACACACACACACACACACACACACACACACGTATGCACGTGCAGGTTAATGTAGGAATGTGCTGTGGAGCGAGGGAACGGTGTGAGGGATGAGGATGGACAGAGAGTGCGGCTCTTGTTATGGAGTAAGTGCTGCTGTTCTCTGGCTCTGATTCCCGCGTTCTCAGAGTCTTTTGGAAATTGGCAGCAGCTCTGCACATGATTCATGCTCTCATTGATCAGGAGCGCAGAGAGAAAAGAGAAATCTGTGATTTATTCTAACATTGTTGTTTTTAGGAAGGTTTTCATTTGGCTTCATTTTTCAAATGTTTGCAATTGGGATTTTTCTGCTTTCTTTATATGAGAATGTAGCGCCTTTTAAAATGACCAAAAGTTTTTTACGCTGTATTGTTTCAGCTGTCAGATTCTAACACATCCATCTCTGAGTGAGAAACGCCCACCAGCCTGAGTCAGACACGCCCACCAGCCTGAGTCAGACACGCCCACCAGCCTGAGTCAGACACGCCCGCCAGCCTGAGTCAGACACGCCCACCAGCCTGAGTCAGACACGCCCGCCTGCCTGAGTCAGACACGCCCGCCTGCCTGAGTCAGACACGCCCGCCTGCCTGAGTCAGACACGCCCGTCTGCCTGAGTCAGACACGCCCTCCTGTCTGAGTCAAACATGCTCACGTTTCAGTCAGACACACCCATCTTTCAGTAAGATGTGCCTGCCTGTCAGTCAGACATGAGTCATACACACCCATCTGTCAGTCAGGCAGACATACCCACTGGTCTGAGTCAGACACGCCCATCTTTCAGTGAGACACACCTGCCAGAGTGAGACACGCCCACCTGTCATAGTCAGACACAACCAACTGCCAGTAAGATATGCCCATTTGTTTGTCTCAGACACACCCATCTGACAGTCTCAGACATACCCCTCGGTCAGGGTCAGACATGCCTAGTTGGTTTAGCATTGACTGATTACTGTCTAAACCAGGAAGACTGATTTATGCCTTGCATGATGATTTAAATACTCTCTCTCTCCTCTCTCTCTCTCTCTCTCTCTCTCTCTCTCTCTCTGTCTATCTGTCTGCAGTACACGTCAGTGCCACTTGCTGCTGGATGTATTTAACCCCACTGAACATGAGCTCACACTCACCACCAGGAACCAGGAGCTGGTGCTCCACTCCAGCGAGTGTCAGAGGTACACACACACACACACACACACACACACACACCACACACACACTGCACAAAATATTCAGTCATATGGATCACCAGTATGAAGACCATATTATTTAATATCTAATTGTGTATGTGTTTATTATGCTGTTGCCATAGTAACAGCTAATTTACGAGCTCCAGGACTAATACAATACAAAATCATCCCAAGTGAATGTAATACCATCTCAAAGATGTCAGATGGGCGTGTCTCTGAGTTGATATATGGCTCAGAGCCACACCCACTGCAGCAAAATGTGTACAGGTGCGAGGAGATGTGTTACGGAGGATGCTGATGTTAACATGCACAGAGTTTACTGAATTAATGAATCCATTAGGTGGTTGTCAGTGATCACTAGTGTGCTAATTAGAGTGTGTGTGTGTGTGTGTGTGTGTGTGTGCGTGTGTGTGTGTGTGTGTGTGCGCGTGTGCACTCAGTGGTTTCCCGTTAGGTTTTGCAGTATGGCATTGATTAATACATAAAGCTTTAATGCGGTAATGTATGAAATGCATTAATTTTGTGTGTGTGTGTGTTGTTCTGCAGCTCTGTGCGTGTGTGTGTGTGTGTGTGTGCGCGTGCGTGAAGCCTCCCGAGTCAGACTGAGGGGAGCTAAAAATAGAGCTGCGTTTTTCTGCAGATTCAATCATCAGCTGCTGCACGCGAGCTAAAAATAACTGTCTCCTCTTTCTGTTTTCTTTTCATCTCTTTATCGCACACTCAGATATTTACACCTCTCTCTCTCTCTCTCTCTCTCTCTCTCTCTCTCTCTCTCTCCTTCTCCTTCTAATTTTCTCTCCATTGATCACTTTCTTCACTCTGTCTTTTCTCTTTTTGTGTTCATCTGTTTATCTATCTTCTCTTGTCTTTCTCTCATTTATCGTTCTTTCTCCTTTCCTCCTCTGTCTTTATCTCTCTCTCCTTATTCACTCTTTTGCTTTTCACTGCACTTTTTCTCTTCCTTTTTTCCCTCTTGATTCTTTGGATTTTGTCTTACTCCCACATTTCTTTTTTTCATTTTCTTTCTCTCTGTTCATGCATCTCTTTACCTAGCTTTTTTCTTTCATTATGATTTGGTTCTGTTTTCTTTCTCCCTTTTCTCACTCTTTATTTACTGTACATCTCTTTCCCTCTTTTCCCTACTCTCCTGTTCTCCCTCTCTCTCTTTGTTTTTCATCTCATGCATGTTTCTATTTATCTCTTTTCCTTTTTTCATTGTCTTTCTTTCCTCCTCCCCAGTTCTTTCTCTCTCTAAATTTCAGAGATAATGTGATCAGACATGCAAAGAGCACAACCTTTTATTTTCTGATCTCTCTCTCTCTCTCTCTCTCTCTCTCTCTCTCTCTCTCTCTCTCTTTCTCTCTGTTTTTTTTCTTTGAGTATGATGTGAAAGTGGAGGATTACACAGACCTCTGTGGGTGTGGGTGTGTGTGTGTGTCTATTGAGCTTTTTTACCCTCTTACTTGCTCTCGAAACGTTACAAAAGAAAACAGCTGTGACCAGCTTTCACACAAACAAATATTTCTGTGTGAGCTCACAGTGGTTTCTCTTGCTCACTGAAACCTCCCCATTGCACCTCACTGTACCTCACTGAAACCTCCTCACTGCACCTCACTGTTCCTCCCTGAAACCTCATCATTGCACCTCATTGCACCTCACTGAAACCTCATCATTGCACCTCACTGTACCTCACTGAAACTTCCTCACCTCCTCAGTCCTCCATCACTGCACATCACTGCACCTTACTGAAACGTCCTCACTGCACATCACTATACCTCATTGAAACTTCCTCACTGCATCTCACTGCACCTCACTATACCTCACTGAAACTTCCTCACTGCTCCTCAATGAAACCTCATCACTGCACCTCACTGAAACCTCTCCATTGCACCTCACTATACCCCACTGAAACATTCTCACTGAAACCTCCTCACTGAAACCTCCCCATTGCACCTCACTTCACCTCATTGAAATTTCCTCACTGCACCTCACTGAAACCTCCTCACTGCACCTCACTGTACTTCAAAAGAAATCAGCTGTAACCAGTGTTCACACTAAGAGATATTTTTGTCTGAGCTCACAGTGGTTTCTCTTGCTCACTGAAACCTCCTCACTGTATCTTACTGCATTTCACTATACCTCACTGCACCTCACTGAAAACTCCACACTGCACTTCACCGAAACTTCCTCACTGCACCTCACTGAAATCTCCTCACTGAAAATTCCTCACTGAACCTCACTGAAATCTCACTACACCTCACTGAAAGTTCCCCACTGCACATCACTGAAACCTCCCCACTGCACCTCACTGAAACCTCCTCACTGCATCTCACTGCACCTCACTGAAACCTCCTCAATGCTTCTCACTGAAACCTCCTCACTTAAACCTCACTGCACCTCACTGTACCTCACTGAAAACTCCACACTGCACCTCACCAAAACTTCCTCACTGCACTTCACTGAAACCTCCTCACTGAAAATTCATCACTGAACCTCACTGAAATCTCACTGAAACCTCCCCACTGCACCTCACTGAAACCTCCTCACTGCATCTCACTATACCTCACTGAAACCTCCTCACTGTTCCTCTCTGAAACCTCCTCACTGCACCTCACTGAAACCTCCCCACTGCACCCCACTGTACCGCACTGAAACCTCCCCACTGAATCCTCCCCATTCCACCTCACTACACCTCACCGAAACCTCCTCACTGCACCTCACTGAAACCTCCTCAATGCACCTCACTGAATCTTCCTCACTGTACCTCACTATACCACACTGAAACCTCCTCACTGAAAGCTCCTCACTGCTCCTCACTGTACCTCACTGAAACCTCCTCGAAACCTCCTCAATGCACCTCACTGAATCTTTCTCACTGCACATCACTGAAAGCTCTTCACTTCACATCACTGAAACCTTCTCTCTGCACCTTACTGAAACCTCCTCACTGCACCTCACTGAAACCTCCCCACTGCACCTCACTGAAACCTCCCCACTGCACCTCACTGAAACCTCCCCACTGCACCTCACTGAAACCTCCCCACTGCACCTCACTGAAACCTCCTCATTGAAACCCCCTCACTGCACCTCACTGAAACCTCCTCACTGCATCTCACTATACACTCACTGAAACCTCCTCACTGTTCCTCTCTGAAACCTCCCTCACTGCACCTCACTGAAACCTCCCCACTGCACCTCACTATACCGCACTGAAACCTCCCCACTGAATCCTCCCCATTCCACCTCACTACACCTCACCGAAACCTCCTCACTGCACCTCACTGAAACCTCCTCAATGCACCTCACTGAATCTTCCTCACTGTACCTCATTGAATCTTCCTCACTGTACCTCACTATACCACACTGAAACCTCCTCACTGAAAGCTCCTCACTGTACCTCACTGAAACCTCCTCAATGCACCTCACTGAATCTTCCTCACTGCCACATCACTGAACCCCACTGAAAGCTCTTCACTTCACATCACTGAAACGTTCTCACTGCACCTTACTGAAACCTCCTCACTGCACCTCACTGAAACCTCTTCACTGCACCTCACTGAAACTTCCACTGCACCTTACTGAAACCTCCTCACTGATGAAACCCCTCACTGCACCTCACTGAAACCTCCCTCACTGCACCTCACTGACCTCCCTGAAACCCCCTCACTGCACCTCACTGAAACTTCTTCACCGTATCTCACTGAAACTACCTCACTGCACCTCACTGAAAGCTCCTCACTGTACCTCACTGAAACCTCCTCAGTGCACCTCACTGAATCTTCCTCACTGCGCATCACTGAAAGCTCTTCACTTCACATCACTGAAACCTTCTCTTTGCACCTTACTGAAACCTCCTCACTGCACCTCACTGAAACCTCCTCACTGCACCTCACTGAAACCTCCTCACTGAAAGCTCCTCACTGCTCCTCACTGCACCTTACTGAAAGCTCCTCACTGAAATCTCCCCATTGCACCTCTGTTTCTGTTTCTGAAGTATTAGTTGCACTGGTAGCTGAAGTAGTTGTTGTTGTAAGTGTGTTAGTTGTACCATTAGCTGAAGCAGTTGTTGTTGTAGGTGTGTTAGTTGTACTGTTAGCTGAAGTAGTTGTTGTTGTAGGTGTGTTAGTTGTACTGTTAGCTGAAGCAGTTGTTGTTGTAGGTGTGTTAGTTGTACTGTTAGCTGAAGTAGTTGTTGTTGTAGGTGTGGTAGTTGTACTGTTAGCTGAAGCAGTTGTTGTTGTAGGTGTGTTAGTTGTACTGTTAGCTGAAGTATTTGTAGGTGTGTTAGTTGTACTGTTAGCTGAAGTAGTTGTTGTTGTAGGTGTGTTAGTTGTACCATTAGCTGAAGCAGTTGTTGTTGTAGGTGTGTTAGTTGTACTGTTAGCTGAAGTATTTGTAGGTGTGTTAGTTGTACTGTTAGCTGAATCAGTTGCTGTTGTAGGTGTGTTAGTTGTACCATTAGCTGAAGCAGTTGCTGTTGTAGGTGTGATAGTTGTACCATTAGCTGAAGCAGTTGCTGTTGTAGGTGTGTTAGTTGTACCATTAGCTGAAGCAGTTGTTGTTGTGGGTGTGTTAGTTGTACTGTTAGCTGAAGTATTTGTAGGTGTGTTAGTTGTACTGTTAGCTGAAGCAGTTGTTGTTGTACTGTTAGCTGAAGCAGTTGCTGTTGTAGGTGTGTTAGTTGTACCATTAGCTGAAGCAGTTGCTGTTGTAGGTGTGTTAGTTGTACCATTAGCTGAAGCAGTTGTTGTTGTAGGTGTGTTAGTTGTACTGTTAGCTGAAGTATTTGTAGGTGTGTTAGTTGTACTGTTAGCTGAAGCAGTTTTTGTTGTAGGTGTGTTAGTTGTACTGTTAGCTGAAGCAGTTGTTGTTGTAGGTGTGTTAGTTGTACTGTTAGCTGAAGTAGTTGTTGTAGGTGTGTTAGTTGTACTGTTAGCTGAAGTAGTTGTTGTAGGTGTGTTAGTTGTACTGTTAGCTGAAGTAGTTGCTGTTGTAGGTGTGTTAGTTGTACTGTTAGCTGAATCACTGTACCTCACTGAAACCTCCTCAGTGCACCTCACTGAATCTTCCTCACTGCACATCACTGAAAGCTCTTCACTTCACATCACTGAAACCTCCTCACTGAAAGCTCCTCACTGCTCCTCACTGCACCTTACTGAAAGCTTCTCACTGAAATCTCCCCATTGCACCTCTGTTTCTGTTTCTGAAGTATTAGTTGCACTGGTAGCTGAAGTAGTTGTTGTTGTAAGTGTGTTAGTTGTACTGTTAGCTGAAGTAGTTGTTGTTGTAGGTGTGTTAGTTGTACTGTTAGCTGAAGCAGTTGTTGTTGTAGGTGTGTTAGTTGTACTGTTAGCTGAAGCAGTTGTTGTTGTAGGTGTGTTAGTTGTACTGTTTGCTGAAGCAGTTGTTGTTGTAGGTGTGTTAGTTGTACTGTTAGCTGAAGTATTTGTAGGTGTGTTAGTTGTACCATTAGCTGAAGCAGTTGTTGTTGTAGGTGTGTTAGTTGTACTGTTAGCTGAAGTATTTGTAGGTGTGTTAGTTGTACCATTAGCTGAAGCAGTTGCTGTTGTAGGTGTGTTAGTTGTACTGTTAGCTGAAGCAGTTGTTGTTGTAGGTGTGTTAGTTGTACTGTTAGCTGAAGCAGTTGTTGTTGTAGGTGTGTTAGTTGTACCGTTAGCTGAAGCAGTTGCTGTTGTAGGTGTGTTAGTTGTACCGTTAGCTGAAGCAGTTGCTGTTGTAGGTGTGTTAGTTGTACCATTAGCTGAAGCAGTTGTTGTTGTAGGTGTGTTAGTTGTACTGTTAGCTGAAGCAGTTGCTGTTGTAGGTGTGTTAGTTGTACCATTAGCTGAAGCAGTTGCTGTTGTAGGTGTGTTAGTTGTACTGTTAGCTGAAGTAGTTGTTGTTGTAAGTGTGTTAGTTGTACTGTTAGCTGAAGTAGTTGTTGTTGTAGGTGTGTTAGTTGTACTGTTAGCTGAAGCAGTTGTTGTTGTAGGTGTGTTAGTTGTACTGTTAGCTGAAGCAGTTGTTGTTGTAGGTGTGTTAGTTGTACTGTTTGCTGAAGCAGTTGTTGTTGTAGGTGTGTTAGTTGTACTGTTAGCTGAAGTATTTGTAGGTGTGTTAGTTGTACCATTAGCTGAAGCAGTTGTTGTTGTAGGTGTGTTAGTTGTACCATTAGCTGAAGCAGTTGTTGTTGTAGGTGTGTTAGTTGTACTGTTAGCTGAAGCAGTTGTTGTTGTAGGTGTGTTAGTTGTACCGTTAGCTGAAGCAGTTGCTGTTGTAGGTGTGTTAGTTGTACCGTTAGCTGAAGCAGTTGCTGTTGTAGGTGTGTTAGTTGTACCATTAGCTGAAGCAGTTGTTGTTGTAGGTGTGTTAGTTGTACTGTTAGCTGAAGCAGTTGCTGTTGTAGGTGTGTTAGTTGTACCATTAGCTGAAGCAGTTGCTGTTGTAGGTGTGTTAGTTGTACTGTTAGCTGAAGCAGTTGTTGTTGTAGGTGTGTTAGTTGTACCGTTAGCTGAAGCAGTTGTTGTTGTAGGTGTGTTAGTTGTACTGTTAGCTGAAGCAGTTGTTGTTGTAGGTGTGTTAGTTGTACTGTTAGCTGAAGCAGTTGTTGTAGACTCCTTTTGAGCCTGGTTCCTCTCAAGGTTTGTTCCTCATTTAATCTCAGGGAGTTTTTTTCTCGTCACCGTCGCCTCAGGCTTCTCATTAGGGATATTAACTAAATATTGAACTTTATCATTTTTATTCTGTGTTTCTATATTCCTGTAAGCTGCTTTAAGACAATGTCCATTGTTAAAAGTGCTATACAAATAAATTGAATTTAAAAGTGAATAGATGTATTAGTAGCACTGTAAGCTGTAGTAGTTGTAAAGGTCCAGAATTAATTGTAGCTGTGGTAAGAGGTGTAGGTGTAGAAAATTTCCTCAGCTGTTATATCAGTTTACTGAGTGAGTCAGTCATCCTAGTAAAGGGTTCAGTTTGTGCATTATTGCCTTCGAATCAGTTCAGAAGTCCAGTTTTGGACTTCACTATCATTAGCAGCAACACTGAGGAAATCTCACTTTGTCAGAATCCCTGATACCGGAAAGTTCCAGAAACAAAGCTGCACTTCTGAATACAGTGTCATGAGGAGAGGACGGTAAATAATTTACCTCATCTCGTGTGTGTGTGTGTCCTTCTATCAGTCTTTATCCACACACACTCCACATACACACACTCCCTTTTGAAGGTCAGTGAGTCAGAGCAGGCATATGGACTGTAGCAGCTTGTTCTGCACATGGATGCACACACGTGTGGGTGGAAAAGTGCACAGTGCAACTCTCGCTCTTCACTTCATGTGCTTCAGTAATTCAATAAAGTGACCAGAGACGGACACAGAGGAAATCGGGGGGAAAAATACGTCTAAATCATCAATCATACACCATCCTGGAGTCACGTCACAGACAGGATGAATCTAGATGCACCGTATTTTTGACCTCCACGTGTTTCAAAAACATGGCCGCCTTTATTAAATAGATAAATAAACATTAAAATAATAAAAATCTTTTAAAAAATTTTTTTTAAATGTATTTCTAGCGGCTGTATCTTAAACCTAATTCTGCCTGTAGTGCACTAGGTAGTGTACATCCCTCTTATATTGTACACTATGTAGGGAGAAAACACTGTGAAAAGGAAGCCATTTTGGATTTATTCAAATGTAAAATGGTGGATTTTATCTCACTCTGTGTGTGTGTATGTTTGTTGTGTGTGTGTGTGTGTGTGTGTGTGTGTGTGTGTGCAGGATGGCCATCCAGGTGGATAAGTTTGACTTTGAGAGTCTGCCGCTGCCGTCCCATGATGCCGTGCACCAGAGCAGTGTGTATGAGCGGGAGGAGGAGAAGCAGCAGGTTCAGGGAGGACACATCAACAGCACACTGCAGCTGCGCTGGACCATCATATCCTTCACAAACATGACTTTAACTCTGTTTCAAATCTACACAACTCGATTCATATATTTTTTTTATAGAATTATCAGTCATATCCACAACAAACATGTTTTAACTCTCTTTCAACTCTAAACTGCTCTATTCATATAGTTATCTATAGAAATACCAGTCATATCCACAACAAGCATGACTTTAACTCTGTTTCAATTCTACACAACTCGATTCATATATTTATTTATAGAAATATCAGTCATATCCACAACAAACACTGCTTTAACTCTGTTTAAACCTTACACAACTCTAGTTGTACATTTATATATAGAAATATCAGTCATATATTTCACAAACATGACTTTAACTCTGTTTCAGCTCTACACAACTCTATTCATATATTTACCTATAGAAATATCTCATATATTTCATAAAAATGACTTTAACTCTGTTTCAACTCTACAGCACTCTATTCATATATTTATTTATAGAAATACTAGTCATATCCACAACAAACACGGCTTTAACTCTGTTTCAACTCTACAGCACTCTATTCATATATTTATTTATAGAAATACTAGTCATATCCACAACAAACACGGCTTTAACTCTGTTTCAACTCTACACCACTCTATTCATATATTTATTTATAGAAATACTAGTCATATCCACAACAAACACGGCTTTAACTCTGTTTCAACTCTACACAACTCTATTCATATATTTGTTTATAGAAATACTAGTCATATCCACAACAAACACGGCTTTAACTCTGTTTCAACTCTACACAACTCTATTCATATATTTATTTATAGAAATACTAGTCATATCCACAACAAACACGGCTTTAACTCTGTTTCAACTCTACACAACTCTATTCATATATTTATCTATAGAAATATTTTTAAATGAAGGTTTTTATTATTAAGGGAAAACAAAATCCAAAACTACATGGCCCTGTGTGAAAAAGTATTTGCCCCCTAAGCCTAATAACTGGTTGGGCCACCCTTAGCAGCAACAACTGCAATCAAGCGTTTTCCATAACTTGCAATGAGTCTGTTACAGCGCTGTGGAGGAATTTTGGCCCACTCATCTTTGCAGAATTGTTGTAATTCAGCCACATTGGAGGGTTTTCGAGCATGAACCACCTTTTTAAGGTCATGCCACAGCATCTCAATCAGATTGAGGTCGGGACTTTGCCTTTTTCTTCAGCCATTCAGAGGTGGACTTGCTGGTGTGTTTTGGATCATTGTCCTGCTGCAGAACCCAAGTTCGCAGCAGGACAATATGCACCACAAACATGGCTTTAACTCTGTTTAAACTCTACACAACTCTAGTTATGTGATTATCTATAGAAACATTGGTCATATCCTTAGAGAACATGTTTTAACTCTGGTTAAACTCTACACAACTCTATTCATATATTTATGTATAGAAATGTCAGTCATATGTACCACAAACACGGCTTTTCATCACAATTTCACCCTTAACAGATTTACCTCTATTTGATTAATTCAAATTACTGTGTATGTGTTTATAGAAATATCATGTCATGTTTTTCTCTACTTTAACTCTTTAAACTCTATTCAGATTGATTTATTTCATTATTAATAGAAGTATCACTCATGCTTCACAGACACAAGTATCTGCTCTGTTGAATTCTCTTTAACTCTATTCTCTAAATTCTGTTTCATTCATTACTTTCCATCCAACCAACTCTGTTTAAATCTGATTATTCTTTTAATTCTATTTTTAGTCCAAACCCTTCTGAATGGAATTTTTTTTTTAAAACTTAGCTCTTTGATGTTCTAATCAACTTCAGACTACTAACTCGTATCAATTTTCTTTCTTTTTGTGTGTGTGTGTGTGATGTATATATTCTCTGAGGGTGACTATCCAACATCTGCCTTTAGCATCTGCCGCTGTACTGAGCTCTCATGTACAGACATATGGACGTGTGTGTGTGTGTGTTTGTGTGTGTGTGAAGAGGATGTATCATAGATCATAATGATGGAGTGTAGCATCTCCACTGAAGTGCAGACAGACCCTTTATTCCTGTGGAGTGACCTTTGAACTTTTCTCTTGTCAGCTCAGCGCTCTCTTTGTTCTGACAGCACACACAGACACACACACACACACTCCCTCTAACACATGCACACACACACACACTCTCTCTCACATAGACACTTTCTCTCTCTTTCTCTTTTCTCACTCTCTCTCTCTCTCTCTCTCTCTCACTCTCTCTCTCACACACACACACACACTCTCTTTTTCTAACACACACACACACTCTCTCTCTGTCTCTCTCTCTTTCTCTGTCTCTCTCTCTCTCTCTCTCTGTTTCTCTCTGTCTCTCTCTCTCTCTCTCTCTCTCTCTCTCCCGCTCTACCCCCCCTTCTCAGTGAGTGGTAGATGACCTGGGTGTTAATAACAGTACAGTTATCAGTGTTAGGGAGATGAGTGTGTGATGGATGTGTGTTTCAGGTTATTAAGTCACATTCAGGGGAATGAGAACCGAGTGGAAGAGTCCAGAGCCTCAGAGAGCAGAGCAGAGGTTCTAGATCCGCTGCCATAGTAACCGCATTGTCTGTCTGACTGGGCAGCTCTGGGGTCATCAGGTTCAGAAAGTACATCAGTGTCATAACATCACGCTGGGGTTTATCCGTTTACTTCAAGATGGACGGTGAACTCTTGACCACATTAATTTAACTCGTTTAATAGGTTTTTAATTAAAACTATATAAATCACTTCATTTTCATGGTTCTGTCACTTTCTTCCTTCCTTCTTTCCTTCTTTTCTTTTATTTTCTTTCCTTCTTTTCTTTTTTCTTTCTTTCCTTCATTCTTTTTTTCTTCTTTCTTTCTTGATTTCTTTCTTTCCTTCTTTCCTTCTTTCATTCCTTCCTTCCTTCTTTCGTTCCTTCTTTCTTTCCTTCTTTCTTTCATTCCTTCCTTCTTTTCTTTCTTTCTTTCCTTCTTTCTTTCATTCCTTCCTTCTTTCTTTCCTTCCTTCTTTCCTTCCTTCTTATTTCTTCTTTTTTTCTTCTTTCTTTCTTTCATTCCTTCCTTCCTTCCTTCTTTTCTTCCTTCTTTCATTCCTTCTTTTGTTCCTTCTTTCCTTCTTTTCTTTCCTTCTTTTCTTTCTTTCTTTTCTTCTTTTCTTTCTTTCTTTCCTTCCTTCTTTCCTTCCTTCTTTTGTTCCTTCTTTCTGTCTTTCCTTCCTTCTTTTGTTCCTTCTTTCTGTCTTTCCTTCCTTCTTTTGTTCCTTCTTTCTGTCTTTCCTTCCTTCCTTCGTACATGTGAAAGTAAAGCTCGAGAGTGAAGACTCGCCCTGTGTGTGAGAGCTGGAGTATGGAGGAAAGCTGAATGATAGAAAGTTATACTGGATTGTGAGAGTTCAGCTCAGGGCAGCGGAATAAAATCCAGTTTTAGCGTTTCATAGCCGCTTAAGGACAGCGTTTATCGGCTGCTCTCGGGTTCGGGAGTTTGTGTGTATGAGCTGTGTGGCAGCGTGTGGGCAGAGAGGCACTTAGAAAATAATAAACTGATAAATGGAGTGCACAGGGAGCAGCTCAGAGAGAGAGAGTGAACAGGGTATGAATGGGTAAGTAAAAAGAAAGATAGAAAAATGATGGAAGTAGAGAACGAGTGGTGTGATGGACAATAAAAGATGGAGAGAACAGAGTGTGAAAGACAGAAACAAACAAAGAAGGAAAGAAAGAAGAAAAGAAAGAAAAAAAAGAAGGGAGGAAGTGAAGAAAGAAAGAAGGGAAGAAGGGAACAAGGAAGGATGGAAAGAAGCAATGAAAGAAGGAAGGAATGTACTAAAGAAAGAGAAGAGGGAAGTGAGGAAAGAAAGAAAGAAGGGGGAAGTGAGGAAAGAAAGAAGGGAAGAAGGAAGGATGGAAAGAAAGAAGAAACGAAAGAAAATGAGTGAGTAATAAACAAGTAAGAAGACATCATGAACAGTGACGGGAACAGACAAAGGAGAAAAAGGTGGAGGAATTGGACAGAAAGAGGACGAAGGAAAGAAAGGAGAGGGAAGACGGAGGTGATTAAGGAGAGAGAAATGGAATGATGGATGGATTGAATAAAAATTATAGACTGTTCACGATGATGAAAGAGACAGACAGACAGGCAGACAGACAGGTCAAAGATGTAACCGAATCAAAGACAGAATGTCCAACAGAGATGAAGCAAAAAAAAGACAAGTGTCTGTGTCACTGTTCCCTGTGGGAGAGTGAGTCCAAGTTCACACCAAGCTCTGAGCACATTATATCCCTGTGACACACACACACACACACACATCTATGATGATGAGGGCAAAATCAAATCAGGTGATCAGCCACAGTTAATTGCGATGAGTAAGATGGATGTATACTCTATATAGAAGTGGGACTGTGGAGCGTGGTCTGTAGCAGGCTCGTTTTATCAGCACATCTCCACACTGGGACGAGGGCATTGTGTTCAGCATCGTCACTCAGGACCAGCAAGAGAAACGGTCCAGCTGCATTTAATCCTGTTGGTTTGAATAAAACAAGTAGAATGGAAATAAATAAAATTTCATTTCAATCCAATCACGACAGTATTTTAAATCCCAGATCGGCTTCACACTGTTCACTCAGTCAGCGATCAGCCTGAATAGACTTGATGATGAGAACACACTCTCCAGGAGCTGTGCCGTGTGTGTGTGTGTTTTGTTATGGACTTGGACTCTGCACTGAGTGGATTAAGGTGTTTAGGACAGATGGCCTTGCCTTGTGTTTGTTTGCTGTTCCCCAAATGACAATTCTCTCTCTCTCTCTCTCTCTCTCTCTCTCTCTCACTCACTCACTCACTCACTCACACACATACACACACACACACACACACACACACACGCGCACACACACACACACACCATTCCATTAAATCCTCCACTTCCATCTCCTCGGCTATGTTTGAGTAACTCAGTGTTTCAGTGTGTGTTGTGTGTAATGGTGTGTTCCTTAACTGTGCGTGTGTGTACCCGTCTCTGAAGAGGCAGGGTGAAGCGAGTGTGGAGGGCGTCCTCAACCAGCTCGTCCTGGAGCACATGCAGCTCGCGCCGCTACAGTGGGGTGAGTGATGTGAGCATTGTTATAGCACACTACTGAATACATCAGTTACGCCACACTACTGAATACAGCACAGTTACACCACACTACTGAATACAACTCAGTTACACCACACTACTGAATACAGCACAGTCACACTACACTACTGAATACAGCACAGTTACACCACACTACTGAATACACCACAGTTACACCACACTACTAAATACATCACAGTTACACCGCACTACTGAATACAGCACAGTTACACCACACTACTGAATACATCAGTTACACCACACTACTGAATACACCACAGTTACACCACACTACTGAATACCTCACAGTTACACCACACTACTGAATACAGCACAATTACACCACACTACTGAACATCACAGTTACACCACACTACTGAATACATCAGTTACACCACACTACTGAATACATCACAGTTACACCACACTACTGAATACACCACAGTTACACCACACTACTGATTAGATCACAGTTACACCACACTACTGAATACAGCACAGTCACACCACACTACTGAATACATCAGTTACACCACACTACTGAATACCTCACAGTTACACCACACTACTGAATACATCAGTTACACCACACTACTGAATACAGCACAGTCACACCACACTACTGAATACACCACAGTCACACCACACTATTGAATACACCACAGTTACACCACACTACTGATTACATCACAGTTACACCACACTACTGAATACATCAGTTACACCACACTACTGAATACAGCACAGTTACACCACACTACTGAATACATAAAGTTACATCACACTACTGAATACCTCAGTTACACCACACTACTAAATTACATCACAGTTACACCACACTACTGAATACAGCACAGTTACACCACACTACTGAATACAGCACAGTTACACCACACTACTGAATACATCACAGTTACACCACACTACTGAATACCTCAGTTACACCACACTACTGAATACAGCACAGTCACACACACTACTGAATACATCAAGTTACACCACACTACTGAATACACCACAGTTACACCACACTACTGAATACATACAGTTACACCACACTACTGAATACAGCACAGTTACACCACACTACTGAATACAGCAGTTACACCACACTACTGAATACACCACAGTTACACCACACTACTGAATACCTCACAGTTACACCACACTACTGAATACAGCACAATTACACCACACTACTGAATACATCACAGTTACACCACACTACTGAATACACCACAGTACACCACACTACTGAATACACACAGTTACACCACACTACTGAATACATCAGTTACACCACACTACTGAATACAGCACAGTTACACCACACTACTGAATACATCAGTTACACCACACTACTGAATACACCAGTTACACCACACTACTGAATACATCAGTTACACCACACTACTGAATACAGCACAGTTACACCACACTACTGAATACAGCACAGTTACACCACACTACTGAATAAGCATCAGTCACACCACACTACTGAATACAGCACAGTCACACCACACTACTGAATACACACAGTTACACCACACTACTGAATACAGCACAGTTACACCACACTACTGAATACAGCACAGTTACACCACACTACTGAATACAGCACAGTTACACCACACTACTGAATACACACAGTTACACCACACTACTGAATACATCCCAGTTACACCACACTACTGAATACAGCACAGTCACACCACACTACTGAATACATCACAGTTACACCACACTACTGAATACACACAGTTACACCACACTACTGAATACATACAGTTACACCACACTACTGAATACAGCACAGTTACACCACACTACTGAATACAGCACAGTTACACCACACTACTGAATACAGCACAGTCACACCACACTACTGAATACAGCACAGTTACACCACACTACTGAATACACCACAGTTACACCACACTACTGAATACAGCACAGTTACACCACACTACTGAATACAGCACAGTTACACCACACTACTGAATACAGCACAGTTACACCACACTACTGAATACATCACAGTTACACCACACTACTGAATACATCACAGTTACACCACACTACTGAATACATCACAGTTACACCACACTACTGAATACATCACAGTTACACCACACTACTGAATTACATCACAGTTCACACCACACTACTGAATACAGCACAGTCACACCACACTACTGAATACACACAGTTACACCACACTACTGAATACACACAGTTACACCACACTACTGAATACACACAGTTACACCACACTACTGAATACATCACAGTTACACCACACTACTGAATACAGCACAGTTACACCACACTACTGAATACATCACAGTTACACCACACTACTGAATACAGCACAGTTACACCACACTACTGAATACACACAGTTACACCACACTACTGAATACACACAGTTACACCACACTACTGAATACATCACAGTTACACCACACTACTGAATACACACAGTTACACCACACTACTGAATACATCACAGTTACACCACACTACTGAATACAGCACAGTTACACCACACTACTGAATACATCACAGTCACACCACACTACTGAATACAGCACAGTTACACCACACTACTGAATACATCAGTTACACCACACTACTGAATACAGCACAGTTACACCACACTACTGAATACACACAGTCACACCACACTACTGAATACAGCACAGTTACACCACACTACTGAATACACACAGTTACACCACACTACTGAATACATCACAGTTACACCACACTACTGAATACACACAGTTACACCACACTACTGAATACAGCACAGTTACACCACACTACTGAATACAGCACAGTTACACCACACTACTGAATACACACAGTTACACCACACTACTGAATACATCACAGTTACACCACACTACTGAATACATACAGTTACACCACACTACTGAATACATCACAGTCACACCACACTACTGAATACAGCACAGTTACACCACACTACTGAATACAGCACAGTCACACCACACTACTGAATACAGCACAGTTACACCACACTACTGAATACATCACAGTTACACCACACTACTGATTACATCACAGTTACACCACACTACTGAATACATCAGTTACACCACACTACTGAATACATCAGTTACACCACACTACTGAATACACCACAGTTACACCACACTACTGATTACATCACAGTTACACCACACTACTGAATACAGTACAGTTACACCACACTACTGAATACACACAGTTACACCACACTACTGAATACACACAGTTACACCACACTACTGAATACAGTACAGTTACACCACACTACTGAATACATCAGTTACACCACACTACTGAATACAGCACAGTTACACCACACTACTGAATACAGCACAGTTACACCACACTACTGAATACATCACAGTCACACCACACTACTGAATACAGCACAGTCACACCACACTTCTGAATACAGCACAGTTACACCACACTACTGAATACACCACAGTTACACCACACTACTGATTACATCACAGTTACACCACACTACTGAATACAGTACAGTTACACCACACTACTGAATACATCAGTTACACCACACTACTGAATACAGCACAGTTACACCACACTACTGAATACATCACAGTTACACCACACTACTGAATACAGCACAGTCACACCACACTACTGAATACAGCACAGTCACACCACACTACTGAATACAGCACAGTTACACCACACTACTGAATACAGCACAGTCACACCACACTACTGAATACAGCACAGTTACACCACACTACTGATTACATCACAGTTACACCACACTACTGAATACATCACAGTCACACCACACTACTGATTACATCACAGTTACACCACACTACTGAATACACCACAGTTACACCACACTACTGATTACATCACAGTTACACCACACTACTGATTACATCACAGTCACACCACACTACTGAATACATCACAGTTACACCACACTACTGAATACATCACAGTCACACCACACTACTGAATACACAGTTACACCACACTACTGAATACATCACAGTACACCACACTACTGAATACACACAGTTACACCACACTACTGAATCACACAGTTACACCACACTACTGAATCACACAGTTACACCACACTACTGATTACATCACAGTTACACCACACTACTGATTACATCAGTCACACCACACTACTGAATACATCAGTTACACCACACTACTGAATACACCACAGTTACACCACACTACTGATTACATCAGTTACACCACACTACTGAATACACACAGTTACACCACACTACTGATTACATCACAGTTACACCACACTACTGAATACAGACAGTTACACCACACTACTGAATACACAGTACACCACACTACTGAATACACAGTTACACCACACTACTGAATCACACAGTTACACCACACTACTGATTACATCACAGTTACACCACACTACTGAATACATACAGTTACACCACACTACTGAATACACACAGTTACACCACACTACTGAATACACACAGTTACACCACACTACTGAATACAGTACAGTTACACCACACTACTGAATACATCAGTTACACCACACTACTGAATACGCACAGTTACACCACACTACTGAATACACACAGTTACACCACACTACTGAATACACCACAGTTACACCACACTACTGAATACATCACAGTACACCACACTACTTTTTTTTTTTTTTTTTTTTTTTTTTTTTTTTTTTTTTTTTTTTTTTTTTTTTTTTTTTTTTTTTTTTTTTTTTTTTTTTTTTTTTTTTTTTTTTTTTTTTTTTTTTTTTTTTTTTTTTTACTGAATACATCAGTCACACCACACTACTGAATACAGCACAGTACACCACACTCTGAATACAGCACAGTTACACCACACTACTGAATACACCACAGTTACACCACACTACTGAATTACACACATTACACCACACTACTGAATACACACAGTTACACCACACTACTGAATACAGCACGTTACACCACACTACTGAATACAGCACAGTTACACCACACTACTGAATACAGCACAGTTACACCACACTACTGAATACACAGTTACACCACACTACTGATTACATCACAGTTACACCACACTACTGAATACAGTACAGTTACACCACACTACTGAATACATCAGTTACACCACACTACTGAATACTGCACAGTTACACCACACTACTGAATACAGTACAGTTACACCACACTACTGAATACACCACAGTTACACCACACTACTGATTACATCACAGTTACACCACACTACTGATTACATCAGTCACACCACACTACTGAATACATCAGTTACACCACACTACTGAATACACCACAGTTACACCACACTACTGATTACATCACAGTTACACCACACTACTGAATACAGTACAGTTACACCACACTACTGAATACATCAGTTACACCACACTACTGAATACAGCACAGTTACACCACACTACTGAATACAGTACAGTTACACCACACTACTGAATACATCACAGTCACACCACACTACTGAATACAGTACAGTTACACCACACTACTGAATACATCACAGTCACACCACACTACTGAATACAGCACAGTCACACCACACTACTGAATACAGTACAGTTACACCACACTACTGAATACAGCACAGTTACACCACACTACTGATTACATCACAGTCACACCACACTACTGAATACAGCACAGTTACACCACACTACTGAATACATCACAGTCACACCACACTACTGAATACAGCACAGTTACACCACACTACTGAATCCAGCAGTTACAACACACTACTGAATACACCACAGTTACACCACACTACTGATTACATCACAGTTACACCACACTACTGATTACATCAGTCACACCACACTACTGAATACATCAGTTACACCACACTACTGAATACACCACAGTTACACCACACTACTGATTACATCACAGTTACACCACACTACTGAATACAGTACAGTTACACCACACTACTGAATACATCACAGTTACACCACACTACTGAATACAGCACAGTTACACCACACTACTGAATACAGTACAGTTACACCACACTACTGAATACAGCACAGTTACACCACACTACTAAATACATCACAGTCACACCACACTACTGAATACAGCAGTCACACCACACTTCTGAATACAGCACAGTTACACCACACTACTGAATACACCACAGTTACACCACACTACTGAATACAGCACAGTTACACCACACTACTAAATACATCACAGTCACACCACACTACTGAATACAGCACAGTCACACCACACTTCTGAATACAGCACAGTCACACCACACTACTGAATACACCACAGTTACACCACACTACTGAATACAGTACAGTTACACCACACTACTGAATACATCAGTTACACCACACTACTGAATACACCACAGTTACACCACACTACTGAATACATCACAGTCACACCACACTACTGAATACAGCACAGTCACACCACACTACTGAATACAGCACAGTCACACCACACTACTGAATACAGCACAGTTACACCACACTACTGAATACAGCACAGTCACACCACACTACTGAATACAGCACAGTTACACCACACTACTGATTACATCACAGTTACACCACACTACTGAATACATCACAGTTACACCACACTACTGAATACAGTACAGTTACACCACACTACTGAATACATCAGTTACACCACACTACTGAATACACCACAGTTACACCACACTACTGAATACATCACAGTCACACCACACTACTGAATACACCACAGTTACACCACACTACTGATTACAGCACAGTTACACCACACTACTGAATACAGCACAGTCACACCACACTACTGAATACAGCACAGTTACACCACACTACTGATTACATCACAGTTACACCACACTACTGAATACATCACAGTCACACCACACTACTGATTACATCACAGTTACACCACACTACTGAATACACCACAGTTACACCACACTACTGATTACATCACAGTCACACCACACTACTGATTACATCACAGTCACACCACACTACTGAATACATCACAGTCACACCACACTACTAATTACATCACAGTCACACCACACTACTGAATACAGCACAGTCACACCACACTACTGAATACAGCACAGTTACACCACACTACTGATTACATCACAGTTACACCACACTACTGAATACATCACAGTTACACCACACTACTGAATACAGTACAGTTACACCACACTACTGAATACATCAGTTACACCACACTACTGAATACACCACAGTTACACCACACTACTGAATACATCACAGTCACACCACACTACTGAATACACCACAGTTACACCACACTACTGATTACAGCACAGTTACACCACACTACTGAATACAGCACAGTCACACCACACTACTGAATACAGCACAGTTACACCACACTACTGATTACATCACAGTTACACCACACTACTGAATACATCACAGTCACACCACACTACTGATTACATCACAGTTACACCACACTACTGAATACACCACAGTTACACCACACTACTGATTACATCACAGTCACACCACACTACTGATTACATTACAGTCACACCACACTACTGAATACATCACAGTCACACCACACTACTAATTACATCACAGTCACACCACACTACTGAATACAGCACAGTTACACCACACTACTGAATACATCACAGTCACACCACACTACTGAATACAGCACAGTTACACCACACTACTGAATCCAGCACAGTTACAACACACTACTGAATACACCACAGTTACACCACACTACTGATTACATCACAGTTACACCACACTACTGATTACATCAGTCACACCACACTACTGAATACATCAGTTACACCACACTACTGAATACACCACAGTTACACCACACTACTGATTACATCACAGTTACACCACACTACTGATTACATCACACTAATACTTTACACATTAGAGGTAATTTATGGACCATTTTTCATGGACTTTTTGTGAGCCTCTTTCCAAACCTGTGGCCACAAGTGATTACCTGCCTTACCTGTCCTTTACTTACACCTGTGTGGATGCAGATGTCGCAAAATATTTCAGCAGACCAAACTAAGGTTGAACATGTCACGATAAACAAACTAGCCATTGTTCAGTGACGCATTAACCATCACAGCTCCACAGATCCTGTGTTTAAGTCACTCACATAAATTTATGTGAGCTATTTAACTGAAAGCAGCTCACCAGTCCTCAGCCTAGCTACTAGCTCAGAAAGGAACGCGCTTTCCTCAACTTTTTTTTTTTGTGTTTTTAATCTTTCGGAGATCTGAGAACTCTGAGTAACTGATGGCCCTTTGTTTCACAGCCGACAATGAAAGCAGAACGTTTAAAGACGAACGGTGGGCAGTGTGAGGATGTGAGGAAAGATTTCCTGGAAAACTTTATTTACAGGAGGCCTGAATGGCACAGAATACATAAATGTCAGTGCAGACCATCTTAATCTCTTCCTGGACACTGTTCATCTACAACAAGTAGACACTTTTAGCGAATTGCATATGTATATGCAGAATGATTCCAGGAACTTGATAGTATCTTTTCATTCAGTCATAGTCCCTGATTTATACCGGATTCACTCGTGAGTACTCGGAAAGTGGTAGGATTGGAAATTCTGTGAGAATCCTGGGACAGTTCCACGGAAAAAATGAACTCTTTGACTGTTTCTCTTATGACGCGTTTTAAAAACATTAACACAATTAACAAACAGCTTTAACACTATAGCATCAACGGTAAAGACGTAGGAGCTGTAAGTTATGGCATCTGTAAATTCTCAGTCCATCCACCTTGAGCTAGAACTAATCACCAACTCAACCTATAAAAGTTTCAGTGCCCTGAATCTTTTATGTAGTACATGTAATTTTGCTCTCTGTCACTCAGGTGCAACAAGACAGAGAGAACAGGAAAGCTAGGGAATTTTAGCGGATGGAAAAGTGTGGCTAATGTACATTTCTGGCATTTGGTAGACGCCCTTATCCAGAGCAACTTACATTTTTATCTCATTTTATACAACTGAGCAAGTGAGGGTTAAGGGCCTTGCTCAGGGGCCCAGCAGTGAGAGTTTGGAGGTCCAGGGATTCGACCTCACAACCGATCAATTGTCCAACACCTTAACTGAGTTGCCACATCCCCAGTGTGAATCAGTGTGATTGGTACTTTGATAGTCAAATGCTCAGAAACTTTCTTTTGCCACAGCAGCTACAGGTCTGCTTGGGGAAGTGCTAGCTCAATAGTTAAGGTGTTGGAAGGTTGTGAGTTTGGATCCCAGGTCCACCAACCTGCCACTGCTGGGCCCTTAACCCTCAATTGTTCAGATGTATAAATGAGATAAAGGTAAGTCGCTCTGGATGCCAAATGCCAGAAATGTTAATGTACAGGATGGAGTAAGATGCTAATTCTCAAACTGAATCATCAGAGTCTTGAATATCTAGAATTATGTGTACTGGACAATCACAAGCTTTGAGTAATGACCAAAAGAATACGAGTACAGGTGGTGGAAATTAGGTGCTCCACAGGGGTGTACTGTAACTGCTGCTTTTCTGAATCAAGAGCAACCAGTTCGGGTGTGTTGATGTGTTGACAATGATGCCTCATGGTCAGCTGTATCCTACCAGAGGAAGGCCCAGGACATGCTGGAGAGATTATATCACACAGTTGGGTTGGGAATCACTGGAGACCTGGCCAGAGATTGATAAATCTGGACTAATCTTTTGAAAGGGAAATGAATAACCGTACCACAAACAACATCTATTTGCTAAAAATTCCATGCTGTACTCTAAGCTTCATCACTACACTCACTGTAAATGGACACCAGCTGGCCTGAGCTCATATTCCCTGATGCTAACAATTCACCTCCTGGCTTGCATTGATTTTTTTTTTTTTTTAAACAGTGTTAGTTTTTCTTCATTTCTGTACGGTCTCAGCAGGGGCAGGGGTTCTCTAATCAGCACACTGCCACTGAATGTAATTTCGTTGCTTTTTAGCATTTGGGGGAAAATGCACATGATTAACATTAATAAGAATTAAGAGTGTACTGGCGTCTTTGTCTTGTCGCTCTTAACAATAGGAGCTTTATTTCTTAAAAGCAGTGCATTACCACGCCATAAGAACCGAGATTACAAAACACGCTTTTAGCGAGCTCTTCTTGCCGAGTTTGTCAGAAATAATTCCTCTTTCTGGCTCATTGTCTTGAGCAAAGGATTACAGTCAGCTTGTCGTGTGATGTTCGCGACGCTGTGAGAGGAGATGAGAGTTGGGTGAACAGAACGACGAGTTTTATAATCGTTCCACTCTTTTGGAGGTGTACTATTTACAGAAAGTACCGTGTTTAAAATACTTGCTTTGCTACAATCCACTTTCATGGAAAAATCTGTTTGTTTGCAGACTGAAAGGTACACTGTAGCTTCAATCAGTGCTGCTGTGAGCTTGTATTAAACCTGCGAACACAAACAAAACATACACACCATTTTCTTTCTCACAAAGCATTCCCAGTGTTCAGGTTTAACTCCAACGTAAACTCTATCAATGTCCAGAACAAAAGAATATTAATGTAAGTTTCTTTTCTGTATTTTCCATTCTTTGGCTAATGAATTCAGTGTGGACTGAAAATCAAATGTAAATGCGATTCCCGCTTGTTATTCATGTCTGACATGCGTTGAAAAAGCTCGTCAGAAGCAAATCTAATGTGCCGTGGCCTTTAGACAGGCCTCTAACCTTTCTTTTTGTCGTGCTTTCTCCCTCCTATCTAATCACACTCATGTTTCATTATTGGGAATTCTGATGGCATTAACGACCTGATTCCTTGGAAACCTGGCTCCACTCAGATGTCACATCGACGAGCCGTTCTTGTTCTGCGAAACCGCACGTGTGTCAATATTATTGGACAACAGAGCACTTTTGTTTGGCCAGCATGTCTTTGTTTAGCGCCACGCTAATGAGGTTTGCAGCCTCTGCTTTGTAAATCCTCCATATGAAGTGCAGCCAGGCATGCTTTCATCTCCCTGATGAGCTCCCAGTCGTGACTCTGCATTTTTTTTTTTCCTTCCTCTCTTCATTTAGGAGATCGTTCCTGTGCCTGTGGAGGTAGAGGTCATACTATACGAAGCAAATGATAGGCTAGGTTGGTCTCTGGTGGCCATCTTGAAATGAATATATTGGTGGGTGAAAAGTTAGCAGGGATGCCTTATTGAGATTAATAGCACGCAGATCGGAATCGCAGATCGGAATCGCAGTACACTTCTTTGTAATCAGCATCTCGCGAGGAAACGGTGTGATGCAGCCAGATGGACTGTTTTGCTATAACAGCACATTATGGAGTAATGAGAGATTTGACAACTATTTAAATATTCACGTGACTCATCCTATTTTTAGTCACTTAGTTACTTTCATTGTTCGTACTTACGTAAGCATCTGACGTTACAGCAGTTATGAACAGTCGTTCCCTCACAAGCCTCAGTGTTTTCTCTTTCTTGAAGTTTACATTACGCCCTTATCCAGATCGACGTACATTTTTATCTCATTTTATACAACTGAGCTAGTGAGGGCCTTGCGCAAGGGCTTGGTGGACCTGGGATCTGAGCTCACAACCTTCCAATTACAGCACCTTCACCACTAAGCAACCACATCCCCAGTGAATAAGACAAAACAAGTTCAGCTAAAAAGTTTAAGCTCCCCTGTCCTGAAGATGTCGGAATAGAGATACAGACTTATACACCAAGCTCTAACACTGGAAACCCCTTCCGTAAATTTGAAATAAAAATCTCTTTACAGAAAACTTCACTACATATAACGACTATATGCATTTCTTTGTTAAACAGTGTGGGTCTTCTGTTAAACGTGTGCCTTCGTGTTTTATGTGACTGATACGTAAACGAGTCCGATTACTCTTTACGCCTGTGTTTGGACATGTTCTGCATTATCGCATACTGAGATAGCATGCATTCTCCCACTGCTGCTGCTTATACAGGAGGTTGCTTACTGCTAGCGCTAATTACGGGAGACAAACGACGGGCCATCTCTGAGACTCTAGCCTCTTTCATCATCCTCCCGAAGCGGGATGAATAGGTGAGGAGAGAGAGAGAGAGAGAGAGAGAGAGAGCAAGAGAGAGAAATCAGCAGAGAAAAAAAAACAGAAGGAAAGTGAGAGCTTTAACAATCTCAGAAATAATGCTGATGAGCTTTAATTGTGTGAGATGAGTGACAGCAGCAGATGAACCCAGCTGGTGTTGCTCAAATTGAATTTCAAAGCCATTAGTCTTGGGTCTTAGCACAAGTTCTGTAGCTGATCAGCCCCTCCACAGGCCTGTAGACTGGAGGCGGGGTGTATGTTGGGAGTGGGAGGTGACTGTTCCACTGCTGAAACACAATGTACTTTTGTGACAATGGAACCTCATGAATGGTTTCATTTTAAGTAACTCCGCATTAATATTTTAAAGGCGCGAGTGAGAATGACTTATAGGAGAATTACCTGACAGTGTGTGCAGGTTATTTTATAATGTAAACCCCATTTATCAACTTCAGCTTCCCAAATGAGGCTGGGAGAACATGAGGAGAGAGAGAGAGAGAGAGAGAGAGAGAGAGAGAGGAGAGAGAGAGAGAGAGAGAGAGAGAATGAAAAGAGGTAGAGAGATGGATGAAGGGAACAACCTCCTTCAGCAACATGCTGGCAGATGGAACCAGGTATAAGGAGTTCATACAGAAACACTCTTCAATTTGATTCCTAATAGCACCAGGTCCTTGAAAAGTAATTTCCTGATTGAACTCAATTTCTCAGATATACTGTCACACTGGCTTATGCTAAACAGCTGGCCAGCATTAACATTGAGGATTAGGAACATTCTGGAAAAACAATCGCTGTTTTCTCTTCATTTAGAAGATTCTTGTCACACTGACATCCCATAAGCTCCTGGCATACATCCACTATACGGCAAATCCGATGCACAGAGCCATTGTTCCAGACCGGTTTCAGCTATGTGATGATACGCCTGTCAGATGGGAAGAGTGTAGATTTGTTTCTAAACACAGTTAAAGGCTTTGGGTGGCAAATAAAAGATTCCATTTTCACCACTCCTTTGGGAGAATCCTTAAAGTCCTACAGCAAAAAGTGTTCCTGCTTTTGGTAGCTGTCACATCATAAATCAGACCTCGCTAGTGAGAGGAAACTGGCAAATATCCATACTGGGTAAAAATGGGCTAAACACCAAATGCTGTTATACCCAAAGGGATCAGCTGAAGAGCCCTAGATGAGTTTTTTCGGAAACCCCCAAGAGTTCTTCAGCAGCACCTTTGTGGAAAGCCTGGGGTACTTTTACATACGCAGCGTTTAGTCTGTTTGAAGGGAACCCTGGTGTGTATTCCACCTTGGTGCAGGTGGGAATACAAAAGCCTTGGGTGCATGCCAGAATAACTTGTCTAAGATCATGCTCGGAGTCTGCTTCCATGTGAACTCTATTTCAGTGAAAAAGTCAATTAAACAGGCCCTGTGTTTTGAGTTGCATCATATTTTTTGTAAAAAAAATAAAATAAAATAGAGCTGTACAGAGCTGTAGCTCTGCAGAAATGACGCATGTTCCGGAGATTTGGACCAATGATAGGATGTTGATACATACAAAATACTTTAAACTAGTTGAATGCTGACCACATGCTGTCCATGAGTCCACTCTGATTTGGGCTCGGTTAATACTTTGAAATTATGCTTTAAGTTTCTGTGTAGAACCTTATAAACGAGGTATTCACTTCTTGAGAGAAAGAACAGAGTAACAGGTGAATAATCGACAGGAAGAAGAGAGAAAGCATCATGGTGAAAGAGCAGCTAAAGAGCGCTCTTGCTCTTTAGCTTTATTTGATAGACAAACACTAACTAAACAGTACTGATTCCCTACAGTTTCTTCAGGCGCTGATTGTGAAATCCACAGCCGTCCTACCCATCTGCACAGCTCATACCGATTAGATCAGGGTGACTGTTTGGAAGAATTTTGAATGTTTAGGCAAGCGTCCCGAGAAAGCGACAGAGACAGATACCATGATGACTTCACCCATTAAATCAACAGGCCGCCTCAGAGGGGACACTGTAAATGAACTCCCCTCACCCTGGTGGATGGAAAGACAAACGTTTGGTTATGGGAATGGGGAGAGTGAGGAGAGGGGATGGCAAATGGAAACAAGGCATGAATGACATGAAGAAGGAGAATGAGAGCACTGAAAGTGCATCCCTTTTTGTTGATGTGTTCAAAAGTGCCTGTCCATATGAAGAGGCAGGTTGTGACGTATCGATGCCAAGGCAGACAGATGGCATGGTGAAGTGCGTGGACAGAACATTCAGTGGCTACAAATGACCAATCCATTTAGTCCAGTTAACTAAACATTTCTGTTACCCTACTCCTACTCTTCCCCTACCCTGTTCCTACCCTGCTCCAACCCTACTTCTGTTCAGCTCCCACCCTGCTCCCACCCTGCTCTCACCCTAATCCTACCCTGCTCTTACCCTACTCCTACCCTGCTCCCACCCTTCTCTCACCCTACTCCTACCCTGCTCTTACCCTCCTCCTACCCTACTCCTACCCTACTCCTACCCTACTCCCACCCTACTCTTACCTTGCTCCTACCCTACTCTTACCCTGCTCCTACCCTGCTCTTACCCTACTCCTACCCTGCTCTTACCCTGCTCCTACCCTAATCTTACCCTACTCCTACCCTGCTCTTACCCTGCTCCTACCCTGCTCTTACTCTACTCCTACCCTACTCCTGCCCTACTCCTACCCTACTCTTACCCTACTCCTACTCTTCCCCTACCCTGTTCCTACCCTGCTCCAACCCTACTTCTGTTCAGTTCCCACCCTGCTCCCACCCTGCTCTCACCCTAATCCTACCCTGCTCTTACCCTACTCCTACCCTGCTCCCACCCTGCTCTCACCCTAATCCTACCCTGCTCTTACCCTACTCCTACCCTGCTCCCACCCTTCTCTCACCCTACTCCTACCCTGCTCTTACCCTACTCCTACCCTGCTCTTACCCTACTCCTACCCTACTCCTACCCTGCTCCCACCCTGCTCCCACCCTACTCTCACCCTGCTCCTACCCTACTCTTACCCTACTCCTACCCTGCTCCCACCCTGCTCTCACCCTACTCCTACCCTACTCCTACCCTTCTCTTACCCTACTCCCACCCTACTCCTACCCTGCTCCCACCCTACTCTCACCCTGCTCCTACCCTACTCTTATCCTGCTCCTACCCTGCTCTTACCCTACTCCTACCCTGCTCTTACCCTGCTCCTACCCTACTCTTACCCTACTCCTACCCTGCTCTCACCCTACTCCTACCCTACTCCTACCCTGCTCTTACCCTCCTCCTACCCTACTCCTACCCTGCTCCTACCCTACTCCCACCCTACTCTTACCCTGCTCCTACCCTACTTTTACCCTGCTCCTACCCTGCTCTTACCCTACTCCTACCCTGCTCTTACCCTGCTCCTACCCTAATCTTACCCTACTCCTACCCTGCTCTTACCCTGCTCCTACCCTGCTCTTACTCTACTCCTACCCTACTCTTACTCTACTCCTACCCTACTCCTGCCCTACTCCTACCCTACTCTTACCCTACTCTTACCCTGCTCAAACTCTGCTCCTACCCTGCTCCAACCCTGCTCCAACCCTGCTCCAACTCTGCCCCTACCCTGCTCCTACCCTGCTCTTACCCTACTCTTACCATACTCCTACCCTGCTCCAACTCTGCTCCTACCCTGCTCCCACTCTGCTCCTATTCTGCTCCTACCCTGCTCCAACCCTCCCCCCTTTTCTGCTCCTACACTACTCCTGCTCTACCTTTCTTCTACCTTTCTTCTACTCCTACAGTGTTCCCAGTATTACACTGGCTGGTAATACTTATGGAAGAATAAAGTAGGAAGTTGTAGTCCACTAGTCAGGAGCAGGAGGCAGTGCGCTTCAGGAAGGCATACAGTAAGTAGCTTAGCATTGTTTGTGTCTGGTTAAATCTGAGTGAAATACGGCTGAGTTTGAAAATGGTTGACTCTGAGCAGCATGTTTTGATTGTGTGCTGTTCTGTGCCATGATACCCTTAAGGGACATACTTAACCACTCTTTGCTTGAGGGGAAACTTGTCCCTGCAGTTGGCTAATGAGAAAGTCGCTTTGGGCAAAAGTGTCAACTCCAACGTTATGCAAATATAATGTGCTGTAATGCGAGTCATACTGAATTTGATACGTTAGAGCAAATGACTGGGAGTTTAGCCTTTCAGAGCTGTCCAGTTCTTGCATCATGATGGCACTAGTATAAGTTGGTTCTGCTTGATGTAGACATGGACTGGAATTCTGATTTAGATCACTGACAGGTGTGTGCTCACATCATGCTGAAATCGCAGTAATTACTGACTTCTAAAAACATTTATATTGTCATTAAACACACCAGCGATCAGTTGAAAACTCCAAAATTATTTATGTCTTTTTTTTGTCTAAGGGCTTTAACTCGACAGTGCGACTTTATTTTATTTTTTTAGCTCAGTTGTAAGAAAAACTGGTTTAATTTCAGGATTAATTTGTCTTTGTAAAGTAGATCTGTAGTTCTGCAGAACTCCTGATGCTAATAAGACATGGGCTACAGGAAATTAATCAAAGCTTTCTGACCAATCAGAATTCAGAATTAGTATAAATTTGGTACAGTGTCTTTTGTCCTATTAGATTGTAGTAAATATCAGTAAATGCTAGCTTTCATGAGTCAGCTAAAGTTTTTGAAGAGTTCAACCGCTGCTTTAATGTTTACTTCTTATTTGCACTTCTTCAACCGCTGCTACTGCATTTTTGCACAATCCACATCGTCATGCTGCTATATAAATGTTTACAAACATCTATGTAATTAAATACCTGGATTTTATATTTTCTCAAGTTTGCATATCACATTCCATTAAGTTTCGTTGCACATGTTTTTCGGCGCTGTCCTGTCTTGTGGTGTTTTTTTTTTTGTGTACTTCCTGTTTTGCACTGTCTTGTCTTTGCACTGTTTGCACCTGGTTGCACACGTTGCACTTTATGTAGCTAGGACGAACTGCTGTCCTGGCTCTGTGTCGTTGTTCTGTTTGTAATTACATGTTGTATGTTGTCTGTGTAGCATCCGGGTCCTGGAGAAACGTCTCATTTCACTGTGTACTGCGTCAGCTATATGTGGTTGGAATGACAGTAAAAGCTTCTTGACTTGATTTGAGTTGATGAACAGGTTCGAGGAGAAGCTGTAACTGACATGAACTAAAGAAACACCATAAATACTGACTTTCTGAAACAGAATCTTACACAAATCTCACCAAACCTCACCAATCTGGCCTAATGTTCCATTTCTGGCTTAGAGCAGAACGGATTCATCTTTTTAGCGGAGCTTCTAATTGCAAGATAGCCGCGTTCCAGTGAGTTACGTTACCGTCTAGCGTTACGCATCGACTGTTTTTTCGCGAGATATCTGTCACGTTCTTTCTAAAGGTGAGGGATTATATCATCCGGCTTGGCTGCAGGAGCAGAGATTCTGTCAACACTGCTCACCTGAAGAGAACCCGCGGATATTTTTAGAAAGGGATGTGGGCTGCCTGTCGCCGTGCAGTGATAAAATACTGCCCACGTACTTCATCTCTCGCGTTCGCTCTCTCTCCAGATCTCTCCCAGTACGGCACCGTATTGCACAAATCAGGGCGGTGTCAAGAGACGCCTATCATTCTGACTGATGGCCGGAGTGGGCGGAGCTCGGCGACACGGCTCAGGCTGATTTATCTGCTTGTTTTTCAGAGTTGTCACCCAGGTGCTGTCCATCACGGCGCAGCGCATACGTCTGGAGCCTCCCTGTCTGTTCCGGCTCTGATTTACAGCAGGGTGTGATAAATATGGACAGAGTAGAGAGGGAAAGAGGAAGAAGGAGAGAGTGATTTGTTTGTTTGTTTATTTATTTCAGCAACAGTAGTGTTCATTTGGTTTTATTATTAAAATTCAGCAAGTTTGTAGTGGTGCCTGTCCACAGAACTCGATTAGAATCAGAACTTTTTTCCTAGTGGTGTAGTGAGATATAGTGAGAGCACAATGCTGGGGACGTAGATGTTGAGTAGAAAGTGCAAAGCTTATGAGATCCTGTCACTCTGCCTGATGCAAAGAATGAAAGAAA
>JAUCMX010000013.1:23196434-23223934 GCA_033459395.1 Hemibagrus guttatus
ACTGAGGCTTGATTGCTTACACTGATTTTGGCGTCCATTTTCAGGAAACTAAACACAGCTTCAACCACACACACACACACTTTAATTGAATTCACAACAGAAAGAAATGACACGTTCTTATTTTTTATTACTTGTGTTTTTAAATCATACAAGTAGCTCTAAGCTCGAGTCCAAATTCTGTTTTTGTTCAAGAACCATCACGCTTCCTGAACCACCTCCATCCTGTCCACCTGACTTGAACCTTTAAAGGCTCTCTCTTTTTCCGTAGTTTCACCGTCAATTCTAAATAAACGTCTCCTTTTCCAGATTAACAGTTGCACTCTTATAACACCTACCCCTGACCTACCTGTGAGCAAGCTGTTGCTATAGAAACGATATCGTATCATAAGGAACGAGTGCAAACCCGAGATTTTCCAGCTCGCTTCGGACAGAGCTGCCGTTACGGAAGATTCATCAACGCGGTCACCTGACGCCCAATCAGGTAACGGCGTCACGTAGAATGTTATTTCCAGCTGTAGCACAGCGTGGCCTAATTTTAAAAGGGGTCATGAGGGAAAGTAAAGTATTTCTGTGGTGTTGTAGTGATAAACTGCTGAAGACTGAGACTGACTCAAACCTTTTCCTTCAGTTTCTGCATGCAAACGCATGATTTCTGTAGAGTTCTATGAGACGGAGCAGCAGACGGCGAGTTGTCTCGGTTCTTATGAGCTTTAGATAATGAATATCTCGCTTTAGGCTTGTAGTGTGTTTATTTATTGTGTTTAATATCTAGTGTAGAGAGATGGACCGTGTTTGTTGTGGAGTTTGTATTTTTAGCATGTGGAAATCACCATCAGGTCTTACTGATACCCAGAAAGTCCCAGGAGAAAGGGCTGTGTGATGTCATAGTGTTGGAAGCTGACAGCGTTCCACATTAAAACCCTGACACTTAGCTTCGGTTGCTAAACACTGAATTCATGAAGTTGTTCCACTCCAGTTAGCGATGATGTGTTTCGTCAGTTGTCGCAGTTCTCAGTGGGAAAGACAGTCACGCTAGCAGTAGCAATCCTCCTCCAAGAAGAGTGTGTATGTGTGTGTGTGTGTGTGTGTGTGTGTGTGTGTGCGCAGGTTGTAGTTTTAACAATCAAAACTGACACACATTATGCTCTTCAGGAATCCACATTTCTTCTCTATTCATATGAAAGAAAAACAATCTAAAAATAGAACGTGTGGCATTTTGGATTTGGAGGGGACTTGTTGCCGTGGCGACAGATTCTCTTTGCCATTGGCTAGTAAGTGTGTGTGTGTGTGTGTGTGTGTGTGTGTGAGAGAGAGAGAGCAGAGTCTGATGAAACTGACATCTATCATGTTGAATGCCTGATAGTATTCAACATGACATCAAACAGCTTGTGTGTGTGTGTGTGTGTGTGTGAGTTTTCAGTTTGCTTGTGTTAATGATAAATAAGGACAATATTTCAGAATAATAAGAGGCAGAGAGAGGTACCGAACACTGTATTTGTATGATTTCCTGATATTTATTATATGATGCAGATATTTTAGATATAGTTTTTCACTGAGATTCAGGATCCGGGTCACGGCACCAAGTTTTTTCAAGTCTGCACCTGAATCTAGTAGTGAGACTCATTACCAGGTTTTCCCCTACGTATTCTGTTATTTCTAAACGTTCTCTAGTCATGCCACCAGTCCAGCCCTAGGACTTACTAAAGCTCTTCTTACTGTATGTAATTAAGAGGTTTCTGAACTTCACACGGTGATGGAAACACCACCAGGAAAGCAAAGTTATCCTGTCTTTCCTGACTAATACAGATGTGTCTCTGCCACTCTAACCTGCTCGGATCTGCAGTTCGTCTTCTCAGGAATTGCGTGTTAGCTCGAACGTATAGCACGTTCAGATAAAACAAGAAAAATAGAGCTGCACAAAGCAGAAAGAAAGCATAATCAATGTAACGTGCGGTTAAATAAGCTGTGTTCAATAACGTCAAATCCCCCAAACTGTTAGTGTACAATAAAATAAAACTGAATTTAAAAAAAAGAAAAAGATTTCTCTTATGCTAATGAGGGGCAGAAAGGCATGAGACACTTCCACAATTCTCATATTGTTTCTCTTTTTTGTTCAATGGGAGACTTTTAAGAGCAGAGGCAATCTAGACCAAGGGTTGTTCAAAAAAAAACCCCAAAAAACCCAGAAGGTTATCAGGATGCCATTCAGGTCACAGGACCACGTTAAATATACATCATCTTCATCATCATCTTCATCATGTCACCAGCCCAGAAAAACCCTTCCGACTCAGCTGATAGCCAGAACTCTAATGTTTAGTAGTGAAGTGGTTTAAATTTGGTTTCCAGCCTAATTCATTGAGAACGATTGGAAATATAAAAATTCAGACATTGGATATGTAACATGGAGTTTGTGATGATGTAACCCAGGGACGCTCAGGGGTCCTAAAATATGTATAAAACATAAATGGTGTCCTAACACTTTGTCTTCATGCCCTGATTCGATGCAGTGCACATGTATATGAGTGTAGACCTGAGGGAATATTTTTCCGGTGCATCTCTTCCTCACTCACTTATTCACTATCTGCCTTTCCCCACTAACTTTTCTTAATCACTTCTCGACTGTTTTTTCCCCGTAAGTTCCCTGCAGTCACACACTCCTGGTGCTGTCTGATGTGTGATGGATGACAATGGGATCACACACACTCAGGCCTGTAGCACTGTTTTGCTAACACTCTCTCTCTTCAGCTTCACTGGAATGTCGACACTTTGTGATCCTTCCTTTTCCCCTTTAACCCTTTTAACTCTTTTTGGTGCAATCCAGCACTTTGATATACGAGAGGCTAACAGGCTACCTGCTGTTATCAGTGCTACTGTTATTAGTGTAGTTATTATTCCAGTGTACATTATTATTAATGTTAATGATGCGTACGTTGAGCATGCAGAATGCGATGCAGAAGGTCCGAAACGATTAAAGCGTTCACTATTATTAAACACTCGATAGGGTGACATTTCCATAATGAGGACTGAGAGCTTGTGGTGCCTCAAGGGGGTGCAGGCTATTCAGAGCCTCAGCACACGAGGCCTCGGAAACCAGGATACTTCCTTTCTCGCCTGGGTGAACTTTGACCTTCGGGAGCAAAAGCGAGCTAATTTATACTTCAGTAGGCATAACACCGTGTCGGATAATTTCCTGCTCTTTGTCTTTCATGTTGTGGAGATGAAATACACACTCTCTCTTTCTCTCTCTCTCTCTCTCTCTCTCTCTCTCTATTTCTCTATTTCTCTCTCTCTCTTTCTATATATATATATATATATATATATATATATTTCTCTCTCTTTCTCTCTCCCTCTCTCTCTGTCTGTCTCTCTTACTCTCTTTTGCTGTCTCTCTTCCTGTCTCTCTTGCTCTCTTTCACTGTCTCTCTGTCTCTCTCACCCTTTCTCTCTTTCTGTCTCTGAACTGAATCCCTCTTTCTGCATCTGATCTCTTCTCTTCTCTTCTCTTCTCTTCTCTTCTCTTCTCTTCTCTTCTCTTCTCTTCTCTTCTCTCTGTCTCTCTCTCTCCCTCTGTGTGTCTCTCCCTCCCTCTTTCTATCTCTCTATCTCTCTCTCTCTGTGTCTCTCTCTATCTGTCTGTGTCTCTCTCTCTGTCTCTCTTCCTCTTTCTCTCTCTGTGTCTCTCTATCTCACTATCTCTCTCTCTTTGTCTCTCTCTCTCTCTCTCTCTCTCTCTCTGTCTCTCTCTCTCTCTGTCTGTTTCTCAATCTCTCTGTCTCTCTCTTTGTCTCTCTCTTCCTCTTTTTCTCTGTCTCTCTCTCTCTCTCTGTCTCTCTCTCTCTCTTTCTCTCTGTGTTTCTTTCTCTGTCTCTCTGTCTCTCTCTCTCTGTCTCTCTCTCTCTCTCTCTCTCTCTCTCAGGCATTAAGAAAGTAGACGCCTGCTTGAATCGTGTCTGATAAATTCATTTATTTCTGTATGCTGACAAAGTACTTCAGCGTGTACATCACTCTTGTCCTTGGCCGTCCTTAAATAGACCGAGACAAATTACGCGCCGTATAAAATCTGATGGCAGGTTTTGCGAGCTCCGATTCAAAACAGAAAGAAAATTAACTACCTCGGAACAAGAAAAGCAGCTCGGGTTGTCCCCGTAATCATTCTGTGAAAAGCTCTGTTATATTGAGGTTGTATGGCAGGGCTAATGCAAAGAGACGGAGAGACGAGATTAACGAGATGCTGCCAGCAGAAATAATATAACCCTTATCTTATTATTATTATATTAATGTCATATAGTTAGTGTTTCTAGGTTCTTCTTAGTGGACTGTTAAGATTTGAACGGTACTGATAGATTTGAGGTGGACGATCCTGTTTATTTATTTGTCATTAGCACTGTTTCAGACTATTGAATTGCCCCGTATTCCACCTTAACCTCGAGGTCCTCTTACTGCACCTCAGTCCTAGCTGTAACGCTAGCTACTTGCCATTAGTGCGATCCCAAGTTAGCTTGAACAATCCCTGACAGCTGAGCAGTGTTCCCTGTTCTCTGGATTGCTTACAGAACCATGTAGTAGATTATATAAAGACAGAGTTTGAGTGTATCGTCTTGTATTAGCAGTGGATTTGCTTTCTCTTGCATTTTTGTTTTAGTTTTCCTTAAAGTTTGGTTCATTGTTTTGGTAGATAAACAAAACCCAGATTTGATCATCATAGTATCACTGAAAGTAAGCTATCTTTCAACATCTTCTTCTCCATTCATCCCAGATTGTACGCTTACACAATACGCTATTCCGTTGTATTGCATCAGTTGTGTGAGTTGTGTGTTTGTGCTGAACTTGCAGAAGAAAAAGAAGAGGTGCGCTTCATGTACCTGGATGTTATAATTATTCCCGTGCGAATGTTAGACATTCCATGCACTCAACATTTGCTTACGTATCAGAAAAGGGGCGGGGCTACCAGGAGCTGACGTTTTCAAGATGGCTGACGAGACTCTGGTGGTCTTACAGGTGTCTTTTAAAAAAGCTTGCGCTGTGCGAATTATTTTTCAACAAAACTCAGTGTGTTCACTGATGCGCCACTACGTTGTGCGTTCGTCGCCAACTGGGAAACGTTTACAAAAACGTTAGTGTTCCAATTGAGACTATACGACTCCACATAGCGCGTAATGTTATGGACGTTATTTGGGACGCCGCTCTTGTATAAACGTAACAGGTTTTTGTCCGATTGAGAAGTCTTTGGTTTAGCCGATGCAGTGCTAGTGGATTATACAGTACCTGTATTCACTTCTACAACCCTTATACATCTCCTTCCATAAAAATGGCCACATCTAAAGACAATTTTAAATGAATGTAACATCTTTTAATTATTTTATCGGCTATCATTTCCCTGGACTTATCATGTCCTAGGGGTATTAATATAAGGCTGCCCACAAACCCTGTGGGTATTTCTTATCTTGAGAATAATAAAGATACAAATAATTGTTCACCTGCACAAGCTAGCTAATAGATTTATACATTACATAAACATTAAGCACAATTCAGGGCCAGGTCTGAAACACATGCTAATTTGTGAGCACCCATGAGCACATGAGCTCAATGTTCCGACACCCAGTGAGGAGGACGGAGAAAGAGGGATAGAAAAAAGTGTTGAAATTTGGCCGTTTGTTTATTTTTGTGTTTCCATTCTTGTGCTTGTCATGGCTGAAAATAAACTGTAGCTTTGAGGATTTGCCAGAAAAAGAAACTTTCATGAGAGAAAGTCTAATAAAATTGTAGAGTTTAATAAAACTGCCGTGGGCAGATGAGAACAAAAGTCAAACATTTTGGCTGTGCGCTTCATCAGCAGCAGGGGACTAGAGACAAGACAGAGCACCTGATAGCCCTCTGTAGAGTCTGGAGGTGGATCACTGATGCAGCGGCACTGTTTTCTGGCTGCTCGTTCGTGGACTCTCGGGAATACCGACCATTAAACGTGAACACAGTATTTCGTCGTTGCTAGCTGGAGTTTCAGAGAGATCCATAGATTGAGCCCTGATCATCGTATGCCAATGTCCACCTCAGGGTTTGGATTATAAACTCTTCAGAAAAAACCTGTGGTCTGAATCTGAAGTCCAACCTGCACAACCCTAGGACTATAAAAGAGCTTGCTTTCAGGAGAATGTCCCCAGCCTTGATAGACATAAAGAGACTCCATGCTGTTATTTTTGTTTTATTGGCTATGAATAATTCTGGAGGCTTCTGTTGCTCTTCAGTAAGCCAAGAGCCTTCTGTAGATGGCAAGTAGACACCACAGTCTTCAGAGTGCTAGCCAACTGTCCTTTGCATGGCATGACCTTTTAGCTGCCTTCTCCCTGGTCTCTGGAATGTGTGGGCAGTCACGCAAATGCTGATCCAAGATGGCACATGGTGGACCACTGCCTTCTAGTCATGGTACAACTCTGTGAAGATGAGTCAGTGGAACAGAATCATGGCTTTGCCCTCTGAAATGTTGCTCTCATGACACCTAGGGGTGTGAAAGGCAAGGAGAAGTGGAATCTATGTTCACTCCGAGTATGGAGGATGCAGAGTGTCTTCCTCTCAATGCTCAATGCACCACTGGATAAATGAGAGTGTTGAAACGCATGAATGATACTGCAGAATAATTGGGCTTTCATTTGATTGGATTGGACAGATTTATGAAGTGAAAGGGAACACAGATCAGGTCCCTCATTTAATTGCGTCCAAACCTCCAAAAGGCTGTCGCCGAGTTCTTACCGAATGCTGTCAAAAGTATCCCAACCTTGAGCGAACAAAAGAATTTAATTGAGATCATCGAAAATCATCTTAACTCCTGAAACGCATCAGTGGATAGTCTGTGTACAAGCTCATAACTCAATTTCCACTTTTAGTCAGTGTTATTTGGTGCAGCCTGATTGGTTTATTCTACAAAAAGACACAAAATGTGGTACTAGGAGCACAGCGTGGTTGTAGTCTTGGTGGGTAACTTGTAATTCTTGCTACTCGATGTGTGAAATACCAAACCACATTTCCATCTGCCCGAGCGTCACTTCGAGAATTATTGCTAAGAACGCGAAAAGTTGAGCGAACAACAGGGAGTCGAGCGAAAGGTCTTGAGAAGACAGAACAGATGCCGAAATCTGCCAGAGTGAGTCACAATCAGATCGAGTCTCCTCTCAGCCTTTACAAGTCAGAAACACGTAGAGTTCACATTACTACCAAGTCTTACACATCTAATCATAACCTTATGTCCATTAATGCATGGCTATGCACTGGCTAATGAAGTGCAACAGCTTATGCTTGTTCGTAGCGGCCATGACGAGGGGAACCGGGTAGTTTTTCGTTTACAGGCAGCAAAACATATAGCAGTATAATTATGGGCTTGTATCTCAGTGCTAGAATATTTTATTTAGGTACCTACTCAAATGATTACTGTAGAATAATGCTTTCGCTAAACTCAAGCGGAACACATCTGTTTTGTGTGCGTGAAGTAGTCTTGCTCCTGCCTGCTTTTGCAAATTGAAGCCTTCATATGCGCATACTGATGAGCTGGACGCTACTTCAGCTAGAAACCTGGCACTGCATCTTGCAGCTGTTGTCCAGGGCCAAGATGGCGCCCTGCCATGCTATAGCGCAGTCCGGTATTTTCCAGAAAAGATGGGTTCAGCTTGTGGGTGGTTTTACTTAGAGCCGAATCAGGTGCCCTAGAACTGGACTAACCTCTTCACCTCTTTATTTCTCTTTCACACTGGCTGTACTCCCAGCCCTCTCTGTCCATTTCAATGTCCGCTTACTTTCCCCTTGGTGCTAATGCTAGCTAGTAATTAATGGAGTGGCAGTGCTAGCACTACCCGCTAATTAACCACACAGCAGTGCTAGTGTTAGTTGCTAATTAAAAGAGCAGCACTGCTAGCACTTCAGTCTAACCCTCTTAACAATGCTTAGCCTAGCCTCTTGTGTAGCACCAGGGCCAAGACTGGCACCAAGCCTTAATAATTAACGAAGGTGGGTTTTTATAACATCCCAGCAAACACACACACACACACACACACACACACACACACACACTTTTGGTTATGATTGCTCCAAGCAAAGCCTGGCTTGGGGGTTCTTGTAATTAACACAAGAGCATGCACACACACACACTCATCTGATTCATCCTCTCATGACGGTGCTCTTGTTATGCATCAGCCTTATGTAAGCATGACCATGAGGACCCTAGCACACACAAACTAGTTCAATGCTGTCAAAAGTACAAACACACACATGGATGCTAATGCACAGAGACATTTAGTTCCACAGCCACTCCAATGATAAAAGTTAATTATTCATTGCGCTGCTGGACCACTTCACTGGAGCCTTGTATTTCATTGAGCAAGCCATGCTGCATGAGAAAAGTCCGCAAACTGGTCTCCTGAGTCCAGAGGACAGGAGAGATGTAGACAGTGAGAGATTACCGTCTTGCCTTTTGCGTGCTGTGTAAAGCCCACCATTGGCTCCACTGACAAGAACATCTGTCCATCCAATTCCAGAAGCTACAGCTGACTCCATGACAATGTCCGTTTTAGATCGTAGTAGTACCTGCAAGAACCGCTGTACCGTGACCCTTGAGTCATGTCTTCTCTGGGATTCTTCAGAGCAACTGCTTGGATCCTGCATATTTTTTGGTGGAGCATAAGTGTACAATGTCTCACACTTTATATAATATGTGGTGCGAATGAGCCGAGGATTTTAGTTCAGTGGAAATGCCATTACAGATTTTCTTTTTTACATTCCTGGCATTTGGCAGAAACCCTTATCCAGAGCGACTTACATTTTATTATACGTATTTTATACAACTGAGCAATTGAGGGTTAAGGGCTTTGCTCAAGGGCACAGCAGTGGCAGTTTGGTGGACCTGGGATTCAAACTCATGACCTTCTGATCAGTAGTCCAGCACCTTAACCACTAAGCTACCACTAAATAAGTTTCAGATTAAAGTCATAGATAAGGGCTATTTTCCCCGAATATACCACTACCTTTCATGATGGATCCTGAAAATCTGTTCTTTGGAATGGGCACATGGAGTTAGTTAAGTTTTCATGTAAGAGATGAGTTGGTTTTTGAAGATTCTGCTGTCCAGATTGAAGCCAGAAGTTCCATCATCCGGTTTGAAGGTTCTTTAAAGGGACCTCTTGCCTTTCTGGGTCAGCATTACCAGGCGTCTGTGGTTTACTGAGAGAAAACATAAACATCAAGGAGTGTGTTGAGGTAGCGGGGTGGGGTTCCAGACAAGGTCTTGTACGTGAGCATCAAGATCTTGAATTTGATGCAGGTGGATACAGGAAGCCAGTAGAGGGAGACGATTAGGGGTGAGACGTGGGTCCTTTTCGGATGGATGAAAACAAGGCATGCTGCTGCATTCTGAATCACTTGAAGGGGTTTGATGGAGCTGGCTAGGAGCAGAGCAGTGCAGTAGTTCAGTTTTGAGATAACAAGAGCCTGGACTAGTAGCTGTGTTGCATGATCAGTTATACAAGGTCTTTTTTATAACGTGTTACTCCTTATAACATGTTACTGAAGACGTGCTGCCCTATACGAGTTCTGACAAGAAAAATTTCGCCTGCATCCTCAGCATCCTTCGACTGAGAAGCATCCTAATGTTGAGCTTTTTCTTAACAGTAGACATTGTCACTATGCAGCTTTACAGAAACAGTACTACGTGGGTTGAAAGGATGTGAGCACATGAATAAGTGTCCTAGGGTAATCCCAGGATATTCTTTATGATTACAGCAGCAGTTCAAATCGACCGTATCCAGTTAACAGAAAACCAGTTAGAACTCTAACATGTTCTCTTGGCTTGCGCTTGGGCCAGTTATTGTTTTAGCAATGAGGTGAAAGCAGCAGATGAGCGAGAGGAAGTGAAGGAGGATCGAATACTTTAAAAAGAAGGTTGCAAAGAAACGGAGAGAAAATTGCAGCTGGGGTGAGAGATGTGTAGAGACAGAAGGATGCGACTGCCTGGAGAGAGAGGACATCTGCACAAACCCATAATCTCTCTGCTGTTGTTGTTTTGGCTAATCAGAACTCCTGGGCAGAAGCAGCGCAATTAGCTGTAATGAGAGTCAGAATGCGTGTGTGTGAGCGGGAGAAGGAGGGAATTCGGGCAATTTTGCACCAATATCCTGCCAATCCGCCTGTAATAGCGAAATCACCTGGTGCTCACACACTCCGTCTGCATGGCTGATTTATTAGCATACTTAAACATATAAACAATCATGCAATAATAAAGCTGCTGTAATACTCAAGATTTATTTAGCGCATAGAGGAAGCGAGGCATTCCACCTGTGATGTTAGCGCTTGTAGTGGCGTGATTTCCCTGCCATGCCTCTCTTATTCTGCTCCGAGTGGGAGTTCGGTGTGAAATCGCTTTTTTTTTTCCGCCTCGAGTTTTGTAATAGAGTCTAAATAGAAAGCCTTTTAGAGCAAGGTCTTATTGTTGAATATTAGCGTTGGTGGTGTTTTCACACTTCATCTTCCAGTCCTTTGTTATATAGTGATGCGTTTGATGTTGTGATGAAGTAAACTTGTTTTATGTCTGACTCAGCGTTTGAGCGAATGAATAAGTGGAGGAGGGAGGGAGTGACTGATGGAATGTGGGAGGGAAAGAGTGAGTGAGTGGACCAGGGGATTCGCTAACAATGGCAGGAGAGAATGCATGCTTTTGGGTGTGCATGATAGATAAAGCGACGAATAAAGGGAAGGACGCTTGTTCTGGATTTTTTTTTTTTTTTTTTTTGCATGCAGTGGTTTTTCACCTGAAAATGACCATCTGGTATTTAATTCAGTGAAAGTGAACAAAAAATGCTAATGATGGAACCAGCCTTACCGTTATCTGTTTCCTTGGTTATGGGACATGGTCTTCGGAGGAAGTAGAAGGTCCCCTATGTGTTACTACAGTTGATTCAAATTAATTGAAGTGATTGACCAAGTGGATACGGTAGGTTTATAACGGTGGCAGATAGATGCACAAGTTTGGACTCCTCAAATCTGATTTGGGTTCCTGAATTCTTATTGAAAGTCTATTTCTTGCATCTTCAAATGAAGATGTCCTGAGGTAAAACTTCACATATGACCTTCAGTTTATGACGTACGGTACTGCGATGGTTCCATCCTTCCATCTATCCATTTTCTATAAAGCTTATGCTACACAAAGTTGTGAGGAACCTGAAGTTTCTCTCAGGCTATTCGGGGCAAGACGAGGGACACCCTGGAGAAGGTACCAGCCCATCAAAGGGGCACCATCACACACACTACAGACTATTTAGAGATACCAGTCAACCAACAGTGCATGTATTTAGACTGGGGAGAAAACCCGGAGGAAACCCCTGAAGAACAGGGAGAACATGCACACAAGGTAGGTATTGAACCCCCAACCTCAGATGTGCCCTGGAAGTCATCAAGACCACCACCCCCCATCCCCCATCATCCATGAAGCCCACCTCCCATCAGCCATCACTGTGCCCCCCCCCCCCCCCCCCCCCCCCCCCCCCCCCCCACACACACACACTGAGGTCTTGAGCTCATCTCTGTATGATGAGGTGAAGCTTTTCTGTTGCGCCGCTCAGGAGCTTGCAGCGTGGAGGAGATATCATGCTGTTTGTGTGGTATCTGGGTCTTGTTTTCACATTGTTTCTGGGACAGGATGATTTGGGTGCTCCAGTTGAAACTGAGACAGTGATTTATTCTCTCTCTCTCTCTCTCTCTCTCTCTCTCTCTCTCTCTCTCTCTCTCTCTCTCCCTCTTTGTGTGTGTTTATAGTTTATAGAAATAGGCTAAGCTTTATGACTCAGACAAACACTTCAGAGCTGTTTTTTTAACCACTGTCTAAAATCTGTTGCATATAAAGGAAATATTTGTTGTCACTACATTGCCGGTGACTCACTGTGTAATCGTTGTGTAATCTGAAAATGATCCGTGCACATGCTGATCTACACCGACGGCTTGTACGGTCGTGCTTCGGCTGGTAATGCATCAGTGTCACACTTTAATCTTGCATCCAGGTTGCTCCATTTCCCAGCTTCCTCCATCAGGGCTAAAATGCTGGACAATCAAAACCACATTGTTGGGCATTTTAGCTTGGAGGTAAGAGGCTGGGGAATAAAGAACGCTTCACAGTACTATTTTTCCCTCTGGATGTGAAACCTTGCTCAGTAACACACTGTACAAATCCTTCTAGCAGTCACATAAAAGTGTCGCCGCAGCTGCCAGTGCTGCACAGTCTTCCATAGAAAGACCTGGATAGTGTTTCTCTCTCTGTGATGATATTAGGACTTTTATTTATTTATTTATTTATTTATTTATTTTATTTATTTATTTATTTATTTATTTTATTTTTTTGAAGCACCACGTTGTATCCATCCCAACGGAATTGATACAGTCACAAACATTGGGTCGTCTCCGTACTCCACAGCATGTAGATCCAGAAAGGAGCGTCGACATTCACTTGGGGAGGATTTAGCCAGACTAATTGGTTCTGCACCATTTCCTCGAGTAGTCCACCCTGAACTGACGTGAGGCATGTCGCTTCAGTCCTCATCCATTTTTTTTTTACTTTCAGGTTGGTTGCCAATTTTTATTCTTGGGAACAAACAAATCAGTGTATTATGTCCTTTCTGTAATTGCAATATTTCACTACATGTCCAGAGGTACCTATTCTTCACATATCACCTTCAGTTTATGATGGTGGTTCCATCCATCTATCCATCTATCCATCTTCTGTAAAGCGTATGCTAAATAAAGTTGTGAGGAACCTGGAGTCTCTCTCAGGGGCCTTCACAGACTCGGGGCACAAGACGAGGGACTCCCTGGAGCAGGTACCAACCCATCAAAGGGGCACCTTCACACACACTACAGACTATATCGAGATACCAAAAAACCAACAGTGCATGTTTTTAAACCGAGGAGAAAAGGCTCTGGGTTGTTGATCAGAGGATCGGGGTTCAAGCCTCAGCACCACCAAGCTCCACTGTGGTGCAATTGAGCAAGGCCCTTAACACTCCCTACTCCAAGGGGGCTGCATCATAGCTGCCCCTGCACTCTGACTTCCTCAGGTGGGATACGTGAAGAAAAGAATTCCACTGTGCTGTAATGTGTGTGTGGTGATAATAAAGGCTTCTTGCTCTTTCTGTTCTGTTTAAACCTGATGGAAACTCCTGAAGGACAGGATGAACATGCATACAGGGTGGAGATGGGTATCAAATGTATGGTGCTTGGGAGGGGCATACCGTCTTATTCCTGTCAGTCACACAGATGTCTGTGAGCTCATGTATGTAGAAGAGGGTAATAGAACTGGTCTGGACTGGTCAGCTGCATGGAGATTTTGAAAAGTTGCAGTGGATTAAAGTCTCTCAGAAGGAAGTCCATTGGAGGATGTGTTGAGAGCTAGCTAGTTAGCCAAAGACACAAAACATAAAAGAAATTGTCGAGACATTACGTGTCTCTTGTGTGTTTTATTTTGTGTGAAATTGTTAAGACATTATATTGTACATGGTGTCTGGCAAATCTGTCTACAGTAGGGTAGTGTTTAAAAAAAATATGAACTTTTGCTTTAGGGTCCATCTGAGCAACTGTTTATCCATTTGATCTAAATAAATAGTTAAATCTCTCTCTCTCTCTCTCTCTCTCTCTCTCTCTCTCTCTCTCTCTGGTTTAGACTCCCTCCCTTCAGCACTGCGTATAACTTTGATGAGCTGAGTTCTATAAATAATGGAGCTGTGTAGAGTAAATTTAGGTGTCTGCGTGCTCGTTTTAGCATAGCGTGAGCTATTTCCGGATCCTTCTTACACGTGCACATTGCCTGAATTATTCATAGCCGGAGTGAGAGGAGAGAGAAAGCTGGGCATTATACCACCAGATTGTTCTCCATGAGAAACAAAAACACAGCTCTAACATACATTACCTTCTGTTTTTTTTTTAATTTTTATTTATTTATTTATTTTTATTTTAAATCTCTTTATTCCTTTTTATTCCAGGGATCCCATGATCACGCCAGGATAAACATATGACATCACCGCTAGCATTTCTGTTCATTTCTTCGGGGTTTCATTAGCAGAATATTACGCACTTAGCAGCTCATAGTGATGACAGCATGAGATGGAGTGAGCTCTAATACTCAGTGTGCTCATTTCTATATTACCCAGACTGCTCTGTTGCAGCTAAATCATCATCTGGTGCTGGATGGAGAAGTTTCTTTTTGTCACTAGCTTCGCTCGCTTCATTAGCCGTCCCCACGTTTCAGCGGAGCAGCTTGTTTATTATAAAAGGAGCCATTGGAGCGCTCGAGCATCATGGCTGAAGGCTCTGAGACAGACAGGGATTACAGAGAATATGTGCCTGATGTTTTAGCACAGGGGGTCAACAACTCACTCGAGGTCAACTTCAGAGTCTCATCCTTGTTGCTGGAAAGAGCACTCGCAGTTTTAGCATTTTAGTAGTAGACATGCATTCGCAGTTTAAAACTAGTTCCTGCGAGATCTGGACTCAAAGCTTCAAGTACAGTGGAACCTCAGCATACGAATGCCCTCGCTTACGAATTTTCACCTTAAGAAAAGAAATTTTGCAAAAAATTGGCGTACGTAGCATTTTCGGCATACGAATGAACCGAACACCGGCTAAGTCGCGCATACTTCCGGTAGCTGTTCAAAACTTGTTAGCATCAGTGGAAAGCCGAGCGAAGCCAACTGAAGTGAGTTTACGAATTTGACGAATTCAACCCACGACACCAACGTTGCCTTCATTAGCGTTCAAAAGCTAGGTGATTTTTCGTGTGTTTTTTGTTGACAGATCGGTGGCGTGGGCGGTCTGTTCTATCTTTAGCCCAAGCTTGGTGGCACGACTTCCTGTGAGGAGCCTTGACATGGAATGCTTGGCTTGGGCCAGTTCTTTGTAAGCAGCCATACAGTTTACATACGCTTCATATTGGGAATATTGGTCATATTTTTGGGCGGCTGGAACGGATTATCTGCATTTACATTATTTCTGATGGGGAAATTCGTTCAGTAAAAAATTTCACCTTAAGAACTCGCCTCCGGGACGAATTAAATTCCTATACTGAGGTTCCACTGTACTTTGGTAGAAGAAAAGGTTCAAAGAGCCTATTTCTGAATCAGCACTTATTTATTTAAGAGACCATCACCCAGACCTCTCATAGAAATACACACACACACACCCCTGTGGTAATTATTAGCAGCATACATCAACAACCATTGGTCCAAGAGGTCATGTTTGTTTGCTTGTCATATTTTATAAGTGGTTAAATTATAAGTCTGCAGGGCGTAATTAATATTCCATAATTCTAGGAAACACGCACACACACATCAGAATTTGCTTTCTTATTTCCTGTTAAATCATCTGTACAAACAGCGTGTTCCCCGCGGCTCAGACCAGGGCGTCTTTATTTAAACAGGAAATTGTTGATTTTAAAAATGCATGCATGCAGCCACGCGATTAAAGACAGAGGTCACACAGCTGAGTTTCAGCTCAGTAACTCCTTTCTAACCTCGGAATGTATATGGCTCTCATGCTACAAGAGGAGAACTAAAAAAAAGAACAGAAAACTGCAGTGTATTAAGTTTCAGCTTTACCTCTGACACTGGAGACTCCTTCCCCCTAAATAAATAAATAAGTAGATAGTTAAATAAATAAATGTCTCCTCACAGAAAATATATTGTAGTTTCTCATAAAGTGTGTGTGTGTGTGTGTGTGTGTGCGGGATCATGCCGGATCTGTACGTTAGTGCTTCTCGAGCATCCTCCACTCGCTCTCCCGCTGCTTTGATGCGCTGTTTAGATTACCCTAATGAGTGCACACTCGGTGGTTAGTATTCCTCCCTCGGCCGCTGCTCCCGTTTCAATTAGAGGCACCATGCTTTAATCCTGAGATGTCACTCTGCTAATCAAACCACGCTAAGGGTCAAACAGCAGAGCTGAAACAGTGCAGAGCTACGGCACACAATCCAGACCCTCATCCTCATCTTCATCCTCATCCGCTCCTTTCACCTCTGTGCTTTTCCTGATTCTCTCTTCCTTTGATTGATATATTTGTCTTCCTTTCATGGGACCTCATCATCATCATTATCCTCATCCAGCATCATCATCCTCATGTTCATCATTATCATTTTCATCATCATCCTCTGCCTCATCATCCATCATCCTCATCAGCAGCAGCAGCAGCAGCATCATCATAGTTATCCATCATCATCCATCATCATCAGCATCATTATCCATTATCGTCCATAATTATCCTCATCCATCATCTTCATCATCGTCCATCATCCTCCTCGTCATCATCCTCCTTATGATTCATCATCCATCATCAGCATCATCATAATTATCCATCATCATCATCCATCATCATCTTCATCCTCATATATCATCGTTCTCATCATCATAATCATCATCATCCTCCTCATCATCATCCATCATCCTCATCATTGTCATCTTTATTCATAATCTATCATTATCCCCATCCATCACCATCCTTATCATCATGATCCATCATCATCCATCATCATCCTCATCCACCCTCATCATCCAACCTCCTAATCATCATCCTTAATCATCCCTATCATCATCCTCCTCCTCCTCCTCATCATCCTCACCCTCATCATCCAACCTCCTAATCATCATCCTTAATCATCCCTATCATCATCCTCCTCCTCCTCATCATCATCCTCACCCTCATCATCCAACCTCCTAATCATCATCCTTAATCATCCCTATCATCCTCCTCCTCCTCCTCCTCATCATCCTCACCCTCATCATCCAACCTCCTAATCATCATCCTTAATCATCCCTATCATCTTCCTCCTCCTCCTCCTCATCCTCCTCCTCCTCATCATCCAACCTCCTAATCATCATCCTTAATCATCCCTATCATCATCCTCCTCCTCCTCCTCCTCATCATCCTCCTCCTCATCATCCAACCTCCTAATCATCATCCTTAATCATCCCTATCATCATCCTCCTCCTCCTCTTCATCATCCTCACCCTCATCATCCAACCTCCTAATCATCATCCTTAATCATCCCTATCATCATCCTCCTCCTCCTCCTCCTCCTCATCATCCTCCTCCTCATCATCCAACCTCCTAATCATCATCCTTAATCATCCCTATCATCATCCTCCTCCTCCTCCTCCTCCTCATCCTCCTCCTCCTCATCATCCAACCTCCTAATCATCATCCTTAATCATCCCTATCATCATCCTCCTCCTCCTCCTCCTCATCATCCTCCTCCTCATCATCCAACCTCCTAATCATCATCCTTAATCATCCCTATCATCATCCTCCTCCTCTTCATCATCCTCACCCTCATCATCCGACCTTCTTCTCCTCCTCATCATCATCATCCCCATCAACCATCCTCCTCCTTTTCATCATCATCCTCACCCTCATCATTCAACCTCCTCCTCATCATCCATAATCATCCCCATAAATCATCTCCCTCCTTCTCCTCCTCCTCCTCCTCCTCATCATCATTATCATGAATCATCATGATTTGTTAAACAAACATATTGCTGCCATTAAACAACTATTTACACGTGTTATACTGAAGCACTAATAATTCATGACTAGTTTTATGACTAGTAAATTTCAGGCATCACTTCCTCCCTCGTTTGCTTTGAGAAGCTTTGCTTGTAATTATTGCTGTTATTTTACATTCGATTCCATATCCAGCCCCTTAACGTTGTCTTTAAAGCTGCTAATGCATGTTAGCATGTCTAAGCGAGCGTTGCATATCCTGCTGAGCAGTCCCTTTACAGTCTACACTGTTTTTATTCCCCCTGCCTTTGTATTCCAGTCTTGAATGGAATTCCCATTTCTGTCCATTTTATCGCACGTTATTGCTCATTTTAGTGATGAGTTGATGAGTTTAACGTGCACCGCACCAGCCACAGCTGTGTTAATGCTCTGCATTATTCTAATTATTCCACAGTTGGAGCTTTGATTTGTGCCGGGTTGCCTGTCCAGCGCCGGTACGGGTGTGGAGGTTTCTTCGCCGAGCGTTTAGCGGACCATTAGCGCTAAAAGCAGGCATAAACATTATGGATGATTTTCTTTCGTTCTCTCCTCGCACATAATGATGCGTTTGAAAAAACTCTCAGAAACTGATAAATGGAAATTTCAGACTTTGATGTGGAAGCAAACTCACACACATTAAAGATCTCCTAGTCCTGCTGGAGTTTCAGATGTTGTGTAAGAGCCTGGACTCCGCCCATTAGAGCCACTAGCTTTTTCGTAATTGCTTAAACCACAGCTTGTACATTAGATTTATTTAATGCCTCTTGGTGCATTTCTACATCATCTTTTTGGCTCATCATATAGGCTTCCTGTTTACTGCCCTGGCCTCACCCCTTATTTTTGTTGTTATTTGTCTCATTATCTCATTTGTCCAGGTTCTTCTTTCAGAAATCCCTTCAGAAGTTCCTCATTTTCCGAGATCTCCTGGTCTTCTAGGTTCTCCAACTTGGCATAATTGTGTGTCTCCTAGTTTTTCCTCATCCTCCAGTTCTTTTTGTTCCCTGGTTGTCCTGGGTTCTTCTAATTCTGCTAATTCTTTGCTCGTCTCATATTTTCCTGATATTTTTTTTAGGCTCTTCTAGTTCCCATAGTCATAGTTCTCCTCTAGTTCTCATAGTCATAGTTCTCCTCTAGTTCCCATAGTCGTAGTGTTCTCCTCTAGTTCCCATAGTCATAGTGTTCTCCTCTAGTTCCCATAGTGGTAGTTCTCCTCTAGTTCTCATAGTCATAGTTCTCCTCTAGTTCCCATAGTCGTAGTGTTCTCCTCTAGTTCCCATAGTCATAGTGTTCTCCTCTAGTTCCCATAGTGGTAGGGTCTCCTCTAGTTCCCATAGTGGTAGTTCCCGTTCCCATAGTCGTAGTTCTCCTCTGGTTCTCATAGTCGTAGTTCTCCTCTAGTTCCCATAGTCATAGTGTTCTCCTCTAGTTCCCATAGTCGTAGTTCTCCTCTAGTTCCCATAGTCATAGTTCTCCTCTAGTTCCCATAGTCATAGTTTTCCTCTTGTTCTCAGTCATAGTTCTCCTATAGTTCCCATAGTCGTAGTGTTCTCCTCTAGTTCCCATAGTCATAGTTCTCCACTAGTTTCCATAGTCATAGTTCTCCACTAGTTTCCATAGTCATAGTTCTCCTCTATTTCCCATCATCGTAGTGTTCTCCACTAGTTCCCATAGTCATAGTTCTCCTCTGGTTCTCATAGTCGTAGTTCTCCTCTAGTTCCCATAGTCATAGTGTTCTCCTCTAGTTCCCATAGTCATAGTTCTCCTCTAGTTCCCATAGTGGTAGTTCTCCTCTAGTTCTCATAGTCATAGTTCTCCTCTAGTTCCCATAGTCGTAGTGTTCTCCTCTAGTTCCCATAGTCGTAGTGTTCTCCTCTAGTTCCCATAGTCGTAGTGTTCTCCTCTAGTTCCCATAGTCATAGTGTTCTCCTCTAGTTCCCATAGTGGTAGTTCTCCTCTAGTTCCCATAGTCGTAGTTCTCCTCTGGTTCTCATAGTCGTAGTTCTCCTCTAGTTCCCATAGTCATAGTTCTCCTCTGGTTCTCATAGTCGTAGTTCTCCTCTAGTTCCCATAGTCATAGTGTTCTCCTCTAGTTCCCATAGTCGTAGTTCTCCTCTAGTTCCCATAGTCATAGTTTTCCTCTTGTTCTCAGTCATAGTTCTCCTATAGTTCCCATAGTCATAGTGTTCTCCTCTAGTTCCCATAGTCGTAGTGTTCTCCTCTAGTTCCCATAGTCATAGTTCTCCACTAGTTTCCATAGTCATAGTTCTCCACTAGTTTCCATAGTCATAGTTCTCTATTTCCCATCATCGTAGTGTTCTCCACTAGTTCCCATAGTCATAGTTCTCCTCTAGTTCTCATAGTCATAGTTCTCCTCGCCTTCCTGTGTCCCTGTGTTTTTCTATCCTTCCTGAGGCTCTTATTTCTTCTAGTTCCTCTAGTTCTCCTTGTGTTCTCCTACTGTCAATATTTCTTCTATTCTACCAGTTCTCCTAGTGTCCTGAATTATTCCATTTTCTTTTCTTCCAAAAGTCTCCTAAAATCCCCTCGTGCCCTAATTTCTTTTCTTATAGCTTTTCACTTTTCTAGTCCCTGTGTATTTTCAGATGTCTGTTGTCTGCAGTGTTCCTGACGTCTGCTCCAACTGTTCATTTTCATCTTTCTGATTATATCGGTGTCTCTGTATTCATTTCCAATGGCCTCTGGATCAAATCAGTTTCAGTGGTTTAACAATAATCACTACCAGTTCCGAAAACATGCTAAACATATTAGAATCTTTATATAGAATATAATATTTAAGGAATTTTTAGTTGCTTATGTTTTTTTTTTTATTTTTTATTATTATTATTATTTTTTTTATAAATTGCCAGTAAGTCTGACCCTCACTGTGATCTCGCACTGTGTGGAAATCCCTTAAAGCTTTCAGACTGGGCTTTTAAACCTATATCACACTGAGGCATTTAACCTCTCTGTGCTATTAGCCAACCGCCTGCGATCACATGCAGGGATCTCTACAGGGTTTGGTCTTAACAGCTAACCCACTGCGCTAAATTAGGGCTAGGTTTGACCTGCTGATAATGGACGAAGTTTTTCTTTTCTTCCTTTATTTATTTATTTATTTATTTTTTTTAACCTCAGCTATAATCCGCAAGCTAAAAGTTTGCCACCAATAAGAGTGCCTCAAAAAGACTCTTTAGATAGATGAGCCTCGCTATTCTCATTGAAGCGATAGATCATATTTACATTAGACTGTAAAGGAGAAGAGAATGAATTGATGTAATTCAGTTAAAGCCGTCTTTTTAATTCTGTGTTAACTTATAAAGTAAAGAATAAAATTCATGCTCTCGTAGAGAAATAATCATGTAAAGGACTGGTGTAAAGGAAATAAGTTTGAGTTTTTTATTCCTCTTGTACCTCTGCTATTTGTAGTTCATTTTATTTTAGATAATTGTCATCTTACCTAATCTATTTTATATATAAGGTTAATGTTGTGGAACATCCTCACTGCTCTAGTTCCTGTTCTCACTTATGTTATAGCTCTAAGCTCTCTCAAGTTAAACAGCTTGCCATGTTACTAAAAACCTCATAGTGTAAACTCCTCTGTCCTGAAGATGCCTGAAGAGCTTCACCATATCAACAGTTACTATAAGAAGAATCATGATGCAGCTCCACATATCAAATTTGGGAAGAAAAAAAAAAAAAAGCTGCAGCAACAATCACAAAAAATGTGCAGAAACCCTGAAGGGACTTAGTTCTGAAGTAGATTTGTTAAATACCTCAGGTCCCCAGAGATCCTGACCCCAGGTTTTCCTGAACAGTCTCATGGAGAGAGCACCTTGTTTACAATCAGCACAACAGCCAGAACTCCCATTTCCCCCAACTCTAATTTTGGACTTATTTCTAACTCATTTGTTGGCGTTGATTATAGTGTTACCTTGGCATATGGTACTTCATTTCAATTCATCACTAAGTCCAGATTTTCCTCACTGTAAATTGTAAGCTGGATCATTTGTACCCTGAAACATGCTTCCTGTACTAACCTGATTTGAATGTACTCCCTGAACCCCTTGTAGTACAAAATACTGTGCCATACCTGATCAAGTTCATCAGGTAAAACATGTGGTATGTGCATGAGGTATGTTAATGGGTCTCCTAGAAATTTAGGCCAACCTCCTTTACCTCTTTTACATCTACATTATGGCTTGGGAACTTGTGTGGAATTTGAAGAACCATATAATCATAGAAAACCTTAACAAGAGAAAAATAAATAAATAAATAAATACGTTCTCATACTTCTGAAAAAGGTACTGTCTGTTCTATTCCTTATGCAAAGACAAAGAGATTCTAACTCATGCATAAATTGTTGGTCTGTACAACCTCAGCAAATATAATGGACTACAGGTCATCTACATACTGGACTAAAGCATTTGTACTTGCGCCATGATTTACTGATGATTTAAGAAATGCTTCAGATTAGCCAGCAAACTGGATTCATGCTAAGCATGGAGTGGTGTGTGTGGTATCACTAAGCTGTCATGCTAATTGTAAGATCTTCCACTCAGAACCCTGATTCTGCTATTTTTTTTCTCTTATCCTTGCTTGTACCATACCGGAGATTACTCCTTACTACCTTACTGTCCTGGAGGACTAACACACTTTATCCTCTACATCTCAACCTTCCGCATCAGTGAATAATCTCACCTGGATGGGATCCAGAAGAGGACGGAGTCTGGTTCTCATCACTCAAGGTCTCATCCTTGTTACTGTCACCTCTGGCTTGTTCATTAGGATCTACAGCGAAATCTCCGTAAAGTTGCTCAGATCTGGTGATTGAATTCACTTGGTGTTCTTGATCAAGGTGCTGTCGGTGCATCGAGTGAAAACTTTCACGAGTCATCATCAGCACCGTGACTCTGTTACCTAGCACACTTCTAATTACAGCCATCTCTAATCATAGAGACTGTAGGACTAGCTGTGGCAAAAGTTGCAGTGTTGCAGTTGAACATGCTCTGTTAATTAGGGGACACTGATTTGGGCAAGCAGGTTTAATGACTGCTCGAGGCCAAGATTTCCTTCATTGATCTATCTGTTGAAGGGAGTATCGATGTATACAATGTATTGCCAAAGTATGATCGAGGTTAAACAGGTCCGTGTTCCCCTGGGGAGGTCACCTGGAACCCGGTACTGGGCAAGGAACTTTTAACGTTTTAAATGAGTAAAAACAAATCACTATTAATTATTATGCTATTGATGTTAATGGCTTTTTCTTCAGCAAATTTTGGAATTTATTAAATGGACTAATGCGTCTAATGCTTTTTTTCTAATTTCCTCTCCGTCTTACCCCCTCTCCGAGGGCAGAGTTACCCAATAGGTTCATGTAAGTGCTCATGTAACTTCATCAATAAATCCATTATCCCATTTATATCCCCAAGAAATTAGCCAAAAGGTTATAGGAGACTGAAATACATGTCAAAAGGTTCTCTGGTGTGATGAGACCAAATCTAGGCTCGACATTTGATGGGAACTCTGATCATCTCACTCAGAACTCAGAATTTCACTCAGGGTTTCTCGACATCCACGTTGTAAATTTTCTTCACTGTTTGTTTTTCCGAGTCAATACAGCACTAATATTTGCCAGCTTGTTCTATATTTCCCTCCACTTCAGTATTATGGGCTGTTTTTTTGTAGATTCAGGAATCCAAATGAAGTCCATTTCAGTTCCAGGCTTTAAAAACATACCAGGATGGTGAATAATTACGCATTATACAGGAGATTTCTGTCTACCATCATTTCTGTTTCACAATGTGGTTAACTTTTTAGTGAACGTTGTGTAACTTGAACACACATTTCATGCTAATCTGAATATGATCGTTTCTGATGTCGGATGATTGTTGCATAACTTCATCTCAGACACCAGACACTGTTGGCCAGGACCTGCAACTAAAAATTGTCTCTGCAATCCCCAAAAAAACAAACAGAAAAATGTTTTCTGGCTTTTGTTAATAGCAGCTAGTTGCCGCAGGCCTCTGTCTCATGTTCTCACGACCAGCGCTTGTTGTACCAGACAAACTTCCCTGTCTCCCTTTAGGCTAATGTTTACTCCTGACAACCCCTACTTAAGCATGCCATGTCTCTCTCTCTCTCTCTCTCTCTCTCTCTCTCTCTCTCTCTCTCTCTCACACACACACACACACACAGACATACACAGTTGCAGCATCCTCACATCCCGAGGCAACAGTAAGATCGTCTCTGGCTGTTTGCTTGTTCTGATGTCTGAAATGAAGTGAATTCATCTCTGATATGGAGGGAAGGCATGCAATTAGTGCAGGTTATAAATACAGCCCTGTAATCAGTCCCCTCTCGCTTTCTCCCTCCGTTTCCATCTGTCTCGCTCAACAAAGGAAATAAATTGGACTCTTTTGTTGTAGTTTTATTTTGTTTGCAGGTTGAGAGAGAGAAAGAGAGAGATAGGGTGGGGTGAACATGTTAGAGAGAAATGAGCTACATGCAGTTAGACAGAAAATAAATGAAGTTTGTATGTCGTAATCTTATTTTGGTAGGACGTTAGAAGTCACCGGGGTCACTCTAAGTTTGTCTGTTTTGACGCTGTGGTAGCTGTCCAACTGTAGCACATTATTGATTATAAAATGTAATAATACTGTTTCTCTTTCTGGAAATGGAGATCTACAAAAGTCATGTAAAAGTCAGACAGCTCCCTGGTTTTTTGATTCTGAGCTCAGATTACACTTACATGGTCCTCTTGGTAGGTAGATCTTCTATGCTAAAGTCCATGGTGACCTGCAGTGGACTGGTGTAGTCTTTATTTGTCTCATATACATTACTGCACAGTGAAATTCTTTCTTCGCATATCCCATCCTTGGTTGGGGTCAGAGCGCGGGGATGCAGCGCCCCAGGAACAGGGTGGGTTGGGGGCCTTGCTTATGGGCCCAACTGTGGCAGCTTGGCGGTGCTGGGGCTTAAACCCCGATCTTCCGGTCAACAACCCAGCGCCTTAACCACTTTAGCTACCACCACCCCGATCCATGGTGTGTTAAAGCTGCTCCTGATAGACACCATGACCCTGACCTGGATAACACACTTGAAGATGAATGATTGAAGAAATTCATTGTTTCGTTAGTACTGACGGACAGGAAGGAAACAAGGCCATCCTTCTCATCTTTCTCCAGAAAGCAAGGCCAGTTATGCTCTCATGGTTTATTCCATCAGTGAGATTCAAATATGATCTTCCAGAGATAGGTGGAAGCTTTTAGCTTAGCTCTACCACAGGAACTGATTAGTTTTTACCAGTGAAGCTTGGTGAGCTCCTGGCTGGTGTCATGGTGTGTGTGTACTAGGAATAAACAATGCTGGAACGTTTTGTTCCATTCTTCTTACACTTGAGCTGATGTGGAGGTTTACTGGAATTAAAATCTCTAGAAAAGTAGGCTCACCTTATAAAGAGGGTTGTTTAATCCGAAAAGATTTTAAACTCGTACAGAAATTCAGAGCCATTAATTATCCAAAGAACCTGTTCCTCATTCAGGCCACTTGTTTGGATTTCTCCCTGAATTAAGGATCGTCACCTGCCTCCCTGTCTCGATGTCCTTCCTATCCAAGCAGAAGATTTCCACCGAGTCCTCTCTGTCTCCGAGAGAAGAACCGAAGATGCGCTCTGGATTCTGCGAGTGATCACTGTCAGCAAATGCAGGACAGATAAATCTCCAGTCTTATTACATTTTGCTCTGTTATTTGTTCTCTCTGTCCACCTTCATTGTTTCACAGGAATCAGAGGAATAAAAACCTGAAGTGGAGAACAAACAGTGTCGGTTTGTGAGGGACTTCAGCTTAGACGGTTCTGTTTCTGATATGAGATGATAGAGCTGAAATGTACACACTCCTCTGTGAAGATCATACACACCACCATGATAGTCTTGATTAAATGTGTTTATGAGACCGGATTTTTTTCTTTTTACTATCAGGCTAAACACAGGTAGGAACATGCTCAAGTTTATTCAACCTACGTCAGTGGGGAGAGGTGGCTGCACTCGGACTTCTTCTACGCAGAGGCTTGCCTTTATTGGTCACAAATACATTACTGCACGGTGAAATTCTTTCTTCGCCCATCCCATCCTTAGAGGGTTGTGGTAAGAGGGCAGTGGTCAGATGATGCAGCACCCCTGGAGCAGGGGGGGTTAAAGGGGGCTCCCAATGGTGGAAGCTTGGTGGTGCCGAGGCTTGAACCCCGATCTTTCAATCAACAGCCCAGAGCCTTACCCGTCTGAGCTACCACACGAGGATGCATGAATGAAGAGATGAGTGAGCACTGGAATAAATCCTCTAGAAGTGGAGAACATTAGACAGTACATGATACAGTATATTGCTGCATGAATATCACATTCATCTCTGATGATTTGGTTTAACGTAACAGTCAGGCTTCGACAACGTGTAAAATAGCTTGGGATGCAGCGCGTTCTATTATTTTATTATTTATATCGTGTTGTAACAGTCTGCAAACATAATGAAGCCATGTGACACGCGGTAACGTGATGCCTACGTGAAATGGCCTTTCTGCAGTCATGTGCAGTCAGTTGTGTGATGCCGATACATAGAATGGAGAATGTTGTTGTGTGTATTTATTAGGAGGTTGTTGTCGTCCTCAAAGTCCACATAGGGTTGACATCGTTGCTTCGAGTACCCAAAGCAACGATGTCTTGCTCTTGTATAAAGATGTCCAGTGAGTCCTCTCTGTCTCTGAGAGGCTTCCTCGAGTGATCACGGTCGCCAAACACAGGACCGATAAATCTCCAGCCTTATTACACTTTTTTTTCACTTAACTACTCTTTTTTTTTTTTTATCTCTTCTCTCCGTCTACCCTCATCATCCGCTTCACACAAATCAGAGGAATAAAAGGCGAAGTGGAAAAGCGGCCGTGTCGGTCTGGTGCGTCTTCAGCGTGGAGGGTGTGCTAGATTCTCTTCTGGACTTCTCCGTAGGCATAGTGTTTTTCATTTTTCTTGTGATGGATTGGCTACGTAATCAGTTCTGCAGGAAAACACTTTTCAAGAAAAAAGGTAGAGAAGTGCTGCTGTGAGTGTGTTTGATGATCTGAGAAGAGTTCAGTGGAGCAGATGGATGCTAAGACCAAGTTTATTTTATTAGAGCTTGTTCAAGTATGGTTTATGTTCCAGATAACAGACAGATGGACTTACGTTCCAGGGGAAAATGTCAGGTTCGCTTGTAAGACTGCTATTATAAGGGCAGGAGGAAGAGAACCTCAGTGTAGGAGGTGCTTTAATGTACTGTAGAAGTTGTTATGCGGCGTTCAGAAAGTCAGGAATAAAACATAATGTGGAAAGGCATCATGGGGAAAAAAACCAACGATGTAAACAACAGTGTTAAAGCTCCACAGATAAATATTTTCCTGACCAGTTTTACTCCTCTTCCCTCACAACAACCTGGCAACAACTACAGTTATTTAATATGTGATAATAATATCTGTTTATAGTTAGACTCTGTGTTGCAGAAATGCCCTCAGAACATCTCACCGACGTTATAGCGGCCGTAAACAGTCCTTCCCTCACCTGCATTTTATTCCGTCTCTCTCTTGGAGTTGATGAGACATTGTCATGTTGCAGAAGAATCCACAAAGAAGTGGAAACTCCTCTGTCCTCTACGCTGGCTGGGAAGTGCAAAACAAATGAACCAATCAGAAAACACAAGTCTGCGAATGGAATTCTTCCCTCTGATTGGACGAGACATCTGTCACTCAGGATATACAGGAAGTAGGAAATTGTGTGTCTAACTTTATTTCCTGTACATGTGTGGAGTTCTGCCTTCACTTTAAACCGTTAATCTTTTAAAGGAAATAACAAATATATATTTATCTTTATAAGAAAATGGAGTTCATTCAGCGCTACTTTGAGGAACGTTCATGTGGCGTGATTTTGGATATACTG
>JAUCMX010000013.1:23228934-23301434 GCA_033459395.1 Hemibagrus guttatus
AGAGTCAGACACTTCTCTGAGAGAAACCACTCCCTTGAGAGTCCCCACACGCCTAAGAGTGACCACTATCCTAAGAGTCACTAGTATCCTGAGGGTAGTACTCCTGAGAAGACTTGAAACTGTCTTAAAGTCTTAAACTGTCCACCTGCTTGGTGAGGACCCACACACACACACTGTGGGGTTTTCTTGATTTTGCTGTTTTTTTTGTAAGACATCCGGCTCTAAAGTGTGTATACACACACACACACACACACACACACACACACACAGTGTTAGAGACTACAGAACTAACAGGGATTTAAAGGCTGGTGTCTGTGATGTGAGCCTGTGATGGATGACAGTGTTCAGCTGTTTTGTGGTTGTAAATGAGCACTGAACTGGCAGCCTGTACGAAACTGTCCCCAATTAGCTCTAATGATACATGGCATCCGTTCCAGCTGCTGCTTAACAAAGCTGCCGTTTAGCGACGTACGTGAACGCAGCACAGATTAGCTGCTAAGGCCTGCGTTAAAGCTGATATGGTATGATGGAAAGGGAGGAGCTTTGTTTTGAAATCTGTAGACGGTAAAATCATCACAGGCATTTAATGAGAGACAGAACGGTTCTGGTCGGAGATTAACGAGGCTTAATGAGCTGAATCATGTGCTGAGTCGAGAATCAAATCTTTGATGAGTTGTTTCAGATGGTGGAGAAGTGAGAACGAGTGTGTGCTGGTGTCTTCTTTAGGGTTTTTTGCTGTTAAGGTGCTGGCTCCAAACCTGGAACTATTTCATCTCTCTAACAGGATAGGAAAATGTTCTGGAAAGCAGAAATAATGTTGTAGTTCTGTGTGAGAATTATTTTTACATCATGTATTAGTAAACTCTCACTTCTGATTATATAATAGTTTGGCTCTTAACCTGGACAATTTCTTGTCAAATTCAATATATTGAACACTGGCACCAGTACCTGAAGTACTGAAGACCCCACTCATTGAAAATTTTACTTAAGCAATTATCTTGTAACTCAGGAATGAAACCAGTTGTGTTAGAGGTCAGGACTCTAGAATCTGCTCATCACAGCAGGTCTACACGACGCTCAGCTTTGTTCCTGGTCTTGTTCAGCTCCCTCACACTGTCACATCTCACTGCCGTGCATAAATCCTTGGCAGGACTAAACAAATTGAGCATGAGGAAAGCAGATCAATCCCGCTCAAACTCTTTAATCGATGGATGATCAGCAAACTGGATTAGCAAATCTCGGCTCCTGGAGCCGGTTCCTAGGGGAGAGAGCCACATCCCTCGCCTTAGCACTTCCTCCTAATTGCGCAGCAAACAAATGATGGTGCATTGATTTGGCTGTGAGCACGGATTCTGTAGACCGAGTGATGCCTGGCCATTAGCACCTCACAGTGCATTCTGGGTAATGGAGGAATCCTTCTGTGTGTGTTAGCTTGGCACATGAGATGATGGAGAGTGACCAATAGCAATCAGTGTTTTTTCCTCTCATTTATTTACTTATTTACATCTATTTGTTTGCTAAATGTGTTCATCCAAAACAACCCACAGTGGCATTCTGCCCATCCTGGAACTTCCACGTAATAATCTTCTGATTATATTCTGTTCTCTCCTTTGTCCTCTTCACCTGTCATCTTCTTCTTCTTCCTTTTCTTCTTCTTTATATTGTCATCATGTTCTTTTGTTGTTTGATGTCTTGTCCTTGTTACCATCATCGTGCTTCTATGTCCTTTACATTGTCTTTGTCCTTGTCATTATCATCTTTTCTGTTTTTGTTTTCCATCTGCTTCTTTTTTCTATTTGCCAGTATCACCATCATCATCATCATCCTGTTCTTGTTATGCATCTGTTTCATGATATTGTTATCATGTGTTCATTATCTCCTCCCCCTTCATCCTTCTTCTTCTTCTTCTTCTTCTTCTTCTTCTTCTACCCCTCTTCCTCCTCCTTTTCCTCTTCTTCTTCTCCTCTTCTGTGTAGCTGTTGTGTTAACATCTCTGGGACAGACAGTAACTGAAAGAGAGAGAGCGAGAAAGAGAGAGAGAGGCAGATGGGTGCTAGGGGCTTGATCAGTACCATGCCTGTCTGACCTTCTCATTAATCTCTCATCTCAAATCCTCTTTCCAATCCTTTTCCTCTGAGACCTTTCAGCACCCGTTAAACCCTACTCTGTCTCCTCGGCACCTTTTTACATCCTCCACTATCCTTTTCTGGCAACCTTCCTGACCCCTGACCCCCTCACCTCTAGTCATGTGTATGCTTTCTTCTCACTTCCTCTGTCTTCCAGCTTCTGTTTCTTTGTCCTGAATATTTCTCCTAACCTGCATTCTGCTTCCATCCTCGTCCTGTCCTTCTATTACCTCTTGCCCCTCTCTTCTATTTTCCCATTACTCCTGACATTTAGCTCGCTCACTCCTCCGCCCTCCAATCCCAGCAGCCGGTATTTAAGGCCTTGCTATCTCACCAAGAGAAACACAGCACGCAAAAGAGAGCAGTAGACAGATAGACAGAGAGATGGTGCATTGGTTCTGGTCTCCCGCTGGGGAAACACAGAGTGTGTAATTAAGTTTCAGTTCTGCAGGCTGTGCTTATACAGAACACACTATAGCCGTATTATAGCTATTATAATCTCCACATCTACCACGGTGAAGGGCTTAGTCTGATGGGATAATAATGAAGTAATGACAGTTTGGAGCAAACTGTTGTTTGAGAATATTCTTTGTACCTGACGGAGTTTGTGTGTGTAGACAGGTTGAGACGTACTTGTCTGGGAAACTTTGTAAGAAGGGTCTTTTCTTCTCAGCAATTAAACTTTACCCTTTAATGGAACAGTTCATCTAAACATAATTTAGACCCGTTTAGCTTTAAACCAAATGTAGATGTGGTTGGTGTCTGAAAATGATTCTGTATGCAAGAAAAGTCTGAGGCGTGGACTGATGCAAAATTTCCACTATGGAGAAGCGGAGTGTGCCACTTTCACCTTTTCCCAAAGGAATTTCGACTCTGTGTACCTGATTCTGAATTAATTCTGATCATTGTAGGACCATTATTACCACCCACTTTCCAAGGAATTTGTGACCGAACAAACTTTTGTTTAAAACTGTTTATTGCTTCACAAGGAATTCTGACCACTATCAACTGCTTCACAAGGAATTCTGACCACTATCAACTGCTCCACAAGGAATTCTGACCACTATCAACTGCTTCACAAGGAATTCTGACCACTATCACCTGCTCCACAAGGAATTCTGACCACTATCAACTGCTCCACAAGGAAATCTGACCACTCTCAACTGCTCGACAAGCAGTTCTGACCACTCTCAAGTCATTTAAATCACATGACCTTGATCAAGATTATTGAAGAAGAAAAAAAAAAAGAATATAAAGGAATATACAGTGATGCTTGAAAGTTTGTGAACCCCTTGAGCTGTTCAGACTTTTCTGTTGTTTTACCGTGATTTTCTTATTTTATCATCACCTGCTTTTTATAAATTAAATGTCAGATGTATGTTGATCAATTGCATATGTTTGTTTAGAGGGAATTTTGCGAGTAGCAGAAAAGCAGCTCCAGACCTTCACATTTCCACCACCATGCTTCACTGTTGGGAGGAGGTTCTTTTCCTGGAATTCAGTGTTGGCGTTTCTCCAAACATGGCGGCTTTGATTATGACCAAATAAATCTATTTTGGACTCATCTGTCCAAAGAATGGACTTCCAAATGGCCTCTGGTTTGTCCAAATGCTTTCTGTCAAAGCTTTGCTCTTTTTTGAGAGCAGAGGCTTCTTTCTAGCAACCCTCCCATAAATGTCATGTCTGTTCAATTTTCGTCTGATTGTAGACGCATGTACATTTACCCCAGATGCTGCCAGAGAGGTCTGCAACTCTCTAGAGGTGATGTGTGGGTTGGCCTTTACTTCATTTATTATTTTTCCGGTGCTTCTTGATGATAGTTTTGATGGGCGTCCAATTCTAGGCAGAGTTGTGGTCATGTTGAATGCCCTCCATTTGTAGATGATTTGTCTTACAGTGGATGGATGGAGTTGGAATCTCTTGGAGATGGTCTTATAGCCTTCCCCAGACTGATGGGCTGTCACCTTCTTCCTGATGTCCTCGGATATCTCCTTTCCTCTTGGCATTGTTTGACTCCTTGGCACTACAGTGGTTTGGTTGGTTGGTTGCCCAACCACTTTCCTAAGGATGTCTAATTTGATTGGTCTGCTTAACTGATTAATTAAGCACCCAAATGTGTTTCACCTGAATCTGTTACCCACTTGACTTTACCAATGCAGCTCAGGCTTCACTTACTTTTGCACATACAATAATTCAATCATTCATGGGGTTTTTTTTTGGCTACTCGCAAAATTCCCTCTAAACAAACATATGCAATTGATCAACATACATCTGACATTTAATTTATAAAAAGCAGCTGATGATAAAATAAGAAAATCATGGTAAAACAACCGAAAAGTCTGAACAGCTCAAGGGGTTCACAAACTTTCAAGTAGCACTGTATATTATAGATGCAGCAACAGTATGGATAATATTTGGAATTAAGTACCAATATGGCCTGTGGGGAAAAAGCTCCTCCTTATTCTCTCTGTGTTGGCCTGCTCTCTCTTAACCCCAATAAAGAGAAGAGGCTGTTGTTCAGGTCCTTCACTATTTTCCTGGGCTTGGTCCAGCACTCCAGAACTCTATCCAGAACCCATCTTGCTTAGTGCTGTTCCAAAACCAGGCTGTAATGCTTCCCATCAGGATATTCTCAGTGGTGCAGTTTTCTCAGAGATCAGTTTCATGTCTTAATTGTCTAAGGTGGTAAAGATGCTGATGGGCTTTCTTCTCCAGGGGGTTGATGTGACAGGACTATGACAGGGTGCTGGAAACTGTTCACACTCCTCTCTGGGGGCCCTGTTGATTTTAAGGGGTTGGTAAATTCTGTCTTGCTTTATGCTGAAGTCCACTATCAACTCTTTTGTCTTGCTGCCATTTAGGTGGTTATTGCCCTGGCACCAGTTGATCTCCTCCATGTAGACTTTATCATTCTGATCAGCCCCACCACAACAACAATGTCATCAGCAAACTTGACAACGGTGGTAGAGTTTGAAGTGGCCACACAGTAATAGGTGTACAGTGAGCACAACAGGGGCTCAAAACACAACCCCTGAGGGCTCTAATGCTGAGGATGAGGTAGTCCCTTCCTGTACTGCTTGAGGTCTTCCTGCCAGAAAGATGACTGACACAGGCACAGGTTGAGTTGCAGGTCATGGTGGGTTTGGGGTTGGGTTTTACTGTTAAATGCTGATCTCTAGTGAACAAAAAGAATTTGAGAGTGCCTAGGTGGCTAAGGGCTGTTTGTAGTTTTTAAGTATTCAGAAAAATGTAGGTCTTCAGACGTCATTTGAAGACAGCTAGTGACTCAGCTGTTTAGACATCTAGAGGAATTTCATTCCCCCACATAGACACCAGAACAGAGAAGAATCTTGATGAATACCTGCCTTGTACTATAAGAAATGGTGGGACCAGTGGAGCAGTGCTGGAGGGGTAGAGGGAGCGTTGTGCATTGTGGAGTTTGATCAATTAGAATATTGTGATTTCAAATCCCAGCTCAACTCACTTGCTGAATTTTCTATCTTAGTGCTAAGTTTCTTTGGATAACAGAATCCACCTAATGAATAAATGTAAATGCATCAGCTTAGCCCTGGAGTCTGAAGTGACAAGAGCAGAAAATAAGATTGTGACAGTACAATCACTAGGATATCACCTCTGTTGCCTATAAGTTCTAGATACTTAATACAATATCAACTTGGGAGATTTGTGACAATAAAGTGTCCAGAAGATGGGACGTGTAGCTAATAATTTGTCTTCACAGACTCATGAGGTGAGTAACCCCGAGTCTGTTCGGCTTTGCTCTTTCTGCATACCTAACATCAGCAGAATTTTTGTGTCCGCATGAAAAATGACTCTACTTTTTACAATCACCTTTTAAAGTGCATTAGATAAGTTATATTTGTTGAGTTATGCAGGTGAATCTGCTAGAATTGCGAGGGCACCCATATTTCAAATCCAATTATTTGTCTTATAATAGCCTATCCAATGCACTTTCAAATTATTTGCTCAGTAAAAGGTCTGTCATGAACCTCTTCTGTTCCTGACAGGCACTTCAATTATCCAGGGATGAGGTGAAGGGAAAAAAAAAAACATATCCTCTGCTGATGAATATTTTTCCTAGAATATTCAGAGATGCTATGTGGTGTACAGCAATAGTGAGGTTTGTCCTGAGGGACCCAAACCGGGCAAAGACTAATCCGAATTCAGGACCTGAGGAATAGAAGTGTTTAATTTGGAGCTTGGAGATTAGAGAGAAGATGATTCCAATATCAACCACAACAAGATGCTCAAATTAAATCCATCTATTCATCGCCGTCACTGTCTCAGTGGAGCGAGGCCATGCCAACTTGCACAGGGCGGCCAAACAGCCGGGCTTAGCCAAACTCTGCCTTTCTTCTTCACTCCCTCTGGCTCTAAATTCAATAACACGGATGGAAACTGTATGACTCAACATGGCAAAGAAAGACAGGAGAACTCCTGCTCTTCACACTCACGCACAATATGGCGCATTATTCATTTGGGAACAGACGGCACAAGGCGTAGCTGGGGTCGAACCTGAATTCCACATGAGCACCTCGGAATGTTTTTCTTTAGAAACCGCCGAGTTGGAAACTCTTGGTGCTTTGCGTATCCCACATATAGCCTAGAAGGTGGCAGAGGTCAGAGACCAAGTCGAGGCACGGTATAGTATCAGTGAAGCAGTTCAGCATTACATTTGGACTTACAGCTCAAAATGTTCTTCATCCTCATTCACTCTAAAAATATCTGGGCTACATTTGGGTAAATTTGGAACGCCAGTTCCGGCTCCCATATGAACTAACCCAGTATGTGTTGTTTTAACCCAGTAAGGTCAGGTTAGGGTGCTGATCCAGCATGCTGCCAACTTGAGGGTAAAAATGACTACATTGCTGAGCCTCCATGTTGTTATGGTTACAGTGTTCATGTTATCCGAACCTAAAGCAGGACTTTTCCTCTACAACACCTTCACTTGACTAAAACAGAATATCTGTACAGTTTGAAATCCCGAGTGAAGACGAGTGCTAGCTGATCATTTGATAACATTAGATTCTATTAAAGCAGCTAGAAGTGTCACATTTATAGTAGCTTATGAAGTTAATGTTAAACTGTAAATAGAATTATCTAACAAACACACACTCTACAAACCCATATTTCCAGCAAAGATAAGCAAATTCTTTTCATTTTATATTTGAATCCCGATAGAAAAAAAAGCCAGCCTTGAGCTGTACTCATAACAATTGCCTTCAGACAAGTGCTCAAAAAGCCCCTTTCTCCATTTTCAATCTGGTTTCTGGTGGCATCCTGTATTCACTCCCATGCTCACAGAAGAGCCCTTGAAGCTATGTGTCTCCTCATCTCAGTAATGGATCAGCAGAGAACCCTCAGGGTCTCCTGTCTCACACTACAGAGACACACTGACACAAAAGCAAAGGGTTTGATAAATAGGTTCATGTAATACATATTAGCATAAGTGAAAAATCTTCCCTTAAATGTCAAGCCAAGATATATTTGGTGCATCAAGATTTTTATTTTATTTTATTTTTTTTTTATAGTTTTTATTTGAGGCCTTCAAGCGAATTTAGATAACAATTAACAGAAGTGTGTCTTATCCAAAATCCTGCCTTACACCAAGACACAAAGTCATATAGACACACCTGTGGAACGGAGACAAAGTATTCTTTTGGGGCAAAAAAGTGCCTTTATTGTAAAGCTTTTCTATCAGAAAAACCATTAGGAATTGTCCAATGAATCCCCCTAAGAACTTCCCAAAGAACCCATTAAGAATTATTAAAAAAAGGATTAGGAACTATTCAAAGAACTCCTTTAGGAATTATCAAAAAAGCTCATAGGAACCATCCAAAGAACCCCAAAGGCACTATCCAAAACAACCACTTAAGAACTATCCAAAACAACCCTCAGGAACCATCCAGCTCTACACAGAACTCAGTTAGAGCTATAAAGAAAGAAAAAAATCGCAGGAAATATCCAAAGAAATCCTTAGAAACCTTCCTAAGGGTTTTAAAAATTCAAGAATTTCCCTCATGTGATCAATAAAGTATATATCTGTCTGTCTGTCTGTCTGTCTGTCTAAGAACTCTTTAGGAACTGTCTGTCTTATTTATTTGTCTGATTTACTTTGTTAAAACTGGAACCTCATCTTATTTTTTATAATTGTTATCATTATTTTATTGTCATTATTATCTAAGGATTTTTTTTTTTCTGTTGCTGTGTTTCATTAACTTGTGACTGGATATCATGATTCCCTACATGTCCGAAACAGACAAAAACTGATTCTCAGCTCTGTGCTGGGTGAGAAAAGTGGCACTTTTTGTGTGTGTGTGTGTGTGTGTGTGTGTGTGTGTGTGTGTGTGTGTGTGTGTGTGTGACCGTGTCATTCAGCGGGCAATCAGGTGAGTGAACGCCATGGGCTTGTACTGACACAGTGTGTGTGCAGCTTGACATGATGGTCACCCCCAGCAACCATGCTGCTGTCCAAGCTAGAGAGAGATGAGTGTGTTTACTTACGCCTGCAGGACAACACACTTTGACTCATACACCTGTGCGCATACACACACACACACACCTGCTGCAGAGTTACAGCTGGCTCGGATCATATTCCTCTTCCCTAGCTTCTGTCTATCTTTTTAAAGGCATGTCCATGTTCAAGGCATGTGCACATGTGTGTGAGGGTGTGTGCCACCCTTCTAAAGGCTGCCTAATACATCATCCGATGAGTAACACACACACACACACACACACACACACACACACATTTTCCACAGCCAGCACACTGTAACGTATCCAGAGGCCATTCTGTGCTCACAGAGTGTTTAGCTCCACTGTCGTTCCCTGTTAGCTTTCCTCCAGCCTTTTCTGCGTAGCTTCCCTCTGAATCCACTCTGCATAATACCCCTCATTAACCATATCAGGAACAGACGCTCGCGGTATCTGCACGGACAGATGGGCGTGTAACAGCCAGGTGAATCTCCCCAGCATGTGCACAGAAGAGGAAAAGCACACGGGTGTATTATTAGAAGTGCTGCAGGGACGGTCTGTTTTTACAGAATAAATGAATAAATAAGCGGGATTTGTTTAAAAGATAGAGACACCAGATGATGTTCAAGTGATTTCTTTATGAAGTACACTGATGTTACACACAGAGCAGAGGCTTCTGCACTTTCTGGTCAACGTCCTGGCTGTTCGAATCCACTTCCTGTTGGACGTTACTATTGGAGTCCACTGTTTAGTTGATATTAATGTTGCAGTTGAGTTTTTCTGTCCGAGTTTAGGTTCGATTAGATCTTTTGGAGTCCACTTTCTAATTTGTATTCCTGTTAGCAGTGCTATTAGAGCTGACCACTTGGTTCTTTTTGAGTTCATGAGTGACGTCTACTTCTTTTGAGTCAACTTCCTGTTTAATGTTTATGTTGGAGTTGGCTTCCTGGTTGTATTCAACTGTTTTGGCATTTGTGTTGATTAGGACTTTCAGTTTCACTTCCTGTTTGTTGTTACTGTTTGTAGTAACTTCCTGTTTGTTGTTACTGTTTGTAGTAACTTCCTGTTTGGCGTTACTGTTTCTAGTAACTTCCTGTTTGTTGTTACTGTTTGTAGTAACTTCCTGTTTGGCGTTACTGTTTCTAGTAACTTCCTGTTTGTTGTTACTGTTTGTAGTAACTTCCTGTTTGTTGTTACTGTTTCTAGTAACTTCCTGTTTGTTGTTACTGTTTGTAGTAACTTCCTGTTTGGCGTTACTGTTTCTAGTAACTTCCTGTTTGTTGTTACTGTTTGTAGTAACTTCCTGTTTGGCGTTACTGTTTCTAGTAACTTCCTGTTTGTTGTTACTGTTTGTAGTAACTTCCTGTTTGTTGTTACTGTTTCTAGTAACTTTCCTGTTTGTTGTTACTGTTTCTAGTAACTTCCTGTTTGTTGTTACTGTTTGTAGTAACTTCCTGTTTGGCGTTACTGTTTCTAGTAACTTCCTGTTTGTTGTTACTGTTTGTAGTAACTTCCTGTTTGTTGTTACTGTTTCTAGTAACTTCCTGTTTGGCGTTACTGTTTCTAGTAACTTCCTGTTTGTTGTTACTGTTTGTAGTAACTTCCTGTTTGTTGTTACTGTTTGTAGTAACTTCCTGTTTGGCGTTACTGTTTCTAGTAACTTCCTGTTTGTTGTTACTGTTTGTAGTAACTTCCTGTTTGTTGTTACTGTTTCTAGTAACTTCCTGTTTGTTGTTACTGTTTCTAGTAACTTCCTGTTTGTTGTTACTGTTTGTAGTAACTTCCTGTTTGGCGTTACTGTTTCTAGTAACTTCCTGTTTGTTGTTACTGTTTGTAGTAACTTCCTGTTTGTTGTTACTGTTTCTAGTAACTTCCTGTTTGGCGTTACTGTTTCTAGTAACTTCCTGTTTGTTGTTACTGTTTGTAGTAACTTCCTGTTTGGCGTTACTGTTTCTAGTAACTTCCTGTTTGTTGTTACTGTTTGTAGTAACTTCCTGTTTGTTGTTACTGTTTCTAGTAACCCCTTCCTGTTTTTGTTGTTACTGTTTGTAGTAACTTCCTGTTTGGCGTTACTGTTTGTAGTAACTTCCTGTTTGTTGTTACTGTTTCTAGTAACTTCCTGTTTGGCGTTACTGTTTGTAGTAACTTCCTGTTTGGCGTTACTGTTTGTAGTAACTTTTCCCGTTTGGCGTTACTGTTTGTAGTAACTTCCTGTTTGTTGTTACTGTTTGTAGTAACTTCCTGTTTGGCGTTACTGTTTGTAGTAACTTCCTGTTTGGCGTTACTGTTTGTAGTAACTTCCTGTTTGTTGTTACTGTTTCTAGTAACTTCCTGTTTGTTGTTACTGTTTGTAGTAACTTCCTGTTTGGCGTTACTGTTTGTAGTAACTTCCTGTTAGTTGTTACTGTTTCTAGTAACTTCCTGTTAGTTGTTACTGTTTGTAGTAACTTTTCCCGTTTGGCGTTACTGTTTGTAGTAACTTCCTGTTTGTTGTTACTGTTTCTAGTAACTTCCTGTTTGGCGTTACTGTTTGTAGTAACTTTTCCCGTTAGTTGTTACTGTTTCTAGTAACTTCCTGTTTGTTGTTACTGTTTGTAGTAACTTCCTGTTTGGCGTTACTGTTTCTAGTAACTTCCTGTTTGTTGTTACTGTTTGTAGTAACTTCCTGTTTGGTTACTGTTTGTAGTAACTTCCTGTTTGTTGTTACTGTTTCTAGTAACTTCCTGTTAGTTGTTACTGTTTGTAGTAATTTCCTGTTTGTTGTTACTGTTTCTAGTAACTTCCTGTTTGGCGTTACTGTTTGTAGTAACTTCCTGTTTGTTGTTACTGTTTCTAGTAACTTCCTGTTTGGCGTTACTGTTTGTAGTAACTTCCTGTTTGGCGTTACTGTTTGTAGTAACTTCCTGTTTGTTGTTACTGTTTCTAGTAACTTCCTGTTAGTTGTTACTGTTTGTAGTAACTTCCTGTTTGGTGTTACTGTTTGTAGTAACTTCCTGTTTGTTGTTACTGTTTCTAGTAACTTCCTGTTTGGCGTTACTGTTTGTAGTAACTTCCTGTTTGGCGTTACTGTTTGTAGTAATTTCCTGTTAGTTGTTACTGTTTCTAGTAACTTCCTGTTAGTTGTTACTGTTTGTAGTAATTTCCTGTTTGGCGTTACTGTTTGTAGTAACTTCCTGTTTGGTGTTACTGTTTCTAGTAACTTCCTGTTTGGCGTTACTGTTTGTAGTAACTTTTCCCGTTAGTTGTTACTGTTTCTAGTAACTTCCTGTTTGGCGTTACTGTTTGTAGTAACTTCCTGTTTGGCGTTACTGTTTCTAGTAACTTCCTGTTTGTTGTTACTGTTTGTAGTAACTTCCTGTTTGGCGTTACTGTTTGTAGTAACTTCCTGTTTGTTGTTACTGTTTCTAGTAACTTCCTGTTAGTTGTTACTGTTTGTAGTAATTTCCTGTTTGTTGTTACTGTTTCTAGTAACTTCCTGTTTGGCGTTACTGTTTGTAGTAACTTCCTGTTTGTTGTTACTGTTTCTAGTAACTTCCTGTTTGGCGTTACTGTTTGTAGTAACTTCCTGTTTGGCGTTACTGTTTGTAGTAACTTCCTGTTTGTTGTTACTGTTTGTAGTAACTTCCTGTTTGGCGTTACTGTTTGTAGTAACTTCCTGTTTGGCGTTACTGTTTGTAGTAACTTCCTGTTTGGCGTTACTGTTTGTAGTAACTTCCTGTTTGTTGTTACTGTTTGTAGTAACTTCCTGTTTGTTGTTACTGTTTCTAGTAAACTTCCTGTTTGGCGTTACTGTTTGTAGTAACTTCCTGTTTGGCGTTACTGTTTGTAGTAACTTCCTGTTTGGCGTTACTGTTTGTAGTAACTTCCTGTTTGGCGTTACTGTTTGTAGTAACTTCCTGTTTGGCGTTACTGTTTGTAGTAACTTCCTGTTTGGCGTTACTGTTTGTAGTAACTTCCTGTTTGGCGTTACTGTTTGTAGTAACTTCCTGTTTGGCGTTACTGTTTGTAGTAACTTCCTGTTTGTTGTTACTGTTTGTAGTAACTTCCTGTTTGGCGTTACTGTTGGAGAACTTCCTAGTGATGTTTGTTAATAACTCCTGTTTCTGTATTGTAGCAGCTTCCTGGTTGGCGTTACCCGTTTTTAGTAACTTCCTGGGTTTTTGATAATGTTTTGTTCTAAATTCCTGGTTGCTTTCAGTTTGTAGGGAATTCCTTTTGGCGTTATTTTCCTAGGGCAGGTTCTGTTTGCTTTGAGATGTTTTGGGGTAACTTGTGTTTGTGGTTAAATGTTTTAGTTTTTCTTCCCCTTTACTTTTTGTTAATGTTACTGTTAAAGTAACTTCCTGGGGGGTTATGTTGGGGTACCTGTTTGGTTTGATAACTGTTCCTGTTTGTGTTTTGTTTCAAAGAAATTGCTGGGTTTTTCTTTTTAGCTTTGTTCAGTTGTTACTCTCTGTAGTAACTTCTTGCCCTGTTTGGGTTCTTTTTGTAACCCTTCCCCCAATTTGGCCGTTCTCATCTGAGCGGGCTTCCAGGTGTTTTAGGAAATGTGTTTTGTTGTATTCCTGTTTGGCGTTAGATTTTTAAGGAACTTCCTTTTATTGGGGTTTAAATGGGTTATCCCAGTAACTTCCTGTTTGGGTTTTAAAATGTCTCGACTAACTCACCTTTTTGGTGTGTTAATGGGGTTTTTGTAAATGACATTTTGGCCTGGGTTTGCTGTTTGTAGTAGCTTCCTGTTTGTGTTACTGTTTGTAGTAACTTCCTGTTTGGCGTTACTGTTTGTAGTAACTTCCTGTTTGCGTTACTGTTTGTAGTAACTTCCTGTTGGCGTTACTGTTTGTAGTAACTTCCTGTTTGTTGTTACTGTTTGTAGTAACTTCCTGTTTGGCGTTACTGTTTGTTGTAACTTCCTGTTTGGCGTTACTGTTTGTAGTAACTTCCTGTTTGGCGTTACTGTTTGTAGTAACTTCCTGTTTGGCGTTACTGTTTGTAGTAACTTCCTGTTTGGCGTTACTGATGGAGACGACTTCCTAGATGATGTTTGACATTCCAATAAGCTCCTAGTTTCTGGTATTGCTGGAGCCAGCTTCCTGGTTGGTGTTCCTGTTGTAGCTGACTTCCTGGTTTGTGATAATGTTTTGTTCTACTTCCTGGTTGCTACAGTTTGTGGTATTATTTGTGGCTTAGTTATTTTCCTGGTCAGGTTTTCTTTGCTTTGAGATGTTGGAGATGTCTTTGTGTTACTGTGGAATTAACTCTTTATTTACTTCCCATTTAACTTTCTTGTTAATGTTACTGTTAAAGTCAACTTCCTGGGTGGGCCTAATGTTGGAGACCATGCCATTGGTGCAGATTAGAAAAAAAAAAAAACCTGCTTCCTGTCCTAAATGTGTAGATTTCAAAGACAATATGGAAAACAAGTGGTTTTTCTTTTTCAGCTTGTTCAGCATTTTTCTCTCTGTAGAAATCGATCACTTCCAGTCTCGCCCTGCTCATTGTGGTTCTTATTTGCTACATCTCTTAGCAACAGAAAACCTAAATATAACCACATGGCACGGTGTCTCATCTGAGCGGGCTGTACCAGGTGTGTAGGAAAGTGTGTGTGTGTGTGTGTGTGTGTGTGTGTGTGTGTTAGATTGTACATGGACACAAGAGTACATCTTGTATGCAGTTTAGACTGAAGTTCCATCCCAGTGGAAGGCTGTGGTTTCTAACATCGTCTCGACTGACTCACCGGTATGTTGGGGTGTGTTAATGGGGTTGTTGATACTAGGACATTATCTAAGGACCATGGTCATGGCTAGTTGATGTATAGACTGATGACTGGCCTTTAGGAACTTGCATCCATTTAGACTGACACTTGAGGTGCTGAGTAAATGGTAGACATTCAAGGGGATAAAAATGCTTCCCCTGTGCACTAGAGGACTTTGAAAGAGGACTGTGTGTGTGTGTGTGTGTGTGTGTGTGTAAGTTGCCCTGCAGTGAGTTGTAGTCTGCTGGGGCAGGCTGTCATTTCTATGTCATTGCCGCAGGCCCTGAGGGACTTGATTTCCCAGCAGGCACCACTCTGGAGATAGGACTCGTGTGACAGATCAGCCTGCAGGATTCAGTGTAACAGAAGAGACATGAGCTCACTATGAACACAGACTGTGTGTGTGTGTGTGTGTGTGTGTGTGTGTGTGTGTGTGTGTGTCTTTCATTAACACCCTCAGCATTGCTTGAAACTGATGATGTCATATCCCGGTGTGTGTGTGTGTGTGTGTGTAAGTGAAGGTGAACACCCTGGCTAATCTTAATCACATCTTTTTGTCATCTTCCTTCCTCTCTCTCTCTCTCTCTCTCTCTCTCTCTCTCTCTCTCTCTCTCTCTTTTGCCTCTGATCATCTCTCCTCTCCTCCCCTCCCCTCTCCTCTCCTCTCCTCTCCTCCCCTCTCCTCTCCTTTCCTCTCCTCTCCTCCACTCTTCTCTTCTCCTCTCTTTCTCTCTTCCACCCCTTCTCTCTCTCTCTCTCTCTCTCTCTCTCTCTCTCCTCTCTCTCTCTCTCTCTCTCTCTGCACAGATATAGAAGTGAACGGTAAAGCGTGTGACTGTGACACGGTAGCTGAGTGTAAGGTGGGCGACGCTGTGCCGCTGGAAGTGAAGCTGACCAATCGCAGTAAGAGCGCCGTGGGTCCATTCTCTCTCACGGTGGTGCCCTTTCAGGACTATCAGAACGGTGTGCAGAACTACGAGCTGCAAGAAGCCGTCACCTTCATCGGCTCCAACTCCTTCTACATCGATTCAGTACGCGCACACACACACACACACACACACACACACACACAGATGAAACACCACACATCAAAAAGACATCATTTAAAGGAAAAATAATTGTTTATAATCCTGTGATTCATAGCTGCACTGCTGTCTGAGCTGCTGTTCTAGAAAATTAATCAACATCTTCTGACCAATCACAATCCAGAATTCAGCAGCGCTGTGGGATAAATCCCCTCCCACTGCCACAGGCTGATACAGGACAAAAATTAAAAAAGAACAGAAGAACACAGAAATATAAATATATATATTTAAAACATATACCACTGTCTCTACTTCTACGTCATTACCGGATGTTTCCTTAAAATCTTTGATGAATAAAGTTTACTAATCATTTAACTGTATGTCATATTACCCCTGACCTGAGACCTGGGTCATCACTCAGACTCTAGAACCTCTAAAGCTTAATGCACTTAAAGATTTCTAGATGCAGAAGCCCTGAAGGTTCCATGCAGAGCTGATTAAATCTAGAAGTCAAAGGTTCTATGTGGAACCGTACAGCTGAGCATTTCTCAGAAGCAAACTAATATTAGGCCGGTGGTCATAATGTTATGCCTTATCGGTGTATATAGTAACGCTGAGTGTCCTGTTGTGTTACATACTGCATCTGATTAAAAAATTCTGGGTCCAAACAAGAATGTTAACATAGGGATCTAATAAACCTGTGATTGAAACTTAGCCAAGAACTTTAAAGCGCTGAAGTACAGCTACTGCATCATCAGCTTATCATTATCATTAAACCTTTAATGACCTGAATGAGGCCAGTGCCAGGAGAACATTAAACCGCGCTGTGCTCCGACTCTCCATCTGATGTGTGACCAAGCGCTGAATCCAGCCAAGCACTCTCACACACCCGCTTCGAGATTACGGCCTCGATTATCGCCCTTATCTGTGTGCAATGAGCCGGGTCGGGTGTGTCTCATTAGAGTTTGTATTCATGCAGCAGAATTAAATAAGCATGCACCAGCCTTCTGGCAGGAGAATGTGATATTTGGCAACTGGCCTGTGCTCTGTGCTGTTAACGCTGTGATTGTGAGTGTTGTGTTTAATTATAATTTTATTTATGCAGCACCTTTGGTGCATTTAAAACAGTTCACAGTTTGTGTAACAGCAAAACGGCGCAAACAGGAAGAGTATTTAAACTCAAAGAAAAATAAACAATATGTGCTGAGTCACATATGAAAGACATTTCTGTTAAGGGACTGATGGAAACGGAAGCCACGCCTCCTTCACTGAGACTGACAGGTACAGAGTTCACACCTCCTTCACTGAGACTGAGGTACAGAGGCCACGCCTCCTTCACTGAGACTGACCGGTACAGAGGCCACACCTCCTTCACTGAGTGACTGACAGGTACAGAGGCCACTCCTTCTTCAGTAAGAAAGATTTAGAAACCATGCCTCCTTTACTGAGACTGACAGGTACAGAGGCCACTTCTCCTTCACTGTGATTGACAGCTACAGAGGCCATGCTTCCATCACTGTGACTGACAGGTACCAAGGCCACGCCTCCTTCACTGAGACTGAGGTACAGAGTTCACACCTCCTTCACTGAGACTGACAGGTACAGAGGCCACACCTCTTTCACTGTGATTGACAGGTACAGAGGCCACACCTCCTTCACTGAGACTGAGGTACAGCGGTCACACCTCCTTCACTGAGACTGACAGGTACAGAGGCCACAACACTTTCACTTAGACTGACGGGTACAAAGGCCATATCTCCTTCATTGAGACTGACCGGTACAGAGGCCACTCCTTCTTCAGTAAGAAAGATTTAGAAACCATGCCTCCTTTACTGACACTGACAGGTACAGAGGCCATGCTTCCATCACTGTGACTGACAGGTACCAAGGCCACGCCTTCTTCACTGAGACTGACAGGTACAGAGTTCACACCTCCTTCACTGTGACTGACAGGTACCAAGGCCACGCCTCTTTCACTGTGATTGATAGGCACAGAGGCCATGCCTCTTTCACTGTGATTGACAGGTACAGAAGCCATGCCTCTTTCACTGTGATTGACAGGTACAGAAGCCATGCCTCTTTCACTGTGATTGACAGGTACAGAGGCCACAACTGTTGACACTTGAACACTTTGATGTTATTCACTCCGTGTACCTGTGTTCTTCAGGTGAATCCAGCGGGGAACTCGATCTGTGCTGGTGCGTTGCTGTTCCTCTACACCGGGGATTTCTACCTTAACATTAAGTTCCAGGACGACAACACGAGCCGAGACCTTCCTCCCACATGGTTCTGCTTGCCCAGCGTCCACATCCGAGCACAAGAACCGGTTGAGGCAGCTGCCTGAACTCGAGGACTCTGCGGCACACTGACCTTTTTGGACAGAGCACGTGTACTGTAATTCTGGGTCACTACTCTGCTGTAGATCTGCTGGGAACTGGAACCATTTTTATTTCAAATATAAAACTCTCTCTCTAGTTCTACGTCATTACCGGACATTTCCTTAATAACATTTATTAATAAAGTAACAGTACGTCATATTACCCCTGACCTGAGACCTGTTACATCATCACTCAGACTCCAGATCCCCTAAAGGTTCTATGCACAAACCTAAAAATAAGCAGTTCTAAATGCAGAAGTCTTAAAGATTCCATGCAGAACCCTAGTAAAAGGTTCTATGTGGAACCGTATAACTGAGCATTTCTGAGTCTTGAATCCTTAAAAGTTCTTTGTGGAAGCCTACAACTGATGGTTTGTTAATCTGGAATTCTTAAAGGTTCTGTATGTTTCCAAATCTAGAACCGCTAAATGCAACTGGTTTTAAACCTCGAACCCCTAAAACTTCAGTACAGACCCCTACAGCTAGAAGTCCAAAAGGTTCTGTGCAGAAAAATACAGCTGAGCATTTGTGAATCTGCAACCCATGAGGTTCTCTGCAGAACCCCTGACGCAGATGAGAGAACAGTAGAGAAATAGAAAGTGTGTAAATAGAAAGCGATGCTACAGTTAGCATGATATCGTGATAGATTTATGTTCTGCTGCCCTCGGGTCCTAACAGGTTCACTCGTCAGACACACGGTTCTAACATCTCTTTATCTCTTTATCTCCATCTCTTTATCTCACCGTTCTTAATGACTTTGTTTTTCAGTTTGACTCGGTTCTTTTTTTGTTTCCCTGGAGTTGCTTCATTACTTCAGATCTCATATCCTGCGTCTCACTTCACTTTTGGTATGTAATATATTTGATCGATGGCTGTCGCATGGATTATAAATCATAAATATAATGTTTGTGGAACGTCTCTGGGTTTTGTGGAGTTCTTTCTAAACTTAGCAGGAATGTTTGGGTACGGGGAAAAAACTGTGTTTTCATTCCTACACTTCATCATAAACTTTATCACAGAGTACAATATTATCACCTTACACTCCACAGCTGTAGGTGTGAAAGATAAAACAACTCACCAGGTCCTAAAGGGGTTCTACACCTGAGACTCTTCATTTAAAGGTCCTAAGAGGAACGTTTAATAGTTCTTTAAAAGGTCAAATCTGTAGAACATGTGGAGATGCTAGAATTTTATTCATTTATTCAGCTTAATCACTTAGAATTCACTTAGACTCAACTAGAATTTAGAATCTACTGAGTGTTTCTGCATCCAGAACCCTTGAAGTGTCTCTGCAGAACCCTACAACTGAGTGTTTCTGTATGTAGAACCCTAGAACAGAATATTTCTATATGTAGAACCCATGAAGTGTCTTTACAGAACCCTACAACTCAGTGTCTGTATGTAGAACCCTGCAACTAAATATTTCTGGATGTAGAACCCATAAAGTTTATATACAGAACCCTACAACTCGGTGTCTGTATGTAGAACCCTAGAACTAAATATTTCTGTATGTTGAACCCATAAAGCCTCTATGCAGAACCTTACAACTCAGTGCCTATATGTAGAACCCTAGACCTAAATATTTCTGCATGTAGAACCCATAACGCTTATATACAGAACCCTACAACTCGGTGTCTGTATGTAGAACCCTAGACCTAAATATTTCTGCATGTAGAACCCATAATGCTTATATACAGAACCCTACAACTCGGTGTCTGTATGTAGAACCCTAGAACTAAATATTTCTATATGTAGAACCCATGAAGTGTTTATACAGAAGCCTACAAATGCGTGTTTCTGCATGTAGAACCCATAAAGTTTATATACAGAACCCTTCAACTCGGTGTCTGTATGTAGAACCCCAGAACTAAATATTTCTATACCTAAGTGTTTATACAGAACTCTAGAAGTGAATGTTTCTATATCTAGACCCCCTGAAGTGTCCGTGCAGAACCTTACCACTGACCGATCACACAGAAATCACAAAGTTTTTCTGTCCATAGAACCTGTAAATGTTCTATACAGAACACACACCACAACTGAACATTTCTATATGTAGAACCCCTGAGGTGTCTAAACGTAACCTTACACCGGAGTGTTTCTATTTGTAGAACCTTTAAAGTTTGTAACATCCTTTCCTCACTTAAAAATGAAGGTCCTTGGCCAGGGTGGATGGTTCTATGAAGAACCTTTAACATCCATGGAGCGTTTTCATTGCACAGAAGGTTGTCTGCAGTGGAAAAAGGTTCTTTAGACTGTAAAAATATTCTTTATGGCTGTATGAAAAATCAGGGGTTCCTTTAAGAACCATTCTACTGAAAGCTTCTTTGGCATCAGCATCTTTTTGGTTCTTCCTGAAGAATGTAGAAAATTTTGAATGCTAGATTTTCACAGCACCGTGATCCTGATCCTTATTTTCACACATCATCGGTCCTCCCTGGGCATCTCACTGGTTCTCCGTTTCCCCATGGCAGTCATGTGACCAGCTCCCAGTGGCAGTCTTGTGATGTCACTGAGGTTTAAACCAATCGGCGGACGGGATGATGAACGGTCCGCTCGCCTGCATCTGAAGTGTGTGTCGGTGTGTTCAGCTCCTGTGATGTTTTTTAGGAGAACAGTGTGTGGTGTGAGATAAGCAGACCTATTTCAGCTTACTTAACAACTCCAAACAGTTGGAGAGCAGCGTGGGATGATTTTGGCATGCAGCTCAGTGGAGGATGATCAAAGTAGATCATTCACTCACACTCACACTCTAACTGCTTATTGTTTAGTAACGAGGAAATAAACGGAGGTGAAATTAACCAGCGTGTAATGAAAAAACACCTCAAATCGTTCACTGTGTAAGGAAATGAATGTGAATGGATTTTCTTCACATTTGTATTTGTAGTCCACTTGATCAGTTACTTATGTGATATTTATTCCACAAACCGGACACATCACCCTGCCTTGATGATCTGTGATGGTTCTTCAGGGTTGTGGACCCTGTGACCCTTGTGGACCCTAGATGATGTTTGAGATCCATCGTTTCGCTCTGAGGACACCTGAGGGACTCGTACTGTTTGGTTTGAAACAGTTTTGTAAACAGAAATGTTTAATTGGGGATTATTATACGTCAGAAGACAAAGCAAAACATATTTACAAATAAATAAAAAAAGGTGTTTGCAAATGTATTCACGCCCCATATCGTGTGTGAAGGCGCTAAAGGAGCTAGGACAAAGTTCTGAAGAATATCCTTCAGGGTTTGATAATAAAAGAATAACCTCGTGTATGAAGATTCCATTAAATCTGAGAATAAAACTATGGAAAAACATCTAAAACATATAAAAATATGGAACTGCATCTCTACTTACTTTCAATTTCAACTTCTGACAAGATGCTACCACCACCAGCGTGCTTCAGTGCTTCACACAGCGTTCTCAGGGCCATGTGGACGTTCCTCTGAACGTTCCCTAGTAAAAGATCCCTGTATAGCTACAAATTTTTAATGTAATGTAGTCGTCAGCGTTCAGAGTCAGTACAAGACAGTGGTGAGAGCGGCCATGCTGTATGGTTTAGAGACAGTGTCACTGAGGAAGAGACAGGAGTCAGAGCTAGAGGTAGCAGAGCTGAAGATGTTGTGGTTCTCTTTGGGAGTGACAAGATTGGACAGGATTAGGAACGAGTACATCAGAGGGACAGCTCATGTTGGACGTTTGGGGGACAAAGTTAGGGAGGCCAGATTAAGATGGTTTGGACATGTTCAGAGGAGGGAGAGTGAGTATATTGGTAGGAGAATGTTGGACATGGGGCTGCCAGGCAGGAGGCAAAGAGGAAGGCCAAAGAGGAGGTATATGGATGGAATTAATGAGGATATGAAGCTAGTGGGTGCAAGTGTTGAGGATGCAGAAGATAAGGATAGGTGGAGAGAGATGATTCGCTGTGGAGACCCCTGAAGGGAAAAGCCGAAAGAAGAAGAGTCGTCAGTGTTCAAAATTTTACCCCCCCTTTGTTGTTCTATACAGAGTTGCTAGCTTGATATCCCGAATGGTTCGGCTAACCAGTGTATAAAAAAAAAGGACAAAAAGCACATGACATACGTAGCTGTAGCAGATCCTCAGGCTTTCATAAAAGACACATCATCTTGTCAGGTTTTATTTTTGATATCAGAGTTGTCACTCTTCACCACGGTTCCATGCAACGTTCGAGACTCTTTAACAATTAAACAATTTTTTTGTTGTTGAATTGTTCAACAAGCTGCTAATTAGGTTCCTCTGTACAGCTCCTGGAATGATTGACAGCTTTATCTTTCTAAAGGACTTCAAACTTGACAGATTTTCTGGACTGAAAACACTGGAGGTTTTTATACAGAACTTTTTTTTTTTGCTTGTTCCTCCAGAAAAACAAAGCGAAGAACCCTTGAGGATGCAGGATGGAAGCTGTGGAGCTAGCACTCCATAGGGATTACTTCCGTCTCTGGGTTTAATTAAAGCGTCAATCACAGAAATCGTAATTTCATTCTCAGCCAATCAGAGACGAGCATTTCTTTTAATCATGCTCAGGTTTTATATAAAACAGCTCTTAGCTTAAGATTTCTGTTTCTCTTAGCATTTTATTTGAGCTAAAAATCAACGAAGGCATTTGGCTAGCTAGCGTCGTGTATGGGTGATCAGAATGAGAAGCTAACATTATTCAGCTTTTCTTCATTTATGCTAATGCCATGTGATTAGTGTTGACTTTAAACGCTGTTCTCTAGTAAGGGAAAAAAAAGAAAAACGATCGGATTATCTATCTCGCATGATGTGGAGAAATGCTTGCTAAGCTGTAAGAACCCTGAAATATCCCATTTATCTTGCAGCTGATCAACTACAATTAAGGCATGTTGAAAAATTAGCTGAAATCAGAGAGTTACTGAAAAAGTTTTGGTGGGTGTGAGGGAGACGGCGTCGGTGAAGGATGAGGATAAATCCGTGTGCTTGCAGGCTGAATACTGACTCCATATTAAAGCAGGATGGATGAGCTGCAGGACGGAGCGCTCATGCAGCTGATTACGGCTCCCGCTGCGATTTTAGCCGAGCTTCACTCAGGCAGAGAGAGAAAGTTTATCAGAGTGAGTCTGGACGTCTAATCGCTTGCACTGGTCAGTGGCTCGTCCTCCTCGCTGCTATCGGTGCAAATTAAATCCGCATGAAGTGACTCGGCTGCATGCTGTAATCTGCCTCTGTGAGCGGAACGTGTTCCCTCTTCACTAGTGCACTATTTAGTTCACACACTTGATTTAAAATAGTGGAGAATCTCTCATGTGTAGTCTTTCAATCCCATAATGCACTGCGGTGGATTTATTAAAAAAAATCTGTTAGTGAACAACTTAATTGGGGATTGTTATATGTCACAAAGCTACACAAAACCAAAAAATCCAAAAATGTTTATGAATAGAAAAAAGTGTTTGCACAAGTATCCCCCCCCCCCCCCCCCCAAATATTGTGTGTGAGAGTGCTAAAGGAGCTAGGACAAAGTTAAAGTTCTGCATATAAAGTTATATATATAAAACCTGTGCTGTGTGGAATTTCATTTTAAATCCTGTGATTTTGAGATCTCTTCCTTCTGTTTTATTTTGTCTTCCAGTGAGATCAGCTGAAAAGGTATTTTTAACGGTGTCTAAGCAGCTCTCTTTCTCTCTGGATAGTAGAGACGACCAGCTGAGCCCAATGACTCACAGTTAATGACATTTTCACTTTTATAATTAATCTGGGTTAGTCGGAGCTAATGAATATAAACTTCTCACACCTGGACAATTAATAGGCGCTTTATCAGTGAAGCGTGTTCTCTGTTCTTTTAAAAACTCTTCCAAAAAGTCTTGCTGTAACGCCGGGGTCAGGGATGAAGTGTATGAGGACATTGTGCATCTATTTTTGGTGTGTGTGTGTGTGTGTGTGTGTGTTTTGTTTCATTCGAGCCAGAATGTGATTATCCCATTTTAGCTCGTTACCTTTTGATGTTCAGTGTCTGGACAAGATCTAGGTGAGATTCATCACACGCTTTTTCTCTGCTCGTTGCGTAAAACAGTAAAGATAAGAGGAAAAGCAGAACACACATTTCTCCAGACATGAAGCTTCACACACACTTCAGCAGACTACATCAAAGCGTGACATCAGCGTGGTGTGTTATATAACCTAACGCTGCTCTCTCTCTCTCTCTCTCTCTCTCTTTCTCTCTCTCTCTTTCTCTCTCTCTCTCTCTCTCTCTTTCTCTCTCTCTCTCTCTCTCTCTCTCTTTCTCTCTCTCTCTCTCACTCTCTCTCTTTCTCTCTCTCTCTCTCTCTCTACCTCTCTCCTCTCTCTCTCACTCTCCTCTCTTTCTCTCTCTCTCTCTCTCTCTCTCTCTCTCTCTCTCTCTCTCTCTCTCTCTCTCTCTCTCTCTCCAGATCAGCCATTTTGGACATTTACACTCTCTAAAGGTTTTAGGTGTTCTCATTTGGCAGGAAACGCGTTGTGCGAATCCAATCCACACCTACAGCTGAGTCTCTGAGCCAATCTGTGGTCTAACTGGAAAAAAAAAAAAAATCATGCATCATCTTCAGGAATTTTCGTCATCTTATCATATTTTCTTCCCAGATAGTTTCTCCAATTGCTTATAAAAATCTCCCAAAGCTAGCATGAGCTTCCTCTGACACATTCCCTATGTTTAGTCTTGGGGGAAAAAATCCTGTACATCATATAAATCACACACATTTCCCATGTCATTATCTGAGTAATTAAATAATTAATTAGTGCACGTTAAGCAGGTGAACGAGCAGTTCTACACCTTCTACTGTATACGACCTCGAACAACACGGCAGGTGTATGATATGTGACGAAGGAAATCACGGTCACGTCCTACAGCTGAGAAAAAGCAAATAATATGTTAAATGTTAATATATGTTATATGTTAAAATATGTTAATATGTGTAAAAATATCTATTTTGTTGGGGGAAAAAAATCACAGGATAATATATAAATAATTTTTTAAAAATTACTCTCATTTTTTAATTAGATAAATACTCTAATCTAAAAACAAAGATCATGTTATGAATGAATCATTTAAATAAATAGGAGAAATTTTACAGGTAAAAATAAATTTGTTTTTGCTTTTTCTTAATCATGGGAAAATGCAGTAAATGAATCGCATGCCAAAAGGATTTAATTTAAATAAATTAAACATGCAAAAATAAATAAATGAAATACATTTGAATTATTTAAATAGATTAAATAAAGATAAAATTTTAAATTAAATAAAAATTAAATGTGATATTAAAATGAAATATAAATGAAATCAAAATAAAGATACAAACTTTCAATTTAAATTAATATTTATCTCTAATGAGCAAGCCTGAGGCAACAGTGGCAGGAAAAACTCCCCGAGACGACATGAGGAAGGAACCTCGAGAGGAACGTTGATGCGAAATATCCAGCGCTGACAGAGCAGAGGGGGAAATCTCATGATGATGATGATGATGATGATGATGATGATGATGATGAAGAAGAAGAAGATCTCTCATAGTGAACCAGGGCCTCGTGATGCAGCCGACCAAAACAACATCTCGGGTCTGTCTGTTGATAGCTGGAAGCTGATTGGTCGACAAGGGCCTGGATTTTCTAGACCCACAGAGCTGATAGAGGTTCCAGTATGTTATTGTTTCTGTAGTAACAGCTCACACAGGGAATTTGAGGAATTTTCTTCTGGACTTCTTCCTCTACATCCACATGTTGTTCCTCGTTACTAAATTTCTTGATTTTTTTTTTTCTTCTCCAATCTTGGAATCCAAATTCCTTTTCAACGTTTTTCCAGTCATTATTTTTTCCTTCTGCTCGTCCTTTTCTTCTGAGGTGGCTAATGGTAAGAAAGTCCTATATCTTGAACATCTTCTGGTCAGAAGAAGATGCTACTAAACCCACAGAAATGAAACAAATACAAAGCCGGGTGTTGTGAATCTGCCTGGTCTAAAGATGCCTGGACTCCACATGCAGCAGCTCGCAGATCTTTCAATCATATCTTCAGGGATGTAAACTGCAGACTGACTTCAGATCACCTGGACAGGAGCACCATAGAACAATGCCTTGCTCTCATACAGGACTGACCAAACCTCCACCTCTGACCTCCACCTCTCCCATTCTCTATTATTATAATTATTATTATTATTATTTAAAGAACAAATCAGATGCCACATCCTGCTGGGGGACGAGCTTTCTGCACAGAGGATGACTAGCATTATAAATCCTCACAGTGATCATTAAGAGAATTGACCTCATGGCTCTCAGGTCCTGGTCACTGCACTTCCTGTTGTCATTATACTGTTATTAGTGTGTAACTGTGGAGTCTGTCATGGTGTCATTCCTCAGATCAACTGCAACTGGAACTGAAGGTAAGGAGCTGATCTGTAGCATTGGTATTCTCCACTTTTTTAAAAGGGTGGAGCTAGGCATACACAGTGTGACCAAACAATTGTGCGCCCCAACAATTACACCCGTGTCCACATGTCCTCCTCACTGCTGCCATTTACGCCTGAAGCACAGAGTTGTATAGAACTTCTCTGTGTGCTATAGCGTTACAATTTCTCTTCACTGGATCTGCACACACTGTTGCAGCATGACAAAACCCCTGAACTCCATGAAGACGTGGTGTGGAGGTGAAGGCTGGAGAAAGTGGAACATCTGGAGTGTCCTGCACAGAGCTCTGACTCAACCCCACTGAACACCTTCGGGCTGAACTGGAACTGGAGCTTCATCAACATCCCAACATCAGAGTCTGATCTCACTAATGCTCATGTAGCTGACTGAATTCACACAAATCCCAAAAGCCACACTTTAAAATACTATACTGGTTTAGCCATGTTCTCCTGCTGGAAGCTGAAGCTCCGTCCCTTACAGACTGGACCAGGATTAGCAGGACTAGCTTGTATATGGCTCCATCCATCTTGCCCTCAACACTGGTTAGTTCCTCAGTCTCTGCTGATTAAAAAAAAGCATGACTATGCTCCACTGTTACTCAACCCTACTCAACACCTTTGGGATGAACAGGAACACCGACTGAACCCTTCAGCATGAACAGAGAGTTCATGCTAGCTCGTTTAACGCAGTGTGAATGTTTCTAGAAATACAGCCCAGTCTTTTAAATAGATCAGCTGATGTTAGCAAGCTAATGATGACCGAAGATGACAGAGTTCCATGAAGACCTAACGGATCTCTGACGGAGCTCAAACTCCAGCTGTTGCAAATTGCTAGCGACCTGCTTAATAATGTTATGATCACAAGCATAGCATGGCTAATTTTATATTTCACAAAATATTTCAACATTAGACTGTACGACGCTACCAAACTGACGTGTCACCTGATCTGAGCCGGTTCTGCTGATGAAGGGGCAAGCTTACTTTGTTCCATTTTTTGCAAAACCAGCCCTGAGGTTTAAAAACTGAGGTTTCAGCAATGTTACCTAAATTCACTCTCTTATTTCTCTGATAGAGCTTCAGTGGGACATCCTGAATAAGCTAGTGTCTCCTGAGAGAGAGAGAGAGAGAGAGAGAGAGAGAGAAAGAAAGAAAGAAGGAAAGAAAGAAAGGCTTTCTTTATAGCCTGTAGCCGTGGATTACTGGCTCTTGGTGCATTTCTTTAATTCAGGTCTTTGTTCATTCTCTCTCTCTCTCTCTCTCTCTCTCTCTCTCTCTCTCTCTCTCTCATTCACACAGTGGAGATGTGCAGGTAGTGTGAAGTGTGAGTTATTTCAGAGAGTGCAAAGAGAGTTAGCACTTAGCAGGGGAGAGATATGAGAAGCCAGATTAAAGGAAGTGAATGAAAAATGAAATGAAGTGGAAGAGTATTTTTTTCTCCTTTACAGTAAATCGACTGACATTTCATTTTTCATTCAGTTTGTCTTTCATCAACAGGAGCAGCTCTGATAACACTGTGTGAAACTCATTTGGGGGATTTTTTTTTTTTCGCCATGTGATGACTCTTTTGTTCTGTAGTGTATATCCATGCTGAGTTTTATCCTCGAGCTACAAAGTGAAAGAAATAAGACAGTGTTCTGTTCTAGCTAGCAGCTTATATATTCAGTGTGTTAGTTCAGAGTGTGTTAGTTCAAATTGTGTGTTAGTTCAGTGTGTGTTAGTTCAGGTGTGTTAGTTCAGAGTGTGTTAGTTCAGGTGTGTTAGTTCAGTGTGTGTTAGTTCAGGGGTGTTAGTTCAAATGTGTTAGTTCAGAGTGTGTTAGTTCAGAGTGTGTTAGTTCAGAGTGTGTTAGTTGTGTGTGTTAGTTCAGAGTGTGTTAGTTCAGTGTGTGTTAGTTCAGAGTGTGTTAGTTCAGTGTGTGTTAGTTCAGTGTGTGTTAGTTCAGTGTGTGTTAGTTCAGAGTGTGTTAGTTCAGAGTGTGTTAGTTCAGTGTGTGTTAGTTCAGAGTGTGTTAGTTCAGAGTGTGTTAGTTCAGTGTGTGTTAGTTCAGTGTGTTAGTTCAGAGTGTGTTAGTTCAGTGTGTGTTAGTTCAGAGTGTGTTAGTTCAGTGTGTTAGTTCAGTGTGTGTTAGTTCAGTGTGTGTTAGTTCAAAGTGTGTTAGTTCAGAGTGTGTTAGTTCAGAGTGTGTTAGTTCAGTGTGTGTTAGTTCAGAGTGTGTTAGTTCAGTGTGTGTTAGTTCAGAGTGTGTTAGTTCAGTGTGTTAGTTCAGTGTGTGTTAGTTCAGAGTGTGTTAGTTCAGTGTGTGTTAGTTCAGAGTGTATTATTTCAGTGTGTTAGTTCAGTGTGTGTTAGTTCAGAGTGTGTTAGTTCAGAGTGTATTATTTCAGTGTGTTAGTTGAGTGTGTGTTAGTTCAGTGTGTGTTAGTTCAGAGTGTGTTAGTTCAGTGTGTGTTAGTTCAGAGTGTATTATTTCAGTGTGTTAGTTCAGTGTGTGTTAGTTCAGAGTGTGTTAGTTCAGAGTGTATTATTTCAGTGTGTTAGTTCAGAGTGTGTTAGTTCAGAGTGTGTTAGTTCAGAGTGTATTATTTCAGTGTGTTAGTTCAGTGTGTGTTAGTTCAGTGTGTTAGTTCAGTGTGTGTTAGTTCAGAGTGTGTTAGTTCAGAGTGTGTTAGTTCAGTGTGTTAGTTCAGAGTGCGTTAGTTCAGAGTGTGTTAGTTCAGTGTGTTAGTTCAGTGTGTTAGTTCAGAGTGTGTTAGTTCAGAGTGTGTTAGTTCAGTGTGTTAGTTCAGAGTGTGTTAGTTCAGTGTGTGTTAGTTCAGTGTGTTAGTTCAGAGTGTGTTAGTTCAGAGTGTGTTAGTTCAGTGTGTTAGTTCAGTGTGTGTTAGTTCAGAGTGTGTTAGTTCAGTGTGTGTTAGTTCAGAGTGTGTTAGTTCAGAGTGTGTTAGTTCAGTGTGTTAGTCCAGAGTGTGTTAGTGTGTTCGTTCAGAGTGTGTTAGTTCAGTGTGTTAGCTCAGTGTGTTAGTTCAGAGTATGTTAGTTTAGAGTGTGTTAGTTCAGTGTGTTAGTTCAGAGTGTGTTAGTTCAGTGTGTTAGTTCAGAGTGTGTTAGTTCAGAGTGTGTTAGTTCAGAGTGTGTTAGTTCAGAGTGTGTTAGTTCAGTGTGTGTTAGTTCAGAGTGTGTTAATTCAGTGTGTGTTAGTTCAGAGTGTGTTAGTTCAGAGTGTGTTAGTTCAGTGTGTTAGTTCAGAGTGTGTTAGTTCAGTGTGTTAGTTCAGAGTGTGTTAGTTCAGTGTGTGTTAGTTCAGTGTGTTAGTTCAGAGTGTGTTAGTTCAGAGTGTGTTAGTTCAGTGTGTGTTAGTTCAGTGTGTGTTAGTTCAGAGTGTGTTAGTTCAGAGTGTGTTAGTTCAGTGTGTGTTAGTTCAGTGTGTGTTAGTTCAGAGTGTGTTAGTTCAGTGTGTGTTAGTTCAGAGTGTGTTAGTTCAGTGTGTTAGTTCAGAGTGTGTTAGTTCAGTGTGTTAGTTCAGAGTGTGTTAGTTAGAGTGTGTTAGTTCAGTGTGTTAGTTCAGTGTGTTAGTTCAGAGTGTGTTAGTTCAGTGTGTTAGTTCAGTGTGTGTTAGTTTAGGGTGTGTTAGTTCAGTGTGTTAGTTCAGTGTGTTAGTTCAGAGTGTCTTAGTTCAGTGTGTTAGTTCAGTGTGTGTTAGTTCAGTGTGTTAGTTCAGAGTGTGTCAGTTCAGTGTGTGTCGTTTCAGAGTGTGTTAGTTCAGTGTGTTAGTTCAGTGTGTTAGTTCAGAGTGTGTTAGTTCAGAGTGTGTTAGTTCAGTGTGTGTTAGTTCAGAGTGTGTTAGTTCAGTGTGTTAGTTCAGTGTGTGTTAGTTCAGAGTGTGTTAGTTCAGTGTGTGTTAGTTCAGAGTGTGTTAGTTCAGAGTGTGTTAGTTCAGAGTGTGTTAGTTCAGTGTGTGTTAGTTCAGAGTGTGTTAATTCAGTGTGTGTTAGTTCAGAGTGTGTTAGTTCAGAGTGTGTTAGTTCAGTGTGTTAGTTCAGAGTGTGTTAGTTCAGTGTGTGTTAGTTCAGAGTGTGTTAGTTCAGAGTGTGTTAGTTCAGTGTGTGTTAGTTCAGAGTGTGTTAGTTCAGTGTGTTAGTTCAGAGTGTGTTAGTTTAGTGTGTTAGTTCAGTGTGTGTTAGTTCAGTGTGTGTTAGTTCAATGTGTTAGTTCAGAGTGTGTTAGTTCAGAGTGTGTTAGTCCAGTGTGTGTTAGTTCAGAGTGTGTTAGTTCAGAGTGTGTTAGTTCAGTGTGTGTTAGTTCAGTGTGTGTTAGTTCAGAGTGTGTTAGTTCAGAGTGTGTTAGTTCAGTGTGTGTTAGTTCAGTGTGTGTTAGTTCAGAGTGTGTTAGTTCAGAGTGTGTTAGTTCAGTGTGTTAGTCCAGAGTGTGTTAGTTTAGAGTGTGTTAGTTCAGTGTGTGTTAGTTCAGTGTGTGTTAGTTCAGAGTGTGTTAGTTCAGTGTGTGTTAGTTCAGAGTGTATTATTTCAGTGTGTTAGTTCAGTGTGTGTTAGTTCAGTGTGTTAGTTCAGAGTGTGTTAGTTCAGAGTGTGTTAGTTCAGTGTGTGTTAGTTCAGTGTGTGTTAGTTCAGTGTGTGTTATTTCAGTGTGTTAGTTCAGAGTGTGTTAGTTCAGTGTGTGTTAGTTCAGAGTGTGTTAGTTCAGTGTGTTAGTTCAGAGTGTGTTAGTTCATAGTGTGTTAGTTCAGTGTGTGTTAGTTCAGTGTGTGTTAGTTCAGTGTGTGTTATTTCAGTGTGTTAGTTCAGAGTGTGTTAGTTCAGTGTGTGTTAGTTCAGAGTGTGTTAGTTCAGAGTGTGTTAGTTCAGTGTGTTAGTTCAGAGTGTGTTAGTTCAGAGTGTGTTAGTTCAGTGTGTTAGTCCAGAGTGTGTTAGTTCAGTGTGTTAGTTCAGAGTGTGTTAGTTCAGTGTGTTAGTCCAGAGTGTATTAGTTCAGTGTGTTAGTTCAGAGTGTGTTAGTTCAGTGTGTTAGTTCAGAGTGTGTTAGTTCAGAGTGTGTTAGTTCAGTGTCTGTTAGTTCAGTGTGTGTTAGTTCAGTGTGTGTTATTTCAGTGTGTTAGTTCAGAGTGTGTTAGTTCAGTGTGTGTTAGTTCAGTGTGTGTTAGTTCAGAGTGTGTTAGTTCAGTGTGTTAGTTCAGAGTGTGTTAGTTCAGAGTGTGTTAGTTCAGTGTGTTAGTTCAGAGTGTGTTAGTTCAGAGTGTGTTAGTTCAGTGTGTGTTAGTTCAGTGTGTGTTAGTTCAGTGTGTGTTAGTTCAGAGTGTGTTAGTTCAGTGTGTTAGTTCAGAGTGTGTTAGTTCAGTGTGTTAGTCCAGAGTGTATTAGTTCAGTGTGTTAGTCCAGAGTGTGTTAGTTCAGTGTGTTAGTTCAGAGTGTGTTAGTTCAGAGTGTGTTAGTTCAGAGTGTGTTAGTTCAGTGTCTTAGTTCAGAGTGTGTTAGTTTAGTGTGTGTTAGTTCAGAGTGTGTTAGTTCAGAGTGTGTTAGTTCAGTGTGTGTTAGTTCAGAGTGTGTTAGTTCAGAGTGTGTTAGTTCAGTGTGTGTTAGTTCAGAGTGTGTTAGTTCAGAGTGTGTTAGTTCAGAGTGTGTTAGTTCAGAGTGTGTTAGTTCAGAGTGTGTTAGTTCAGTGTGTGTTAGTTCAGTGTGTGTTAGTTCAGAGTGTGTTAGTTCAGAGTGTGTTAGTTCAATGTGTTAGTTCAGAGTGTGTTAGTTCAGTGTGTTAGTTCAGTGTGTTATTTCAGAGTGTGTCAGTTCAGAGTGTGTCAGTTCAGTGTGTTAGTTCAGAGTGTGTTATTTCAGTGTGTTATTTCAGTGTGTTATTTCAGTGTGTTAGTTCAGTGTGTTAGTTCAGAGGGTGTTAGTTCAGTGTGTTAGTTCAGTGTGTGTTAGTTCAGAGTGTTAGTTCAGTGTGTTAGTTCAGAGTGTGTTAGTTCAGTGTGTGTTAGTTCAGAGTGTGTTAGTTCAGTGTGTGTTAGTTCAGAGTGTGTTAGTTCAGAGTGTGTTAGTTCAGAGTGTGTTAGTTCAGTGTGTGTTATTTCAGTGTGTTAGTTCAGTGTGTTAGTTCAGTGTGTGTTAGTTCAGTGTGTTAGTTCAGTGTGTGTTAGTTCAGAGTGTGTTAGTTCAGTGTGTGTTAGTTCAGTGTGTGTTAGTTCAGAGTGTGTTAGTCCAGAGTGTGTTAGTTCAGTGTGTTAGTTCAGAGTGTGTTAGTTCAGTGTGTTAGTTCAGAGTGTGTTAGTTCAGAGTGTGTTAGTTCAGAGTGTGTTATTTCAGTGTTTGTTAGTTCAGTGTGTGTTATTTCAGAGTGTGTTAGTTCAGTGTGTGTTAGTTCAGTGTGTGTTCGTTCAGAGTGTGTTAGTTCAGTGTGTTAGTTCAGAGTGTGTTAGTTCAGTGTGTTAGTTCTGAGTGTGTTAGTTCAGAGTGTGTTAGTTCAGTGTGTTAGTTCAGAGTGTGTTATTTCAGTGTTTGTTAGTTCAGTGTGTGTTATTTCAGAGTGTGTTAGTTCAGTGTGTGTTAGTTCAGTGTGTGTTAGTTCAGTGTGTGTTAGTTCAGTGTGTTAGTTCAGAGTGTGTTAGTTCAGTGTGTTAGTTCAGAGTGTGTTAGTTCAGAGTGTGTTAGTTCAGTGTGTTAGTTCAGAGTGTGTTAGTTCAGAGTGTGTTAGTTCAGTGTGTGTTAGTTCAGTGTGTGTTCGTTCAGTCTGTGTTAGTTCAGTGTGTTAGTTCAGAGTGTGTTAGTCCAGAGTGTGTTAGTTCAGTGTGTTAGTTCAGAGTGTGTTAGTTCAGAGTGTGTTAGTTCAGAGTGTGTTAGTTCAGTGTGTTAGTTCAGAGTGTGTTAGTTCAGTGTGTGTTATTTCAGTGTTTGTTAGTTCAGTGTGTGTTATTTCAGAGTGTGTTAGTTCAGAGTGTGTTAGTTCAGTGTGTGTTCGTTCAGAGTGTGTTAGTTCAGAGTGTGTTCGTTCAGTGTGTGTTCGTTCAGTGTGTGTTAGTTCAGTGTGTGTTCGTTCAGAGTGTGTTAGTTCAGAGTGTGTTATTTCAGTGTGTGTTAGTTCAGTGTGTGTTAGTTCAGAGTGTGTTAGTTCAGAGTGTGTTAGTTCAGTGTGTTAGTTCAGAGTGTGTTAGTTCAGTGTGTTAGTTCAGAGTGTGTTATTTCAGTGTGTTAGTTCAGAGTGTTAGTTCAGTGTGTTAGTTCAGTGTGTGTTAGTTCAGTGTGTGTTAGTTCAGTGTGTTAGTTCAGTGTGTTAGTTCAGAGTGTGTTAGTTCAATGTGTTAGTTCAGAGTGTGTTAGTTCAGAGTGTGTTAGTTCAGAGTGTGTTAGTTCAGAGTGTGTTATTTCAGTGTTTGTTAGTTCAGTGTGTGTTAGTTCAGAGTGTGTTAGTTCAGAGTGTGTTAGTTCAGTGTGTTAGTTCAGTGTGTTAGTTCAGAGTGTGTTAGTTCAATGTGTTAGTTCAGAGTGTGTTAGTTCAGTGTGTTAGTTCAGTGTGTTAGTTCAGAGTGTGTCAGTTCAGAGTGTGTTAGTTCAGTGTGTTAGTTCAGAGTGTGTTATTTCAGTGTGTTAGTTCAGAGTGTGTTAGTTCAGTGTGTTAGTTCAGAGTGTGTTATTTCAGTGTGTTTGTTCAGAGTGTGTTATTTCAGTGTGTTTGTTCAGTGTGTTAGTTCAGAGTGTGTTATTTCAGTGTGTTAGTTCAGTGTGTTAGTTCAGAGTGTGTCAGTTCAGAGTGTGTTAGTTCAGTGTGTTAGTTCAGAGTGTGTTATTTCAGTGTGTTTGTTCAGAGTGTGTTATTTCAGTGTGTTTGTTCAGTGTGTTAGTTCAGAGTGTGTTATTTCAGTGTGTTAGTTCAGTGTGTTAGTTCAGAGTGTGTCAGTTCAGAGTGTGTTAGTTCAGTGTGTTAGTTCAGAGTGTGTTAGTTCAGTGTGTTAGTTCAGAGTGTGTTAGTTCAGAGTGTGTTAGTTCAGTGTGTTAGTTCAGAGTGTGTTATTTCAGTGTGTTAGTTCAGAGTGTGTTAGTTCAGTGTGTTAGTTCAGTGTGTTAGTTCAGTGTGTTAGTTCAGTGTGTTAGTTCAGAGTGTGTTAGTTCAATGTGTTAGTTCAGAGTGTGTTAGTTCAGTGTGTTAGTTCAGAGTGTGTTTTAGTTCAGAGTGTGTTAGTTCAGTGTGTTAGTTCAGAGTGTGTTATTTCAGTGTGTTAGTTCAGTGTGTGTCAGTTCAGAGTGTGTTAGTTCAGTGTGTGTTAGTTCAGTGTGTTAGTTCAGTGTGTGTTAGTTCAGAGTGTGTTAGTTCAGTGTGTGTTAGTTCAGTGTGTGTTATTTGAGTGTGTTAGTTCAGTGTGTGTTAGTTCAGTGTGTGTTATTTGAGTGTGTTAGTTCAGAGTGTGTTAGTTCAGTGTGTGTTAGTTCAGTGTGTGTTATTTGAGTGTGTTAGTTCAGAGTGTGTTAGTTCAGAGTGTGTTAGTTCAGTGTGTTAGTCCAGAGTGTGTTAGTTCAGTGTGTTCGTTCAGAGTGTGTTAGTTCAGTGTGTTAGTTCAGTGTGTTAGTTCAGAGTGTGTTAGTTCAGAGTGTGTTAGTTCAGTGTGTGTTATTTCAGTGTGTTAGTTCAGTGTGTGTTAGTTCAGAGTGTGTTAGTTCAGTGTGTGTTAGTTCAGTGTGTTAGTTCAGAGTGTGTTAGTTCAGTGTGTTAGTTCAGAGTGTGTTATTTGAGTGTGTTAGTTCAGAGTGTGTTAGTTCAGTGTGTGTTAGTTCAGTGTGTGTTATTTGAGTGTGTTAGTTCAGTGTGTGTTAGTTCAGTGTGTTAGTTCAGAGTGTGTTAGTTCAGAGTGTGTTAGTTCAGTGTGTGTTAGTTCAGTGTGTGTTATTTCAGTGTGTTAGTTCAGAGTGTGTTAGTTCAGTGTGTGTTAGTTCAGAGTGTGTTAGTTCAGTGTGTTAGTTCAGAGTGTGTTAGTTCAGTGTGTGTTAGTTCAGTGTGTGTTAGTTCAGTGTGTGTTATTTCAGTGTGTTAGTTCAGAGTGTGTTAGTTCAGTGTGTGTTAGTTCAGAGTGTGTTAGTTCAGAGTGTGTTAGTTCAGTGTGTTAGTCCAGAGTGTGTTAGTTCAGTGTGTTAGTTCAGAGTGTGTTATTTCAGTGTGTTAGTTCAGTGTGTGTCAGTTCAGAGTGTGTTAGTTCAGTGTGTTTTAGTTCAGTGTGTTAGTTCAGTGTGTGTTAGTTCAGAGTGTGTTAGTTCAGAGTGTGTTAGTTCAGAGTGTGTTAGTTCAGTGTGTGTTAGTTCAGTGTGTGTTATTTGAGTGTGTTAGTTCAGTGTGTGTTAGTTCAGTGTGTGTTATTTGAGTGTGTTAGTTCAGAGTGTGTTAGTTCAGTGTGTGTTAGTTCAGTGTGTGTTATTTGAGTGTGTTAGTTCAGAGTGTGTTAGTTCAGAGTGTGTTAGTTCAGTGTGTTAGTCCAGAGTGTGTTAGTTCAGTGTGTTCGTTCAGAGTGTGTTAGTTCAGTGTGTGTTAGTTCAGTGTGTTAGTTCAGAGTGTGTTAGTTCAGAGTGTGTTAGTTCAGTGTGTGTTAGTTCAGTGTGTGTTATTTCAGTGTGTTAGTTCAGAGTGTGTTAGTTCAGTGTGTGTTAGTTCAGAGTGTGTTAGTTCAGTGTGTTAGTTCAGAGTGTGTTAGTTCAGTGTGTGTTAGTTCAGTGTGTGTTAGTTCAGTGTGTGTTATTTCAGTGTGTTAGTTCAGAGTGTGTTAGTTCAGTGTGTGTTAGTTCAGAGTGTGTTAGTTCAGAGTGTGTTAGTTCAGTGTGTTAGTCCAGAGTGTGTTAGTTCAGTGTGTTAGTTCAGAGTGTGTTATTTCAGTGTGTTAGTTCAGTGTGTGTCAGTTCAGAGTGTGTTAGTTCAGTGTGTTTTAGTTCAGTGTGTTAGTTCAGTGTGTGTTAGTTCAGAGTGTGTTAGTTCAGAGTGTGTTAGTTCAGTGTGTGTTAGTTCAGTGTGTGTTATTTGAGTGTGTTAGTTCAGTGTGTGTTAGTTCAGTGTGTGTTATTTGAGTGTGTTAGTTCAGAGTGTGTTAGTTCAGTGTGTGTTAGTTCAGTGTGTGTTATTTGAGTGTGTTAGTTCAGAGTGTGTTAGTTCAGAGTGTGTTAGTTCAGTGTGTTAGTCCAGAGTGTGTTAGTTCAGTGTGTTCGTTCAGAGTGTGTTAGTTCAGTGTGTTAGTTCAGTGTGTTAGTTCAGAGTGTGTTAGTTCAGAGTGTGTTAGTTCAGAGTGTGTTAGTTCAGTGTGTGTTATTTCAGTGTGTTAGATCAGTGTGTGTTAGTTCAGTGTGTGTTAGTTCAGAGTGTGTTAGTTCAGTGTGTGTTAGTTCAGTGTGTTAGTTCAGAGTGTGTTAGTTCAGTGTGTTAGTTCAGAGTGTGTTATTTGAGTGTGTTAGTTCAGAGTGTGTTAGTTCAGTGTGTGTTAGTTCAGTGTGTGTTATTTGAGTGTGTTAGTTCAGTGTGTGTTAGTTCAGTGTGTTAGTTCAGAGTGTGTTAGTTCAGAGTGTGTTAGTTCAGTGTGTGTTAGTTCAGTGTGTTAGTTCAGAGTGTGTTAGTTCAGTGTGTGTTAGTTCAGTGTGTGTTAGTTCAGTGTGTGTTATTTCAGTGTGTTAGTTCAGAGTGTGTTAGTTCAGTGTGTGTTAGTTCAGTGTGTTAGTCCAGAGTGTGTTAGTTCAGTGTGTTAGTTCAGAGTGTGTTAGTTCAGTGTGTTAGTCCAGAGTGTATTAGTTCAGTGTGTTAGTCCAGAGTGTGTTAGTTCAGTTTGTTAGTTCAGAGTGTGTTAGTTCAGAGTGTGTTAGTTCAAAGTGTGTTAGTTCAGAGTGTGTTAGTTCAGAGTGTGTTAGTTCAGAGTGTGTTAGTTCAGAGTGTGTTAGTTCAGAGTGTGTTAGTTCAGTGTGTGTTAGTTCAGAATGTGTTAGTTCAGTGTCTTAGTTCAGAGTGTGTTAGTTCAGTGTGTGTTAGTTCAAAGTGTGTTAGTTCAGAGTGTGTTAGTCCAGAGTGTGTTAGTTCAGTGTGTGTTAGTTCAGAGTGTGTTAGTTCAGAGTGTGTTAGTTCAGAGTGTGTTAGTTCAGTGTGTGTTAGTTCAGTGTGTTAGTTCAGAGTGTGTTAGTTCAGAGTGTGTTAGTTCAGTGTGTGTTAGTTCAGAGTGTGTTAGTTCAGTGTCTTAGTTCAGAGTGTGTTAGTTCAGAGTGTGTTAGTTCAGAGTGTGTTAGTTCAGTGTGTGTTAGTTCAGAGTGTGTTATTTCAGTGTGTGTTAGTTCAGAGTGTGTTAGTTCAGAGTGTGTTAGTTCAGAGTGTGTTAGTTCAGTGTGTGTTAGTTCAGAGTGTGTTATTTCAGTGTGTGTTAGTTCAGTGTGTGTTAGTTCAGAGTGTGTTAGTTCAGTGTGTTAGTTCAGTGTGTTAGTTCAGAGTGTGTTAGTTCAGTGTGTGTTAGTTCAGAGTGTGTTAGTTCAGTGTGTTAGTTCAGAGTGTGTTAGTTCAGTGTGTGTTAGTTCAGAGTGTGTTAGTTCAGTGTCTTAGTTCAGAGTGTGTTAGTTCAGAGTGTGTTAGTTCAGTGTGTGTTAGTTCAGAGTGTGTTATTTCAGTGTGTGTTAGTTCAGTGTGTGTTAGTTCAGAGTGTGTTAGTTCAGTGTGTTAGTTCAGAGTGTGTTAGTTCAGAGTGTGTTAGTTCAGAGTGTGTTAGTTCAGTGTCTTAGTTCAGTGTGTGTTAGTTCAGAGTGTGTTAGTTCAGAGTGTGTTAGTTCAGAGTGTGTTAGTTCAGTGTGTGTTAGTTCAGAGTGTGTTATTTCAGTGTGTGTTAGTTCAGTGTGTGTTAGTTCAGAGTGTGTTAGTTCAGTGTGTTAGTTCAGAGTGTGTTAGTTCAGAGTGTGTTAGTTCAGAGTGTGTTAGTTCAGTGTGTTAGTTCAGAGTGTGTTAGTTCAGAGTGTGTTAGTTCAGTGTGTGTTAGTTCAGAGTGTGTTAGTTCAGTGTGTGTTAGTTCAGTGTGTGTTAGTTCAGTGTGTTAGTTCAGAGTGTGTTAGTTCAGAGTGTGTTAGTTCAGTGTGTTAGTTCAGAGTGTGTTAGTTCAGTGTGTTAGTTCAGAGTGTGTTAGTTCAGTGCGTGTTAGTTCAGAGTGTGTTAGTTCAGAGTGTTAGTTCAGAGTGTGTTAGTTCAGTGTGTGTTAGTTCAGAGTGTGTTAGTTCAGAGTGTGTTAGTTCAGAGTGTGTTAGTTCAGTGTGTGTTAGTTCAGTGTGTGTTAGTTCAGAGTGTGTTAGTTCAGAGTGTGTTAGTTCAGTGTGTGTTAGTTCAGAGTGTGTTAGTTCAGTGTGTTAGTTCAGAGTGTGTTAGTTCAGAGTGTGTTAGTTCAGTGTGTTAGTTCAGTGTGTTAGTTCAGAGTGTGTTAGTTCAGTGTGTGTTAGTTCAGTGTGTGTTAGTTCAGAGTGTGTTAGTTCAGTGTGTGTTAGTTCAGAGTGTGTTAGTTCAGTGTGTGTTAGTTCAGAGTGTGTTAGTTCAGTGTGTGTTAGTTCAGTGTGTGTTAGTTCAGAGTGTGTTAGTTCAGTGTGTGTTAGTTCAGAGTGTGTTAGTTCAGAGTGTGTTAGTTCAGAGTGTGTTAGTTCAGTGTGTTAGTTCAATGTGTGTTAGTTCAATGTGTGTTAGTTCAGTGTGTTAGTTCAGAGTGTGTTAGTTCAGAGTGTGTTAGTTCAGTGTGTGTTAGTTCAGTGTGTGTTAGTTCAGAGTGTGTTAGTTCAGAGTGTGTTAGTTCAGTGTGTTAGTTCAGAGTGTGTTAGTTCAGTGTGTGTTAGTTCAGTGTGTGTTAGTTCAGAGTGTGTTAGTTCAGAGTGTGTTAGTTCAGTGTGTTAGTTCAGTGTGTGTTAGTTCAGAGTGTGTTAGTTCAGTGTGTTAGTTCAGTGTGTGTTAGTTCAGTGTGTGTTAGTTCAGTGTGTTAGTTCAGAGTGTGTTAGTTCAGTGTGTGTTAGTTCAGTGTGTGTTAGTTCAGTGTGTTAGTTCAGAGTGTGTTAGTTCAGTGTGTGTTAGTTCAGTGTGTTAGTTCAGTGTGTGTTAGTTCAGAGTGTGTTAGTTCAGTGTGTTAGTTCAGAGTGTGTTAGTTCAGTGTGTGTTAGTTCAGTGTGTGTTAGTTCAGAGTGTGTTAGTTCAGAGTGTGTTAGTTCAGAGTGTGTTAGTTCAGTGTGTGTTAGTTCAGAGTGTGTTAGTTCAGTGTGTTAGTTCAGTGTGTTAGTTCAGTGTGTGTTTGTTCAGAGTGTGTTAGTTCAGTGTGTTAGTTCAGTGTGTGTTAGTTCAGTGTGTGTTAGTTCAGTGTGTTAGTTCAGAGTGTGTTAGTTCAGTGTGTGTTAGTTCAGTGTGTGTTAGTTCAGTGTGTTAGTTCAGAGTGTGTTAGTTCAGTGTGTGTTAGTTCAGTGTGTTAGTTCAGTGTGTGTTAGTTCAGAGTGTGTTAGTTCAGTGTGTTAGTTCAGTGTGTGTTAGTTCAGTGTGTGTTAGTTCAGTGTGTGTTAGTTCAGAGTGTGTTAGTTCAGTGTGTTAGTTCAGTGTGTGTTAGTTCAGAGTGTGTTAGTTCAGTGTGTTAGTTCAGTGTGTGTTAGTTCAGAGTGTGTTAGTTCAGAGTGTGTTAGTTCAGAGTGTGTTAGTTCAGTGTGTGTTAGTTCAGAGTGTGTTAGTTCAGAGTGTGTTAGTTCAGTGTGTGTTAGTTCAGAGTGTGTTAGTTCAGTGTGTGTTAGTTCAGTGTGTGTTAGTTCAGTGTGTGTTAGTTCAGTGTGTGTTAGTTCAGAGTGTGTTAGTTCAGTGTGTTAGTTCAGAGTGTGTTAGTTCAGTGTGTGTTAGTTCAGTGTGTGTTAGTTCAGAGTGTGTTAGTTCAGAGTGTGTTAGTTCAGTGTGTTAGTTCAGTGTGTGTTAGTTCAGAGTGTGTTAGTTCAGTGTGTTAGTTCAGTGTGTGTTAGTTCAGTGTGTGTTAGTTCAGTGTGTTAGTTCAGAGTGTGTTAGTTCAGTGTGTGTTAGTTCAGTGTGTGTTAGTTCAGTGTGTTAGTTCAGAGTGTGTTAGTTCAGTGTGTGTTAGTTCAGTGTGTTAGTTCAGTGTGTGTTAGTTCAGAGTGTGTTAGTTCAGTGTGTTAGTTCAGAGTGTGTTAGTTCAGTGTGTGTTAGTTCAGTGTGTGTTAGTTCAGAGTGTGTTAGTTCAGAGTGTGTTAGTTCAGTGTGTTAGTTCAGTGTGTGTTAGTTCAGAGTGTGTTAGTTCAGTGTGTTAGTTCAGTGTGTTAGTTCAGTGTGTGTTTGTTCAGAGTGTGTTAGTTCAGTGTGTTAGTTCAGTGTGTGTTAGTTCAGTGTGTGTTAGTTCAGTGTGTTAGTTCAGAGTGTGTTAGTTCAGTGTGTGTTAGTTCAGTGTGTGTTAGTTCAGTGTGTTAGTTCAGAGTGTGTTAGTTCAGTGTGTGTTAGTTCAGTGTGTTAGTTCAGTGTGTGTTAGTTCAGAGTGTGTTAGTTCAGTGTGTGTTAGTTCAGTGTGTGTTAGTTCAGTGTGTTAGTTCAGAGTGTGTTAGTTCAGTGTGTGTTAGTTCAGTGTGTGTTAGTTCAGTGTGTTAGTTCAGAGTGTGTTAGTTCAGAGTGTGTTAGTTCAGAGTGTGTTAGTTCAGTGTGTTAGTTCAGTGTGTGTTAGTTCAGAGTGTGTTAGTTCAGTGTGTGTTAGTTCAGAGTGTGTTAGTTCAGTGTGTGTTAGTTCAAAGTGTGTTAGTTCAGAGTGTGTTAGTTCAGAGTGTGTTAGTTCAGTGTGTGTTAGTTCAGAGTGTGTTAGTTCAGTGTGTGTTAGTTCAGAGTGTGTTATTTCAGTGTGTGTTAGTTCAGTGTGTTAGTTTAGAGTGTGTTAGTTCAGTGTGTTAGTTCAGAGTGTGTTATTTCAGTGTGTTAGTTCAGTGTGTGTCAGTTCAGAGTGTGTTAGTTCAGTGTGTGTTAGTTCAGAGTGTGTTAGTTCAGTGTGTTAGTTCAGTGTGTGTTAGTTCAGAGTGTGTTAGTTCAGTGTGTGTTAGTTCAGTGTGTTAGTTCAGAGTGTGTTAGTTCAGAGTGTGTTAGTTCAGTGTGTTAGTTCAGTGTGTGTTAGTTCAGAGTGTGTTAGTTCAGTGTGTGTTAGTTCAGAGTGTGTTAGTTCAGTGTGTGTTAGTTCAAAGTGTGTTAGTTCAGAGTGTGTTAGTTCAGAGTGTGTTAGTTCAGTGTGTGTTAGTTCAGAGTGTGTTAGTTCAGTGTGTGTTAGTTCAGAGTGTGTTATTTCAGTGTGTGTTAGTTCAGTGTGTTAGTTTAGAGTGTGTTAGTTCAGTGTGTTAGTTCAGTGTGTGTGAGTTCAGAGTGTGTTAGTTCTTTGTGTTAGTTCAGTGTGTTAGTTCAGAGTGTGTTAGTTCAGTGTGTGTTAGTTCAGTGTGTGTTTGTTCAGTGTGTTAGTTCAGTGTGTGTTAGTTCAGTGTGTTAGTTTAGAGTGTGTTAGTTCAGTGTGTTAGTTCAGTGTGTGTGAGTTCAGTGTGTTAGTTCAGAGTGTGTTAGTTCAGAGTGTGTTAGTTCAGTGTGTTAGTTCAGAGTGTGTTAGTTCAGAGTGTGTTAGTTCAGTGTGTTAGTTCAGAGTGTGTTATTTCAGTGTGTTAGTTCAGAGTGTGTTAGTTCAGAGTGTGTTATTTCAGTGTGTTAGTTCAGAGTGTGTTAGTTCAGAGTGTGTTATTTCAGTGTGTTAGTTCAGAGTGTGTTAGTTCAGAGTGTGTTATTTCAGTGTGTTAGTTCAGAGTGTTAGTTCAGAGTGTGTTAGTTCAGTGTGTGTTAGTTCAGTGTGTGTTAGTTCAGAGTCTTTGAGTGATACAGATGAGAGTGTTTTTGAGTGAGACAGATGGGAGTGTCTTTGAGTGGGACAGATGGGCGTGTCTTTGAGTGAGACAGATGGGAGTGACTGAGTGAGACAGATGGGTGTGTCTTCGAGTGAGACAGATGGGCAGGACATTGAGTGGGAAGGATTGGTGTGTCAAAGAGAGAGACTGATGGGTGTGTCTTCGAGTTAGGCAGGAGGTATGTCTGAGTAAGTCAGGTAGCGTGTCTTTGAGTGAGACTGATGGGTGTGTCTTTGACTGAGACAGACGGGTGTGTCTATGAGTGAGACAGATGGGTGTGTCTTTGATTAATGCAGGTGGGCGTGTCTTTGAGTGGTAGAGTGGGAGTATCTTTACACCTCAGTAAATACAGTCCATTCTATCACACACAGTCGATAGCTGCATGAATAGAGCCGGACCTTTAGAGTAATTAAAATCTGATGTTCGATGTGCCAGCTGTGATAAAACAACTCGAGACCAGGAACACACAAAAGCAGTTAAGTGTGATGAGCTGATTTGCATGTTAAGCACAATAAAACACAATTTACAATTTTTGGTTAGAGAAATGTAAAAAAAACAAACAAAAAAAAACACTCTGGCCCTTGATATTTCAATGCTATGAATCAAGCTGTCTTAAATGAATGTCTTCTGTCTTAAAGAATAAATCCGGACATGAGGGTAAGAAAGCAGCTCCAGTGGTGCTCCGTCCTGCAGACTGATCAGGGGTCAGCATCCAGAGCTTATCAAAAACACTGACATACTAATGCAATCCTCAAAGCAGAGGCTGGAACCAGAATCTACATGTTTGGAGATCTATTCTGCTTCATTAAGGATCTGAGTGATGGTTGAAATCAGAGCTCAGTCTGAAGAGGGCAACTTCATCCCACCCTGCTTTAGTGCCATCATAAAATCTCTGATTAAATTGGCCTAATTTCAGTAATATTTTTATTATTACTACAGCAGCAGGCTTGCAGCTGAATCTAGACAGAAATCACTCGTCCATGAGGTAAGACGTGTAACGAACGGGGACGGACGTAAGCTCTATCTCCTGCAGTAGCAGATAAGACCCAAACGCAGGGACACTGCTTTTATTTAACAAAACAAAATGAACACAATTTACATTAAACGTAACATAAACAAACCATAACTATGACAAGGAAACTTAGATAACCTCAACAAAATATGACTATGCCATAGAAACCTGGATAACACGGCGTCCAGCATCGACAAAGTCCACACACACCGATCAGCCATAACATTGTGAGCAGTGACCGGTGAAGTGAATAACACTGATGATCTCCTCATCATGGCACCTGTTAGTGGGTGGGATATATTCGGCAGCAAGTGAACATTTTGTCCTCAAAGTTGATGTGTTAGAAGCAGGAAAAATGGACAAGCGTAAGGATTTGAGCGAGTTTGACGAAGGGCCAAATTGTGATGTCTAGACCACTGGATCAGAACATCTCCAAAACTACAGCTCTTGTGGCACTGCCCATATGGGACTAACACAATGATACCTAAATAAATCACTTGCCAGGGACCCCCTGGTGGTCTGGCACGGAACTGTCCCAGTAACTCCTGACAACACGCTGTCTGAATTCCTTGTCTTTCAGTTATCTTTATGAAATTTAGGTGCAGCTGAAAAATGGGCAAAAAATATCAGCGTGACATAAGTTGCTCTGATTAAAAATTCCAGTTAAGTCAAAGAATAAAGGTTCAAGGGGGTGAATACTTATGCACAGTCCTGTATATTGGTAGTAACCTCAAGCTGAAGCGAACTTGGGTTCTGCAGCAGGACAATGATCCAAAACACACCAGCAAGTCCGCCTCTGAATGGCTAAAAACAAGATGAAGACTTTGGAGTGGCCGAGTCAAAGTCCTGACCTCAATCCCATTGAGATGCTGTGGCATGACCTTAAAAAGGTGGTTCATGCTCGAAAACCCTCCAATGTGGCTGAATTACAACAATTCTGCAAAGATGAGTGGGCCAAAATTCCTCCACAGCGCTGTAACAGACTCATTGCAAGTTATGGAAAACGCTTGATTGCAGTTGTTGCTGCTAAGGGTGGACCAACCAGTTATTAGGCTTAGGGGGCAAATACTTTTTCACACAGGGCCATGTAGTTTTGGATTTTGTTTTCCCTTAATAATAAAAACCTTCATTTAAAAACTGCATGATGTGTTTACTTGTGTTATCTTTGACTAATATTTAAATGTGTTTGATTATCTGAAACATTAAAGTGTGACAAACATGCAAAAGAATAAGAAACCAGGATGGATCAGACAATCAGATGGATGTGCCTTTAAGTCAGAAATGGACTTGTCCATTGAGTGAAACAGATGGGTGTGTCTTTGAGTGAGACAGATAGGTGAGACAGATGGGTGTGTCTTTGAGTGAGACAGATGGGTGAGACAGATGGGTGTGTCTTTGTGTGAGACAGATGGGTGTGTCTTTGAGTGAGACAGATGGGTGAGACAGATGGGTATGTCTTTGAGTGAGACAGATAAGTGAGACAGATGGGTGTGTCTTTAAGTGAGACAGATAGACGTGTCTTTGAATGAGACAGATGACTTTTGGCACTTTTAGGAAATTTCAACATAAATATAATAATAATAATAATAATCATCATCATCATCATCATCATCATCATCATCATCATCATCATGCAGCCCTGGAGTCTTGTGTAACCTGGTGTCAGGTAATGGCTACTCTTCTCTCATGATGTGTATGCTGTTCTGTGTTTGTGGATTCACACAGTTGACTTGAAGGTCTTCATCATGAGCTCCTGGAGTGTCCATGGCTCTGATCCTCCACTCTGAATGGCCTGCAGATGACTAATGCTTTAATGACTAATGCTGTAATCGCCTCTCGGACTGTGACACAGAATTACACCCCCACACACCGTCCTCTGATCCACAATCACCTGCGTATCTATACAGTCACATCCCAGGAATTTGACCACATCATCGTCTGTCTGAGTCATCAGATCTTCTCCTGTACCTGCTAAACCAAGCTAATATTTACACTTCCACACAGCTAGACACTAGAAGATAGTGGACAGTAATCATCATTTACATCACAGTGCTGCTGAATTCTGGATTCTGATTGGTTGGAAGGTGATTCATTATTCTTATTCTTATTATTAACAGCAGCTCTGCATGTTTATACAGTGGGGCAAAAAAGTATTTAGTCAGCCACCAATTGTGCAAGTTCTCCCACTTAAAAAGATGAGAGAGGCCTGTAATTTTCATCATAGGTACACTTCAACTATGAGAGACAGAATGAGAAAAAAAAATCCAGAAATTCACATTGTCTGATTTTTAAAGAATTTATTTGCAAGTTATGGTGGAAAATAAGTATTTGGTCAATAACAAAAGTTCATCTCAATACTTTGTTATATACCCTTTGTTGGCAATGACAGAGGTCAAATGTTTTCTGTAAGTCGCCACAAGGTTTTTACACACTGTTGCTGGTAGTTTGGCCCATTCCTCCATGCAGAACTCCTCTAGAGCAGTGATGTTCTGGGGCTGTCGCTGGGCAACACGGATTTTCAACTCCCTCCAAAGATTTTCTATGGGGTTGAGATCTGGAGACTGGCTAGGCCACTCCAGGACCTTGAAATGCTTCTCATGAAGCCACTCCTTCGTTGCCCGGGCGGTGTGTTTGGGATCATTGTCATGCTGAAAGACCCACCCACGTTTCATCTTCAATGCCCTTGCTGATGGAAGGAGGTTTTTACTCAAAATCTCACGATACATGGCCCCATTCATTCTTTCCTTTACACGGATCAGTCGTCCTGGTCCCTTTGCAGAAAAACAGCCCCAAAGCATGATGTTTCCACCCCCATGCTTCACAGTAGGTATGGTGTCCTTTGGATGCAACTCAGCATTCTTTCTCCTCCAAACACAACAAGTTGACTTTTTACCAAAAAGTTCTATTTTGGTTTCATCTGACCATATGACATTCTCCCAATCCTCTTCTGGATCATCCAAATGCTCTCTAGCAAACTTCAGATGGTCCCGGACATGTACTGGCTTAAGCAGGGGGACACGTCTGGCACTGCAGGATTTGAGTTCCTGGCGGCGTAGTGTGTTACTGATGGTAGCCTTTGTTACTTTGGTCCCAGCTCTCTGCAGGTCATTCACTAGGTCCCCCCGTGTGGTTCTGGGATTTTTGTTCACTGTTCTTGTGATCATTTTGACCCCACGGGGTGAGATCTTGCGTGGAGCCCCAGATCGAGGGAGATTATCAGTGGTCTTGTATGTCTTCCATTTTCTAATAATTGCTCCCACAGTTGATTTCTTCACATCAAGCTGCTTACCTATTGCAGATTCAATCTTCCCAGCCTGGTGCAGATCTACAATTTTGTTTCTGGTGTCCTTTGACAGCTCTTTGGTCTTGGCCATAGTGGAGTTTGGAGTCTGACTGTTTGAGGTTGTGGACAGGTGTCTTTTATACTGATAACGAGTTCAAACAGGTGCCATTAATACAGGTAACGAGTGGAGGACAGAGGAGCCTTTTAAAGAAGAAGTTACAGGTCTGTGAGAGCCAGAAATCTTGCTTTTTTGTAGGTGACCAAATACTTATTTTCCACCATAATTTGCAAATAAATTCTTTAAAAATCAGACAATGTGATTTTCTGGATTTTTTTTTCTCATTCTGTCTCTCATAGTTGAAGTGTACCTATGATGAAAATTACAGGCCTCTCTCATCTTTTTAAGTGGGAGAACTTGAACAATTGGTGGCTGACTAAATACTTTTTTGCCCCACTGTATATATGTTTGTTCTAATACATTATCGTTTTGATAGTAACGGCTCATCCACAGGGGAGTATATAGTGGATGCTCCACATGAATATGAGATGGTGAAGCTTCTGTGTATGGAAGTCTCCAGTGTCAGCATTGTGCAACAGTTAGAGATAAAGCTTTACGTTTTCTGACATCTTCAGGACAGAAAATGTTACGCTTTGGGATTTTGGGGTAAATTGTGTTGTGCAACTGTTCTTCCTAAAGCTTTTCCAGAGGAACATTTGATGAAGTGTTCTGTGATGATCTAGGATATATTACAGTATCTTACCCGGTTTCCTCAGGATACACTGCAGATCCACATGACCATGATAAAGTGTCTATATATTTATGGCAATTCATATGGCAAGTTAATACGTCCCACTCCCAAGCTCCCAGTGTTCTAAATTTCCAGTGTGACCACTTCTTCTTTCCGGATCTGCCTGATCCATCCAGACACTCTACCCCTGGTTAGAGTCTCATTGCTAGGTGGTGGTCACTGCTGCTGTGGATAGATCTGCATGGTCAGCCTGTGACCCAGGGAACTGCTGTGGATAGAACCATTTGGAGACTATCACACCGTCTCTGAACTGCCGCTGCATTGGTCGTCTTTCGGCAGAAAGGGATTAGTGCAAAGTCTATAATGAACGCAGAAACTACACTGACCTTTTAGGTCCTCTTGGTTGCTGTTGTAGAAAGGACATTATCAACAGTTACATTATTTACTGTCCAGTGTCACCCAAATGAGGATGAGGTTCCCTTCTGAGCCTGGTTCCTCTCAAGGTTTCTTCCTCTTATCACCTCAGGGACTTTTTCCTCACCCTTATTACCTCAGGGATAAATGTTCTCATTAGGGATAAATGTTAAGGATAAATAATAACTTCTGTATAGAAAGCTGCTTTGAGACAATGTCCATTGTTAAAAGTGAATTGAACTAAATTGAATCCACTTGGGGGGGGCACGGTGGCTTGGTGGCTAGCATGTTTGCCTCACACCTCCAGGGTTGGTGGTTCAATTCCCGCCTTTGCCGTGTGTGTGGAGTTTGCATGTTCTCCCCGTGCCTCGGGGGTTTCTTCTGGGTACTCCGGTTTCCTCCCCCGGTCCAAAGACATGCATTGTAGGTTGATTGGCATCTCTAAATTGTCCGTAATGTGTGAATGAGAGTTTGTGTGTGTGCCCTGTGATGGGTTGGCACTCCGTCCAGGGTGTATCCTGCCTTGATGCCCGATGATTCCTGAGATAGGCACAGGCTCCCCGTGACCCGAGAATAGATCGGATAAGCGGTAGACAGTGAATGAATGAATCCACTTACATTTATCTCATTTACACAACTTGAGCATTATGGGTCTTACTCAAGGGCCCAGCAATGGCCCTCAGATTTGAACTCGCAACTTTCTGACCAATAGTCCAACATCCTCATATATAAATCTGTTTGGACTTTTGTAATATTGTGGCCATTAATCATAACAACTGTCCTGTTGGTTTTCTAGTCTGGCGGTTTTGCTGCCTGAGAAGCAACCATACTGGACTGTGTTGTTTGTGTGCACTTCATTGCGCTTTAAATCAGATCGCTTTCCTGCGCTCTCTACTCATTTGAAAATCCCACTGCTGGAGAATTTGGATCACTGCATAAATAAATTATAGGTATTAATACACACAAGGAGGTTAATCTGATTTGATTTGCCGCTCTCTCTTCCTCTCACACACACACACACACACACACACACACACACACACACTCTTCTCTCTGAGGTGTGTTTGAAATGACAACTCTGATTTTATAGAGATACTGTGATGACTCTGATGACTGGTGTAATGTTTTTACATGTCTTGAGTAAAGGACCTCATTTTCTTCCGTGCCACAAACTCAGAAGATGATGAGTGCGTGTCTACCCTTTCTCAGTAGGATAAAAATGAAATTACCATTGCCATTATTTATTTAACTATTTTGCTTGAAAAGCAATTCCCCTTTTCAAGACCCGGCGCAATGTCTGCAAATGAACTCGAAGAAAGAACGACAATTTCACGTAATAATTTCCATTTAATCCTCCTCAACACCCCCACGTTGCGACATATCCATCTGCATATTTTAATATCTGCCGTAGTTTCACGTCTCGGTTTTCCGTGTTTCATTTCTTCCTCTTAATGACGGAGAATGAGCGGTCATGAAGAAATCACATTTCCAGAATGCGTCAGATTTCTTTTTTTTTTGTAGAGTTTCTGTCACTAAGATGGCTAAGATGCCTACCATATTAAGGAACACTGCTCATCACCTTGAGAACATCATACCTGCAGTGAAGCATGATGGTGGTAGCATCGTGTTATTAAGATGCCTTTTTTTATTAGCAAGGGCTGGGGAACTGACCGGTGTTGTGGGTCAGATGGAGGGCTGGAGCCAAATACAAATAGTCCTGCTAATCCTAGTCCAGTCTGTAAGGGGTGGAGCTTCAGCTTCTAACAGAAGAACAAGCCTAAACCGGTATAGGATTTTGAGGCGTTGCTGTTGGGTATTTGTGTAAATTCACTCAGCTACTAGTGAGATCAGACACTGATGTTGGGACATTAAGGAGACTCCAGTTCCATTTCATTCTGAAGGTGTTCATTGGGGTTGAGTCTCCAACCATAACCTCCACACCATGTCTTCATGGAGCTGTTTTGTGCACAGGGGCATCGGCATGCTGAAACCGGGTTTGTACCTCTTGGTTCCAGTAAAGGGAACGTCCTGTAAAGCTACAGCAACAAAGACTTTCTATACCTGGTCTCATCCACAAAGGGCTACACCTGATTCCACCTGCTTCATCAGTTGATCTTAGCTTTCATTAGACTGAAAGAAGAGAAGACTCTGATGTGACTTCTACTTGGTTGGAATGAAGGCTTGTACCTTGAATAAGATTGGACACTGCTGCTCAAAGCATGCCACTAACACTACACTGAGTGATTTCAAGTCAAAACTTGAATGTGTTTGAATAGCAAAAGTTCAAACGACCTCAATCTCACTGAAAAACTGTAGCAAGACCTGAAAATAAATTACTGTTCACAAACAATGTTCTCCATACCATCTGTTCTCAACAAAGCTGTTGATTCTTTTTCAAAACCACCATTAATTCTGTGTGTTTTTTAACTAGCTCTCCATTTAACTCAGTGACAAATTGCATTAAGGAAGTAACTCATCTGCCAAATAGCATTAAGGACCTGGAAAAGTGAACAATCTTCTAATGATCCAGGAATCCAGGTGTAGAATCTCGATGATTCTCTGAACTGACTTGAGAAGTCATTTTACAAAAAAAAATAATGACCAACTGCTCTATCAGAGTGAGTCACTGCTGGAGAAGGATGAGGGCTGATCGCAGGACAGGGAACAGCCCTGATAGATTCACTGAAGTGTTTAAAATAAAGCTTCTGTCCCACCATCAGCAAAATGTATGATTAATAAAGCTATTTCTATAAATTTCTACTAATTTCAGGCTTGAAATAGTTTTGTTTTGTCATCAGGTAATATTGTTGCTAACCAGGCCTAAGAAAGAGCTCTATAACAATCCATACCTCTAATACCACCACCCATCCACCCTAACCCCTCCTACCACCACCCATCCACCCTAACCCCTCCTACCACCACCCATCCACCCTAACCCCTCCTACCACCACCCATCTACCCTAACCCATCCTACTGCCACCCATCTACCCTAACCCCTCCTACCACCACCCATCTACCCTAACCCCTCCTACCACCATACCCACCCTAACCGCTCCTACCATCACCCATCTTCACTAACTATTCCTACCACCATATCCACCCTAACCCATCCTACCACCACACATCTACCGTAATCCCTCCTACAACCATATCCACCCCAACCCTTCCTACCCCTCCTACCACCACCCGTCTACCGTAAGCCCTCCTACCACCATATGCACCCTAACCCCACCTAACATCACCCATCCACCCTAACCATCCTACCACTATATCCACCCTAACCCCTCTTACCAACATATCTACTCATCCACCCTAACCCCTCCCTCCACCACCCATTGACCATAACACCTCCTACCATCACCCATCCACCCTAAGACCTCTAAATATTTGCCCACACTAACCTCTCCTACCACCACCCATACAACCTAACTCCTCCTAACGCCATAACCTCCACCCTAATCTTTCCTACCATCATATCTACCCATTCCCCCTAACCCCACATACCACCACAACCACCCTTCCATCCAAAACCAAACAAACAACATAAACATCTTCCACCATAACCATGCATCCAACTTAACCCTGCTTACCACCTTCAACACCCACCCACCATGTCTTCATGGAGCTGCATGGTGCACAGGGGCATCATCATGCTGGAACACAGAGACATTCTATACAATTATATTCTCCAGACCTTGTAGTATGGTGCAGAAGCACATACAGGTGTGATGGTCATGTGATTCACATACTTTGGACCATATTGTGTATTTTAACTTGCTAAAATGTCATTTCTTTGCAGTGAAACGTGGTTACACATAAACAATTTAACACCAAAGCAGATCTTGCATAAATACTGATGTCCTTCATCACTCTTCTTCTGTTACTGGAGGACTTCAAATAAATCACTGTGTGAAGCTCCGTAATATTATCAATGTGTAGCGTCTGTGTTTACTCAGTGCATGAGCCACTCTTATGTCATTTAAACCCTCATTAATCATGCATTAGAGCTTTTTTCTTTTTATTTATAGTCATTTATATTTATGATTCTGCCCCAGCAGAAAATAGAGCCAATAAGTCAATCCAAACATGATGATGTGAGTCGCATAATTGTTTTTGTATTGAAAGAAGAAAGGATCTGTTCCTGACTTCACTGCTTTAACAGCAGTCGTATCCCATGGCACTGGGAGAAGATGTTTGTTACATTGCACGTGTGTTTTCTCAATTAGAAAGGTCTAAAAAAGGAGATCTTAGTAAATTCTCTTAGAAATAAGGGTTCTTGGGTTTCATAAAGGAAACCCCATCTAATACATACACTGTACATCCATTTAGAAAATATGGTTCTTTAGAGGTTTACTGGATAATAAAGGAGGATTCAAAGCTTCCAAGAAATTGTTCTACTTGGAAGGTCTACAGGTAGGGAGAACACAAATTCCATATCCACCCTCACCCCTCCTGCCACCATATCCACCCTCACCCCTCATACCACTATATCCATTCTAACCTCTCCTACCACCATATCCACCCTCATCCCTTCTACCACCATATCTACCCTAACCCCTAATACCACCATATCCAACCTAACCCCTAATACCACCATATCCAACCTAACCCCTAATATCACCATATCCACCCTAACTCCTCCTACCACCATATCCACCATCACTCCTCCTACCACAATATCCATTCTAACCCCTCATTCCACCATATCCACCCTAACCCCTCATACCATCACCCATCCACCCTCAACCCTCCTACCACCATATCCACCCTAACTCCTCCTACCACCATATCCACCATCACTCCTCCTACCACAATATTCATTCTAACCCCTCATTTCACCATATCCACCCTAACCCATCCTACCACCACCCATCCATCATCACTCCTCCTACAAGGTTTCTCAAGGGTTTTAAAAATTGTCACAAATTGCAGCAGATAGAAAGAAATTTTAGTGATGCATTAATGAGTTTTCCAGAGATGCAGTCCAAAAACTTTTATTCAGTGCTTCCTTAAGTGTGTGATGGATATTTGAGGATTCTTAGCTTTGTCAAAAGTGTGATTAGATAGAACCTTTAGAGGTTTCCCTAGATGGACAAAATGGGTTCTTTAATGGTTCACTGGATAAGAATAGATAAGTTTTTTAGTGATGTCTTCGGGATGTTCTGTTTTCATAGACATGGTCTAAAAAGGGATGATAGTTAATACAAACACTCATGTTTAAAATGTGATCTCTGTTAGTACATTCACACACCTTAAAAGGTAAAAAAAGATTTTTTTAAAGGTTCATTCATTAATTAAGGGGTTCATAATTTTTTTTGGAATTTGGGAATTTTTCCTTTTCCATAGATGTGATTAACAAAAAGTCAATTTAACATGGACACTTAGAAAATAGAAAAAAAGCTGTTTGAGCTTTCTGTAGGGGTTTGTTTGGTAACTGAAAGTTTCACTTCTGAAAATGGGGTTTGGGACAAACCAAAGAAGAATTCTTAAATGAATGTATAGAAAATAAGCAGAACCATCCATATGCTGAAATAACTGTGAATTTTTGGTGATGTTTTCATAATTTTCCCCAGAGAAAATACAAAAGCTGGGTTCTTAAGGGTTTTGAATTCTCTAGCAATGATGAGAAAAGACCAGAGCTATACTTCAGTCACTGCAGTTTACAGGAACCGACAATTTCTGGAGAAAAGTCCAGAATTGTGTATTATAATGAACACGACTGGTCTGAAATGGACTGGTGTAAATCTTTCTCCCTCCATCCAGATTTACTCCTACATGGCATGTTGTGGCGTAGCACTTTAATACATCACTAACCATAAACACACAACACACACACACAGCATTGTGTAACAGGTCAAATCAGGTATGAATATAACAGCAGCTAACCCCTGACCATAACCCTTCAACCTCACTCATTATTAATATCACATCCCAGCCAGCTCGTGATCGTTCCTCTAATGTACAGATTTCAGCACCTAGATGGAGCTCAGTGTACCAGCGTGAATCAATCAGCTTCCTCTGCTTTGTTGTTGAGGAACCTTGCACCTGTAACTGACCTCCGATTGAACCAGCCAGAGGAGGACGATTTCATTCAAGCAGTTCTAAAGTAAAAACATTAGCCATCGCTTTCCTACAACTCCGACCTCCTGACCCTGTAACCGCGCTCGGAACGGCGAATGAAACAATCAATCTGCGATCTCGCTCTCTCTCTCTCCTTCTCTCTCTCTTTCACACTTCTAGAAATAGTGTGTGTGTGGGCGAGTGCTGTGGAGGAACAGAGGAGGAACTGAAATGTGAGAAAATGAAGCTAAACATATCTGCAGTTCAGTGGTAGTGCATGGACCCGCCTCATTCAGCAGCCGCATCTCCATCCTAACCAACGTTCCTCAATGTTTCACTGGTTTATGCCACACACACACACACACACACACACACACACACACACACACACACACACACACACACACACACACACACACACACACACACACACACACACACAAAACATATATATCCAGATCCACTCATGCTATTATAAACACATTAAACTGACAGCATCATGACAGCTCCGGTGTTTTCAGATTGTTGCTGGATTATGATGAGATGAGTCACTTTATCTCTGCTGCAGGGTCACGCCGTAACACGTGAAGAAAATTGATCATTTTTTCAAGCTAAGCTAATTAAAAATAAAAGTTTTGCTCAACGCCGTGCACACTAAGAGATTGCTTTAGGCTGAGGAGATTTTTTTTGTGTGACCACAAAGCGGTCTGATATGGCTACTTTTTGTTTTTCTTCTTCTTTTTTTCTTTTTGTTATAAATGTCTGCTTAATTAAAATCAGCATAGATCTTTTTTTTTTTTAACGCTGCTGTATCTTTCAGCCAAGTAGTTAAAAAAAATCCTGTTATGCTAGATTAAAAAGATCCATGTCACAAATAAAATGAAACTTGTAAACATCGTTTTTAAGAAAAAAATAATTGAAAATCTAGAATTCCGAGTGTTCGGCATTATGCATCTCATTCGAGCATTTTCAGCATTTCACTATTTTTAAAAAAAAATTCTTTTTGTAATTAAATCTAAAGTTTAGTTGACTCTCTGAGTTTATTTCTATTTATTTCTATAAAGCTGCTTTCTGAAAATTTCCACGGTTAAAAGTGCTATACAAAATTTAGATGAAGGATTTATCTAGATTTAAAGCGGTACAGACCATGTGATTTCAAACACTGTTAAAAATATCACCTTCTCACAGACTGAGAAAATGGTGTTGCTCAAAGACACACACACGCTACACCAGCTCCAATCACCAAGCCCCGAAATACTCCGACTGGAAAATATGGGAGTTTACAATACACAGGGTGCAAAAGGCTTTACCTTTGGATTTTATCTATTAAGATAAAACAGGGGGTTGTGGGGGCGGGGTTGTGGTAGGGGGTGTCTTGGTGTCCATGTTGTCTCATCTAGGGTTGAGAGTTCGAGTGCCAGCTTCCTCCCGTATGGGATTTCCTTCAGGCACTCCGGTTTCCTGAGTCCAAAGACACGTGGTATTGGCTGATTGGCATCTCTAAATTGTCCGTAGTGTGTGGTTGTGTCCTTCTGATGGACTGTCACCCTGTCTAGGACATCCCTCACTTTGTGCTCAAGGTTCTCATGACCCAGTGTAGGAGAAGAGTAAGTTAGTGTGATTATTAGCCTCATTACGCCTCATATTGTCACATAACATCTCATAATGTTTCAAAAGATCTCATATCATCTCATAACGTCATAACATCTCATAACATATTGCTCCATAACATCTCAGATCATCTCATAATGTATCATAATGTCTCATATAATCTCATAACGTCGCATAATGTCTCATACCATCTAATATCATCACATAACGTCTCATATCCTCTCATAACGTATCATAACATCTCTTATAATCTCATAACATCTTATATCATCTCATAACATATCATGACATCTCATATCATCTTATAAGGTCTTATAACATCTCACAACGTATCATATCATCTCATAACATCTCTATCATCTCATAATGTCTCATATCATCTAATAACATCACATATCATAATGTCTCATATCATCGCATAACATATTATAACATCTCACAACGTACCATAACATCACATGTCATCTCATAACATCTTATAACATCTCACAACATATATCATCTCATAAGGTATCGTATAATCTAATAACATGTCATGATGTCTCATATCATCTAATATCACATATCATAATGTCTCATATCATCTCATAGCGTATCATAAAATCTCATATAATCTCATGACATTTCATAACGTCTCATAACATCTCATATAATCTCATGACATCTCATAACGTATCATAACATCTCATAATGTCTCTTATCATCTAATATCACATATCATAATGTCTCATATCATCTCATAATGTATCATAACATCTCATATAATCTCATGACGTCTCATAACGTCTCATAAATCTCATAATGTCTTCTTATCATCTAATATCACATCATAATGTCTCATATCATCTCATAATGTATCATAACATCTCATATAATCTCATGACATCTCATAACGTATCATAATGTCTCATATCATCTCATAACATCTCATGTCTCATATCATCTAAATATCACGTATCATAACGTCTCATATCATCTCATAACGTATCTTTTAACATCTAATATAATCTCCCATACATCTCATAACGTATCATAACATCTCATATAATCTCATGACATCTCATAACGTATCATAACGTCTCATATAATCTCATGACATCTCATAACGTATCATAACGTCTCATATAATCTCATGACATCTCATAATGTCTCATATCATCTAATATCACGTATCAAAAGCGTCTCATATCATCTCATAACTTATCATAAAATCTCATATAATCTCATGACATCTCATATCATCTCTACTCTTTAGCACTAGAAAGTAAGGTTATATATTCACAATAACCGGGTTTTATTCCACAGAGGAACGATTACAGTGTGTTTCTGTACAATGTAATATTTTGACATTAATCAGAAATATATCTGTAATCAGCCGCTGCTGTTGTTTATCAGGTTTTTAACATCAGTAACTTCTCGTGACCCAGTGTTGGAGAAGTGCTTCAGAAAGCATATGGATGGATGAAAGATAAAACGTGTGTGATAGCATCAGGCCAATGAGCTGCCCTTGTGGATTTTGGAGCTTCAACCAGCATCTTGCTTCACAACGTTGTAAAGGACTGGATCCTTGCTCCTGATGGTCTCTGATTGGCTGACACATGGTCATGTGACCCTGTTCTCTTCAATCATTCGACAATGAGCACCAAAGCGTTGTGGAATTATTATTACATGAGTGTTCTTATTGAAATCCATAATGTTGGTGAATAACATAAAGGAACCAGAATTCTGTATCTTCTCCTACTTTCTCATTTGCAGTCAGTTTGTAGAATGATTCAACAGAAACAGCAAAAACATGAGAACAGCAATATTCCAGTCTGTAGAGCCATTTCTACAGTGTTTTTTTTCCCTTTTCTTTTCTAGATGTTATGCTTCAAACATGTAAGAATCATGAATATCGAGCGGTTCCACCTCCCACACCTTGAGAAGCACTTTGAACTGACGATTCTTCTCCACATTCAAAAACTGGAATTTGAAATACAGGAGGCGAGCGCAGGCAGAGGTCGAAACTTTGGAATGATTATGGAACGTGGCTCAGAATCGCAGGCACATAAATACAAAGTTGGTGCAGGAGTTCCCAAACTCACGCTGCTTGACTTCGTCAACAGGATTGTGTGAGAAACTCAGTATTACGAATATGGCACCAGCTATAAAGTGTGTTACTATTCTGAAATGTCTCTGGGAGTCACGGTCTAACAAGCCGGGTTTACATTACGGGTACACGTGCTATTTTAGTCTTTATCGCTATCCTGACATGCTGCACTGGTGTAGGAGTCGAGCAATAAAAATGGACTGATTTCTCCATCCATCTTCCTCCACTAGCTTGCTGACAAACATCCAGTGACTCTGACGAACAGAAGTTAAGAAAATAAAAAAGTAGATATGTTATGCAGAAATATTGACTGAATCTGGGGTTGGAAGTGTGAAGGGAAATAACGATGAGGAACCGGAATGTCTTGTGATGGAGATTTGGAGCGACTGCAATAAGGCACATATTTCTTTGTGTGAACTGTAGCTGCCTGTGTGAAGCTGGAGTTAATCCACGTACCGTTTGAAGCTGGATGAGACGGCGTAAATAAGACCTGACCTTTCAAACTTCATAAAGCTGAGTCCAGAAACCAACCTCATGCTTTCCAGTGCAAAGAAGTAAATTCCTCTGGGCTTCAGTTATCTCACACCTACCTGAGTGTTAATAATAGGGTTAATAACTGCACAAATAGCCATATAATCAGACAGAATTTATCTGTGATATGCATCGCATCATAGGTAATGTCTGTGATGCCACTTTAATGAACTTACTTCTTTAGAGCTGATAACAAGTGTAAGTTAGTGTAATTATAAAAAAAAAAGCATCTCATAATGTCTCATATAATCTCTTAACATCTCATAATGTCTCATATCGTCTCATTTTGTCTCATCATTTAGTCTTAGAATGTCTGTATCATAATGACTCACATTGTCTCATATAGAATTAGAAAATTAGATTTCATATCGTCTCATACCATTTCATAACATCTCATAACGTATCGTACCATCTCATATAATCTCATAATGTCTTATATCGTCTCATAGCATCTCAAATAGTTTTAGAACGTCTCATAGCATCTCATATTGTCATATCTTATATCGTCTCATAGCATCTCATATAGTTTTAGAATGTCTCATAACATCTCATATTGTCTCATAGCATATCATAACATCTTGTATCGTCTTACATAGTCTCAGAACATCTCATAACACCTCACAACGTGTCATATTGTCTAGCATAGCATAACGTCTCATATGATCCAATAACGCCTCATATCGTCTCTACTCTCTGTAGTGTGCAATGCCAATGACTCTAATATAAATCAACAATTCAGCAGCAGTAATATTGATATATATTTACAGTAACCAGTTTTTGTTCCACAGAGTTTCTCCAACCTTCACCTCCACACCATGTCTCCATGGAGCTGCTTGGTGCACCAGGGCATCGTCATGCTGCAGGTGGATTTGAGTTCCAGTGAAGGGAAGTTGTAATTCTACAGCACATAAACATGAAAATGTTCAGTACAATAGTGTGCTAATTTTGTGGTAATAGTTTGGGTAAGAAGCACATGTTGTGTAGATGTGATGGTTGGAGTGCGCATACTTTTGAGCATATAGTATATACTGTAAGTCTTAAAACGTGACCAGACACGTTGATGCTATCTTTATGAGTGAGATGAATAAGACATTTGGCTGCCTGATCAGCCTGACAGTATGGTGATATTTTCTCAACTCGTATTTAAATCCTGATTGAAAATATCACCCATATTAACAGTCAGCTAATATTTATACACTGTAGCTAGCAAAGATTAACATCCCACACTTTCTGTTTTTAAAATGGTTCTGTCTGAATGGCTGAGCTTGGGTATTTGCAAAACACACACGGTTTGGTTAAACACGAAACAGCAGTCTAACGGTGGACCTTCAAAGGGATAAAGAGAGGTGAAATTTGGAACGTTTGGGAAGTAGAGTTGGAAGTTCCTACAGAGAAGATCATTCAGTTCCTCTAGAAACTTGTAACTTTTAAAAAATTCCTGCAGAACTTCTGCAGCTTTGTTCCGAGACGTCTCGTGTGACGTCATCACAAGGCGCATTCAGTCAAATTCCTTCTCCATTCATGTGGTGTGGACATGAGTACAGCTCTCAACTGGGAGGAGTTTAAGAGAAGAATCCTGTGCTTGTGATTTCACCGAGTCAAGGAGTTTTCAGCAAAAAAAATTATGTTTATTTTACTTGCACCAATCAAAAAAAAAGCTTCTAGATTATACCATTATTTACTTATTTATTTATTTACTTATTTATTTATTTACTTATTTATTTATTTACTTATTTATTGAGTGGAGACTGCGAGCCAGACCTTCTCGTCCAACATCAGTGCCTGACCATACAAATGAGCTTCTAGAGGAACGGTCAAAAATTCCCATAAACACACTCCTAAACCTTGTGGAAAGCCTTCCCAGAAGAGTTGAAGCTGTTATAGCTGCGAAGGGCGGGACAACTCCATATTACATTCATGTGCATGTAAAGGCAGACGTCCCAGTTTTGACCTGGCTCGCAGTCTCCGCTCTAATTCATCCCAAAAATATTCTATGGGGTTGAGGTCAGGACTCTGTGCAGGCCAGTCAAGTTCGTCCACACCAAACTCACTCATCCATGTCTTTATGGACCTTGCTTTGGTCACTGGTGTGCAGTCATGTTGGAACAGGAAGGGGTCATCCCCAAACCGTTCCCACAAAGTTGGGAACATGAAATTGTCCAAAATGTCTTGGTATGCTGAAGCATTAAGAGTTCCTTTCACTGGAACTAAGGGGCGGAGCCCAACCCCTGAAAAACAACACCTGAATTCAATGATTTGGAGGGGTGTCCCAAAACTTTTGCCAATATAGTGTATTTTATTTATTTATTTATTTAGTTTTATTTTATTTTATTTTGTTTACATATATACTGGAATTAAGACATGTTCATGATGTGTACAGAGGTGTTAGAAAAATAATCAACAACGCATTGTTGTGATGAAGCAGAGTTTCTGTTAAAGTATTTCTTTCATTATTTTATTACACCAACTTGCCGATGATTATAATTCTTATTAATGAAAGAACGAATTCAATCATACATTTAATAATGAACAAATTCTCCTGTTATTACTTATGCTATAGCAGCAATAAACGGCCATTCCCTCACCAGACTCTCTTTATTCTCTCTCTTGTAGTTAATAAGACAGAAATTCACAGCTTCTCTTGTTACAGAGAAAGCACAAAGAAGTGTAAACTCCTCTGTCCTGAAGATATTACAGCTTCACCTCTGACTGTTACACAACGCTGACACTGGAGACTCCTTCCACACGTGTTACATAACACCCTGTGAATGGGCTGTTGCTATAGAAACCTGCGATTTGCAGCTGCACTACTGTCAGAGCTTCTGTTATAGAAAACTAATCAGCCCTTTCTGATCAATCACAATCCAGTGGTGTAAAGTCTGTCATTGAAACTGGACTCCTTCATCGTCAGCAGCTTGGTGATGGTGTAAAAGTGGAGGTGAACCTCAGCGCACTCAAAGGAAGGCCGCTGTCCAGATCCATTCATCCCATGGAGATGTGTAGACCGATTCTATGAAAGGTGAAGGTCAGAGAATCGATGTCTCCGGAAAGTCAGATGAACCCAGGAGACTGTTTGATCGTCATGCCGTCATGCTGCCTGTGTCGCTGCATGTGTTAGAGCTCTGAAGTCTGTGTTCAAACTGCATGTGTCCACAAGCAAACACTGGACATTGAGAAAAAAGACAAAGAACAAAGCATTAATCCAGAGAGTGGAACTGGACTAACCCTTTTTACTGCTCATGGAATGGAAATGGACTTAAGAGACGTTTTCAATGATGTTCAGGCTGTGAGTCTGATCTAAAAGCGAGTCTGTCGGCTTTCAGTGTGTTTTAGACGAGTGTTTTTCGCTCTGTTGGAGAACCTTACACAGAATATTTTCACAGAGCACAGAGATGCTTTTTAGATGAACAAGCACTTGGAGCGTCTCAGAGAGCAGAAATGGGTTTGAGATCAACATTTACTTTGAAGATACAAACATTTTTGTGGAAAAAAATAACCGTTTTTTTTTTTTTGTTTATTTGGAATGTTTCTATGAATATATCACCCCTAGTAGTCACTGGGGGGGGCTGTGCCTATCTCAGGCGTCATAGGGCATCAAGGCAGGATACACCCTGGACGGAGTGCCAACCCATCGCAGGGCACACACACACGCAATCACACACTACGGACAATTTAGAGATGCCAATCAACCTACCATGCATGTCTTTGGACTGGGGGAGGAAACCGGAGCACCCGGAGAAAACCCCCGAGGCACAGGGAGAACATGCAAACTCCACACACACACACGGCGGAGGCGGGAATCGAACCCCCAAGCCTGGAGGTGTGAGGCAAACGTGCTAACCACTAAGCCACCGTGCCCCCCTGCCCCTAGTAGTCTAGATAAAAACAGAAACTTCTGAAACACTAAAAAATCCTGAGTGTCCACTTTCATGTAAGCTTCATATTAACCACCACTGTGGAGAAGAACTTGATGAAGACACTCAGTCATCAACATGGACACGATTTGAGTGAAATTAGTCATGTTTACATTCAAAGTACAGTTTAATCATTTAAAAAATATATATATTATTTTATTGATCATGTGTCTAAACAACAGTTTCTATATACTTAAAGGCATCGCTGAAAGAAACCACGCAGAAATCTCTGCATGTGAAATCAGGTGTAATTTTCCTCCGACTTTTTTATGTAAACACATCAGCAAGTCTGAGAAACCGTGATGCGAAAACTGAGGCTGTAACATTTCACACCTTTTCATTTTTATTTTCTCCCCCAGATGCAACATCTGATATATTTTTATAAAAAAGTCTTGGCTGATGGATTTTAAATGAAGAGGAACGCTGTTCTCTGTGTTAGTCTGTCCAAACCAATCCCCGTGTTAAAAACGCATTCAGATAGCTTAATAAGTCCAATAAAGTGCACAATCTGGCAACCCCATGAGAGGTTCGCGTTTAACATGCAGAAATAAATAACGGTGAAGTGATTTGGTCTGTAGTCACGTGATCTATACAAAGCATAACATCGCGATTGATTGGTTTGTTAGTGACGTTACAGAGAGAGAGAGAGAGAGAGAGAGAGAGAGAGAGAGAGAGAGAGAGAGAGAGAGAGACTTTTGATCAGTAGCAACCTGTTGTTGTAGCTTTAAGGTTCTCCTGCACCAGTTGAACGTTTCACGTGTAATCCGTGTGTCCCCCCTCGCCACCCCCGCCCCCCTCCCTGTCCGGTGAGGAACACAGACCGGGCGCGGAGGAGAGACGACGTATGATGTCGGTTTGGTGATGTGGTCGCTTTTCAGGGGCGCGCACCGGGGGCCGTGTATCCGCCTTTCTCTGCGGCGAACCGGAGCAGGAGCAGGAGCAGGAGGAGGAAGAGGAGGAGGAGGAGAGAGACGCGGACGGACGGGCTGATCGCTAAACGGAGCCCTTCACCCGGACATCTTCCACAAAAGATTTTTTTTTTTTTTCTGGCAGCAGAGGGAATAAACGCGCTTCATCCTCCTTTCTTGTGTTCTTTCCTGGATTTTTTTTTGTCTCTGCGCGCTCAGGTGACGCTGTTTATCGGGCTCGATGAACAGGTCGAAAACTTTGAGGAAACATGTCTGAAGATGCTCTCCGCTCCGTTTGCGTCGCGCGCGTTTGCTGTGTTTTGTGTCAAAAAACGAGGGAAAACCAAGAGCGCGAGGCCGTGCGTGATCATCGGTGACATGAGCGGTGGTCGGATTCGCGCGGCTGGTTGATGGCACTGCGCGCCGGCGCGACCTGCATCGGCCACGTCCTGCGCAGAGTGCCGCGCTTGCACGGCTCGCGTTCGCGGCGCTCCAGCAGCCTGCTGTGCCTCTCCCTGAGCCACGACCGTGACCCGGGGACGCTCGACTGCAAGCACCCGTGCCCAAGCTTTCCCGACTGCCACTGTCGCCACTGCCCGTGCCGCTGCCGCCGCGCACTCCCGGCGGATCCGCGGGGACATGAGCCCCACGCGGGCTGGTTCCGGGGCGCCATGAAGCGGCAGAACGTGCGGACCCTGTCCCTGATCGTCTGCACGTTCACCTACCTGCTGGTCGGCGCCGCCGTGTTCGACGCGCTCGAGTCGGACTTCGAGATGCGCGAGAAGGAGCAGCTGCAGGCCGAGGAGAAGCGGCTGCAGGGCAAGTACAACATCAGCGAGGACGACTACCGGAAACTCGAGACCATCATCATGGAGGCCGAGCCGCACCGGGCCGGCGTGCAGTGGAAATTCGCTGGATCTTTTTACTTCGCCATCACCGTCATCACCACCATCGGTGAGTCAGTGCGAGCTTCACGCGCTTCTCCTCCTCCTCCTCCTCCTCCTCCTCGGAGTTTACTTCACCTGTAAACCTGCGCGCGGTTACCGGTGCAGTAACTTACATTAATAACACCTGTAGTTCTGAATGAACACCTTTTATCTGATCGAGCTCACAGGCACTGATAACTCTTACAGCACATTAGTACAGCAGCTGGAGTTCAGGCCACGTCAAGAGCCTTTTTTTCCTGTTTTCGCTGTATGAAGAATACAACAAAGAAACCTCTAAAAACTATTTTGCGGTCATACATATGCAACATGTAGCATATAAATGTATGTGTGCTGCAGGATGGATGCGCACTGCACACGACGCACTGCTTAATCCTGCTCTAGTGAGCATCAGAAATCACTTCATCACAGATCACAGCAGAATGATCAGCATGTAGGAGGAAAAGTAAAAAAATATCTCACCTGAGGCTCGTTTTATTTCGCAGCTGTTTACAAACTACATGAAGTGATTGTTGTTTTCAGGTGTTTAAAAATATCTCAAATATAAAAGGCAGCAGCAGAAACATATGTAGTTCCAAGGTGGATGGGTTAAAGGGTGACATTCACAGAATCACACAGTTATAGATAGTTACTGTGGAGAAAAAAAAAAAAAAGCCTTAGGGTTAGAGAGGAATGTTGAGCACGGGATGTGAAGGATGCTTTCACACTTCACAACTTTCTATATGTGTTTATTTATGAACCATTAATATAAATGAATAAATAAGAGGGATAAATAAGCTGAAAGTGCGTGATCAGCACCACGGATCTATCCATTTTTCACTTGTTTCTCCTTTTTAAAAAGTCAAAAAGTGCTCATTTGTTGTCCGGAAGTGCTTCCTCTCTTTATGGTGACTTAGCTTTTGCGGAATTCAATCGATACAAAATAAAAGCAATAATAAATAATCTGGTTGAAAATGAAACTGGATTTTAAACCGGTTCGTGTGTGTAGGCTGCGTTTTCCGCTCACTGGTGCTGAACGGACAGCGACAACCGCGTGCACTAGCACAAGCGGGAACGCGCACCTCTCGGAAAGCGCCTGCACCAGCTTTAGACGCTTTTTCGACAGCTTCGTGATTTCCAAAAACAAACGCGAACTTCTCCAACAGACAGGCCTGTGAGAAAGGCCTGTGTTTTTCTTCTGCTTCACAACAGATACACTGCGGAGGAATAACAGGACATTGCTGTTTTAGGATACGAACCCAAAGCGTGAGGAGTTTATAACGCATTTAAAAGACTTTATTAAGTATTAAGGCTCATTGTTGCATCTTAAAGACCGCATCTGGAAAAACATACATCAGGAAAAAGTATAAAAACGCTATTTTTTTTAGGTTATTAAAATATAAAACACTGATGTCTTTCCGCTGTTGTGTGTGTGTGTGTGTGTGTGTAAGCAGGTGCACGGCTTGTGCACACACCTACAGAGAATAATTCACTCTGCGCACTCAGAATAAAGAGAAACTGACTGAAGATGCGCTCTCAGGAATAAAAATGTCTTTATTCAGTTTTCCCTCCTTCACCTTGCCGCATATTTGGCATCATTCACGGTCAGGTCCACGCTCTGTAGCTTTAATGTGATATCATTTATCATTAAATATATACTTATACTTTAATTATCGTTATATACCTTGCTTCTAGGTAACAATCATACCCAGAGCCATGATGGCTCCATGTCTGTGAAGAGAAATAAATGACACTTGATTTATTTCGGAGTGTGTTTAAGTATCGGGTGTGTGTGTGTTGTGTGTGTGTGTGTGTGTGTGTGTGTGTATACTCGCGGCCTGACTGCACTTCTGAGGGGATTAATGTATCGTACATGTGTCTAAAAGCAGTGAAGTGAGATTTGCCTGGGAGTGTAATTGTTGTGAGCTCTCTCCTCATAAAATGGTGCTATTTTCCACTTAGTCACTGTATGATTGACAGAGAAAAAGTGATCACACACACACACACACACACACACACACACACACACACACACACACACACACACACACACATTCATAACTCGGATGACTTAGATATCTATTTATAAGTTTTAGTTGTGTGTGTGTGTGTGTGTGTGTGTGTGTGTGTGTGTGTGTGTGTGTGTGCTGGTCTATCCTGGTCTTCCCCTGCTCCACTATCAGCCCACAACAGAACTACAAATTTCCAGTGCTTCAATAAATGTTAATGAGGAAATTCTAATTATGCAAATGAGCTCCATGTTTTCCTTTCTTTTAATCAGGTGAGGTAAGATGCGACTCGGAAGGTGAACTAAAAATACCAGAGGCTCATATTCTCACACGCATTTGCATGTATTTACCCGAGCGAGGCTTCATCGAATTAAATATGCACATTTCATTTGCTTTCATTTATTAAACAAATAATCTTACTTTTTTATGAATTTTTTGTTAGTTAAACTGTTTATTTCACACGGAGATACTTGGAATTTAAAAAAAAAATGGGTCAACTTGTTGTAGGTCATTTTTAAGATTAACATTAATTTATTTGTTTCTTTCTTATTTATTTATTTTTTAGATGTCTTTTTTATTTAAATTTTTTTTTTAGAGTTTTAATTTTTTATTTATTTTTTAGATGCCTTTATTCATTTAAATTTTTTTTTTAATCATTTTATTTTAAGTTTTAGATGCTTTAATTTGTAAATATTCTTTTATAATTTAATTTTTTACTAATTTATTTTTATATGCCTTTATTTACTTATACTTATTTATATTTTAATGTATTTAAATATTTTTAGATGCCTTTATTTAGGGGGGCACGGTGGCTTAGTGGTTAGCACGTTTGCCTCACACCTCCATGTGGGGGTTCGATTCCTGCCTCCGCCGGGTGTGTGGAGTTTGCAATTTCTCCCCGTGCCTCGGGGGTTTTCTCTGGGTACTCCAGTTTCCTCCCCCAGTCCAAAAACATGCATGGTAGGTTGATTGGCATCTCTAAATTGTGTGTGTGTGCCCTGTGATGGGTTGGCACTCCGTCCAGGGTGTATCCTGCCTTGATGCCCTATGACGCCTGAGATAGGCACAGGCTCCCTGTGACCCGAGTGTAGTTCGGACAAGCGGCAGACAATGAATGAATGCCTTTATTTAATTGAAAAAAAAGTTTTTGTTTTTTTTTAGATTTTTATTCTTATTTATTTATTTTTTTAGATGCCTGCAACATTTAAAAAATTTTTTTTGCTCAAAGGTTCATTTGTTTGGTAAAAACCCGTGGTGAATTCTGTACCACATACAGAAGGAGTCTCCAGTGTCAGAGCTGAGGTAAAGCTGGAACTTTAAAAGCTTCATGTTATCGTTGCTATAGTAACGGCTCGTTCACAAGGATGTAAAAAACGTGTGGTGAATTTTTTATCACATACGGAAGGAGTCTCCAGTGTCGGCGCTTTGGATCAGTCAGAGGTAAAGCTGGAACTTTAAGCTTTAATACGTTACCGTTGCTATAGTAACGACTCGTTCGCAGGGATGTAAACGGATTAAAAAAAGTTTTCTTAAAGTAAGGAGACGTTTGTGTGACGTATACGGAAGGAGTCTCCAGTGTCAGCGCTTTGGATCAGTGTGAGTTTTAATACGTCGTGGTTTCTATAGTAACGGCTCGTTCACAGGGACGTGTAGAGTGAATGTAAACAGATTAAAAAAAATTAAAGCACATGATTATAAATCATCAGAATTCTGGATCTTTAGATGTTCCACAGCGGCAGTGTCCAGTCGATCCCGAGCTCGAGCTCCGTGAATCACACAGCTTACAGTCCTCCAGTTAAGCAATAAGAGTTCAGAGACGCTTCATTACTGTGGGTTGCCTGGAAATGCATTATTAATTACTGCAGTGTGACATGAGAGTGGGCGAGGTGCGGCTGGTCGTGATGTCGGATAAGCAAAGCTCTTGGTTTTCCCTCGTTTTTTGACACAAAACACAGCAAAGGTTATTCTTCAGAATGATACGGTTTCTGTTACTGCGATACTTTTGTGTGGTAAGTTTTCCATCGTGGGAAAGACAAACCCCTCACAGTCTTTTATTTCTTACGTAACATGCTTTAGTTGATGCATGAGCTTTTGTAGCTCAGACTCTCAGAGCTCTACTGGAGCGTGTTTGAGTTTTGTCGATGTGACAGATGATGTCGGGTTTTCATCTAAAATTCCTCTACAATAACCGATACAACAATTTTAAAGGACTGGATAAAAATAAAGGAAAGAAACAATGGATGGATGGAAAGAAGAAATAAGGAAAGGAAGGAGATGTTAGAGAAGGCAATGAGGGTGGAATAAGGCTGAGTAAAATTACAGAAACTAAAAAACAGGAGAAGGAATGTAAGAGAGAAGGAGAAGGGAAGGATGGAGGGATTAAATGTGGGAGGGGAAGAAAAAAGCAGGAGGGAAAGGAGGGAGTGGGGAAAAGATGGAGGGAGCAAAGAAAATACTTAAAAAGGATGGGGGACGAGAGTAAGGATAAAAAAGAGTGTGAAAGGAAGAAGAAGAAAGAAAGAAAGAAAGAAAGAAAGAAAGAAAGAAAGAAAGAAAGAAAGAAAGAAAATATGGATGTAGCTAAGAGAAGAAAAGAAATAAAAAGGAGGTGAGGAAGAGAGTAAGGATAAAAAAGAGTGTGAAAGGAATAAGTAAAAGAAAATGGCAGGAAAGAAAGAAAGAAAGAAAGAAAGAAAGAAAGAAAGAAAGAAAGAAAGAAAGAAAGAAAGAAAGAAAGAAAAACCGCAAAAAATTCTATGCTGAATGTAAGCCACCCGAGTCTAATCACTCAAATCGTCATGGAGTCTGTCTTAGAAGCAGATGATGAGTCAGCAGATCTCAATACTAATCCCCCAACAGTTTCAGAGACTTCAAACATGCTGAATCAGCTCTGAGCTCATATCTCCAACATCTCAGTGTCCACTACAGCTTTACTCCAACATCTCAGTGTCCACTACAGCTTTACTCCAACATCTCAGTGTCCACTACAGCTTTACTCCAACATCTCAGTGTCCACTACAGCTTTACTCCAACATCTCAGTGTCCATCAGCTTTACTCCAACATCTCAGTGTCCACTACAGCTTTACTCTAACATCTCAGTGTCCATCAGCTTTACTCCAACATCTCAGTGTCCACTACAGCTTTACTCTAACATCTCAGTGTCCACTACAGCTTTACTCCAACATCTCAGTGTCCACTACAGCTTTACTCCAACATCTCAGTGTCCACTACAGCTTTACTCCAACATCTCAGTGTCCACTACAGCTTTACTCCAACATCTCAGTGTCCATCAGCTTTACTCCAACATCTCAGTGTCCACTACAGCTTTACTCTAACATCTCAGTGTCCATCAGCTTTACTCCAACATCTCAGTGTCCACTACAGCTTTACTCTAACATCTCAGTGTCCACTACAGCTTTACTCCAACATCTCAGTGTCCACTACAGCTTTACTCCAACATCTCAGTGTCCACTACAGCTTTACTCCAACATCTCAGTGTCCACTACAGCTTTACTCCAACATCTCAGTGTCCATCAGCTTTACTCCAACATCTCAGTGTCCACTACAGCTTTACTCCAACATCTCAGTGTCCACTACAGCTTTACTCCAACATCTCAGTGTCCACTACAGCTTTACTCCAACATCTCAGTGTCCACTACAGCTTTACTCCAACATCTCAGTGTCCACTACAGCTTTACTCCAACATCTCAGTGTCCATCAGCTTTACTCCAACATCTCAGTGTCCACTACAGCTTTACTCCAACATCTCAGTGTCCATCAGCTTTACTCCAACATCTCAGTGTCCACTACAGCTTTACTCTAACATCTCAGTGTCCACTACAGCTTTACTCCAACATCTCAGTGTCCACTACAGCTTTACTCCAACATCTCAGTGTCCACTACAGCTTTACTCCAACATCTCAGTGTCCATCAGCTTTACTCCAACATCTCAGTGTCCACTACAGCTTTACTCTAACATCTCAGTGTCCATCAGCTTTACTCCAACATCTCAGTGTCCACTACAGCTTTACTCTAACATCTCAGTGTCCACTACAGCTTTACTCCAACATCTCAGTGTCCACTACAGCTTTACTCCAACATCTCAGTGTCCACTACAGCTTTACTCCAACATCTCAGTGTCCACTACAGCTTTACTCCAACATCTCAGTGTCCATCAGCTTTACTCCAACATCTCAGTGTCCACTACAGCTTTACTCTAACATCTCAGTGTCCATCAGCTTTACTCCAACATCTCAGTGTCCACTACAGCTTTACTCTAACATCTCAGTGTCCACTACAGCTTTACTCCAACATCTCAGTGTCCACTACAGCTTTACTCCAACATCTCAGTGTCCACTACAGCTTTACTCCAACATCTCAGTGTCCACTACAGCTTTACTCCAACATCTCAGTGTCCATCAGCTTTACTCCAACATCTCAGTGTCCACTACAGCTTTACTCCAACATCTCAGTGTCCACTACAGCTTTACTCCAACATCTCAGTGTCCACTACAGCTTTACTCCAACATCTCAGTGTCCACTACAGCTTTACTCCAACATCTCAGTGTCCACTACAGCTTTACTCCAACATCTCAGTGTCCATCAGCTTTACTCCAACATCTCAGTGTCCACTACAGCTTTACTCCAACATCTCAGTGTCCATCAGCTTTACTCCAACATCTCAGTGTCCACTACAGCTTTACTCTAACATCTCAGTGTCCACTACAGCTTTACTCCAACATCTCAGTGTCCACTACAGCTTTACTCCAACATCTCAGTGTCCACTACAGCTTTACTCTAACATCTCAGTGTCCACTACAGCTTTACTCCAACATCTCAGTGTCCACTACAGCTTTACTCCAACATCTCAGTGTCCACTACAGCTTTACTCTAACATCTCAGTGTCCACTACAGCTTTACTCTAACATCTCAGTGTCCATCAGCTTTACTCCAACATCTCAGTGTCCACTACAGCTTTACTCTAACATCTCAGTGTCCACTACAGCTTTACTCCAACATCTCAGTGTCCACTACAGCTTTACTCCAACATCTCAGTGTCCACTACAGCTTTACTCCAACATCTCAGTGTCCACTACAGCTTTACTCCAACATCTCAGTGTCCATCAGCTTTACTCCAACATCTCAGTGTCCACTACAGCTTTACTCCAACATCTCAGTGTCCACTACAGCTTTACTCTAACATCTCAGTGTCCACTACAGCTTTACTCTAACATCTCAGTGTCCATCAGCTTTACTCCAACATCTCAGTGTCCACTACAGCTTTACTCCAACATCTCAGTGTCCACTACAGCTTTACTCTAACATCTCAGTGTCCACTACAGCTTTACTCTAACATCTCAGTGTCCACTACAGCTTTACTCCAACATCTCAGTGTCCACTACAGCTTTACTCCAACATCTCAGTGTCCACTACAGCTTTACTCCAACATCTCAGTGTCCACTACAGCTTTACTCTAACATCTCAGTGTCCACTACAGCTTTACTCCAACATCTCAGTGTCCACTACAGCTTTACTCCAACATCTCAGTGTCCACTACAGCTTTACTCCAACATCTCAGTGTCCACTACAGCTTTACTCCAACATCTCAGTGTCCACTACAGCTTTACTCCAACATCTCAGTGTCCACTACAGCTTTACTCCAACATCTCAGTGTCCACTACAGCTTTACTCCAACATCTCAGTGTCCACTACAGCTTTACTCCAACATCTCAGTGTCCACTACAGCTTTACTCTAACATCTCAGTGTCCACTACAGCTTTACTCTAACATCTCAGTGTCCATCAGCTTTACTCCAACATCTCAGTGTCCACTACAGCTTTACTCCAACATCTCAGTGTCCACTACAGCTTTACTCCAACATCTCAGTGTCCATCAGCTTTACTCCAACATCTCAGTGTCCACTACAGCTTTACTCCAACATCTCAGTGTCCACTACAGCTTTACTCCAACATCTCAGTGTCCACTACAGCTTTACTCTAACATCTCAGTGTCCATCAGCTTTACTCCAACATCTCAGTGTCCACTACAGCTTTACTCCAACATCTCAGTGTCCACTACAGCTTTACTCCAACATCTCAGTGTCCACTACAGCTTTACTCTAACATCTCAGTGTCCACTACAGCTTTACTCCAACATCTCAGTGTCCACTACAGCTTTACTCCAACATCTCAGTGTCCACTACAGCTTTACTCTAACATCTCAGTGTCCACTACAGCTTTACTCTAACATCTCAGTGTCCATCAGCTTTACTCCAACATCTCAGTGTCCACTACAGCTTTACTCCAACATCTCAGTGTCCATCAGCTTTACTCCAACATCTCAGTGTCCACTACAGCTTTACTCCAACATCTCAGTGTCCACTACAGCTTTACTCCAACATCTCAGTGTCCACTACAGCTTTACTCTAACATCTCAGTGTCCATCAGCTTTACTCCAACATCTCAGTGTCCACTACAGCTTTACTCCAACATCTCAGTGTCCATCAGCTTTACTCCAACATCTCAGTGTCCACTACAGCTTTACTCCAACATCTCAGTGTCCACTACAGCTTTACTCCAACATCTCAGTGTCCACTACAGCTTTACTCCAACATCTCAGTGTCCATCAGCTTTACTCCAACATCTCAGTGTTTCAATCTCTCCAGTCCTTCTTTCCCGACTCTCTTCTTTCTTTCTTTCTTTCTTTCTTTCTTCTTTCTTTCTTTCTTTCTTTCTTTTCAGTTTTTCTCTTTTTCTTCTAATTGATTTCTTTATTATTTCTTTCTTTCCTCTCACCTTCTTTCCTGTCTTCCTAATTATTTCATTTTCTTCATTTTTTCCAGTCTCTTTTTTTCTCAGGAGAGTCTGTTGGCTCTTCCTCCCAACAGACTACTTCATTTCTTTGCTCATTCAATCCTTTCCTTCCTTCCTTCCTTCCTTCCTTCCT
>JAUCMX010000013.1:23311434-23316434 GCA_033459395.1 Hemibagrus guttatus
TGAAGCAGGTTTAGTGCGGTGTGGTGAAGTGTGATGTGTTTAGGTTGGTGTGGTGAAGCGGGATGTGTTTAGGTTGGTGTGGTGAAGCGGGATGTGTTTAGTGCGGTGTGGTGAAGCAGGTTTAGTGCGGTGTGGTGAAGTGTGATGTGTTTAGGTTGGTGTGGTGAAGCGGGATGTGTTTAGGTTGGTGTGGTGAAGCGGGATGTGTTTAGTGCGGTGTGGTGAAGCAGGTTTAGTGCGGTGTGGTGAAGTGTGATGTGTTTAGTGCGGTGTGGTGAAGCAGGTTTAGTGCGGTGTGGTGAAGTGTGATGTGTTTAGTGCAGTGTGGTGAAGTGGGATGTGTTTAGGGCCGTGTGGTGAAGCAGGTTTAGTGCAGTGTGGTGAAGTGTGATGTGTTTAGTGCAGTGTGGTGTGGTGAAGTGGGATGTGTTTAGGGTGGTGTGGTGAAGTGGGATGTGTTTAGGGCGGTGTGGTGAAGCAGGTTTAGTGCGGTGTGGTGAAGTGTGATGTGTTTAGTGGGTGTGGTGAAGCAGGTTTAGTGCGGTGTGGTGAAGTGGGATGTGTTTAGTGCAGTGTGGTGAAGTGGGATGTGTTTAGGGCCGTGTGGTGAAGTGGGATGTGTTTAGGGCGGTGTGGTGAAGCAGGTTTAGTGCGGTGTGGTGAAGTGGGATGTGTTTAGTGCAGTGTGGTGAAGTGGGATGTGTTTAGGGCGGTGTGGTAAAGTGGGATGTGTTTAGGGCGGTGTGGTGAAGCAGGTTTAGTGCGGTGTGGTGAAGTGGGATGTGTTTAGTGCGGTGTGGTGAAGTGGGATTTAGTGCGGTGTGGTGAATGAGTGTGTGTGTAAGTGTGGATGTGGTGAAGCAGGTTTAGGGCGGTGTGGTGAAGTGTGATGGTTTAGTGCAGTGTGGTGTGGTGAAGTGGGATGTGTTTAGGGCAGTGTGGTGAAGTGGGATGTGTTTTGGGCGGTGTGGTGAAGTGGGATGTGTTTAGTGCGGTGTGGTGAAGCAGGTTTAGTGCGGTGTGGTGAAGTGTGATGTGTTTAGTGCAGTGTGGTGAAGTGGGATGTGTTTAGGGCGGTGTGGTGAAGTGGGATGTGTTTAGGGCGGTGTGGTGAAGTGGGATGTGTTTAGGGCGGTGTGGTGAAGCAGGTTTAGGGCGGTGTGGTGAAGTGTGATGTGTTTAGTGCAGTGTGGTGAAGTGGGATGTGTTTAGGGCGGTGTGGTGAAGTGGGATGTGTTTAGTGCAGTGTGGTGAAGTGGGATGTGTTTAGGGCGGTGTGGTGAAGTGGGATGTGTTTAGGGCGGTGTGGTGAAGTGGGATGTGTTTAGGGCGGTGTGGTGAAGCAGGTTTAGGGCGGTGTGGTGAAGTGTGATGTGTTTAGTGCAGTGTGGTGAAGTGGGATGTGTTTAGGGCGGTGTGGTGAAGTGGGATGTGTTTAGTGCAGTGTGGTGAAGTGGGATGTGTTTAGGGCGGTGTGGTGAAGTGGGATGTGTTTAATGCAGTGTGGTGAAGTGGGATGTGTTTTGGGCGGTGTGGTGAAGTGGGATGTGTTTAGTGCAGTGTGGTGAAGCAGTTTTAGTGCGGTGTGGTGAAGCAGTTTTAGTGCGGTGTGGTCAAGCAGGTTTAGTGCGGTGTGGTGAAGCAGGTTTAGTGCGGTGTGGTGAAGCAGGTTTAGTGCGGTGTGGTGAAGCAGGTTTAGTGCGGTGTGGTGAAGCAGGTTTAGTGCGGTGTGGTGAAGCAGGTTTAGTGCGGTGTGGTGAAGCGGGATGTGTTTGGGGCGGTGTGGTGAAGCGGGATGTGTTTAGTGCAGTGTGGTGAAGCAGGTTTAGTGCAGTGTGGTGAAGCAGGTTTAGTGTGGTGTGGTGAAGCAGGTTTAGTGCAGTGTGGTGAAGCAGGTTTAGGGCGGTGTGGTGAAGTGTGATGTGTTTAGTGCAGTGTGGTGAAGTGGGATGTGTTTAGGGCGGTGTGGTGAAGCGGGATGTGTTTAGTGTGGTGTGGTGAAGCAGGTTTAGTGCAGTGTGGTGAAGTGGGATGTGTTTAGGGCGGTGTGGTGAAGTGGGATGTGTTTAGTGCAGTGTGGTGAAGTGGGATGTGTTTAGGGCGGTGTGGTGAAGTGGGATGTGTTTAGTGCAGTGTGGTGAAGTGGGATGTGTTTAGGGCGGTGTGGTAAAGTGGGATGTGTTTAGTGCGGTGTGGTGAAGTGGGATGTGTTTAGTGCGGTGTGGTGAAGTGGGATGTGTTTAGGGTGGTGTGGTGAAGCGTGATGTGTTTAGTGCAGTGTGGTGAAGTGGGATGTGTTTAGGGCGGTGTGCTGAAGTGGGATGTGTTTAGGGCGGTGTGGTGAAGCAGGTTTAGTGCGGTGTGGTGAAGTGGGATGTGTTTAGTGCGGTGTGGTGAAGTGGGATGTGTTTAGGGCGGTGTGGTGAAGTGGGATGTGTTTAGGGCGGTGTGGTGAAGTGGGATGTGTTTAGGGCGGTGTGGTGAAGTGTGATGTGTTTAGTGCAGTGTGGTGAAGTGGGATGTGTTTAGGGCGGTGTGGTGAAGTGGGATGTGTTTAGGGCGGTGTGGTGAAGTGGGATGTGTTTAGGGCGGTGTGGTGAAGTGGGATGTGTTTAGTGCGGTGTGGTGAAGTGGGATGTGTTTAGTGCGGTGTGGTGAAGTGTGATGTGTTTAGTGCGGTGTGGTGAAGTGGGATGTGTTTAGTGCGGTGTGGTGAAGTGGGATGTGTTTAGGGCGGTGTGGTGAAGTGGGATGTGTTTAGGGCGGTGTGGTGAAGCGGGATGTGTTTAGTGCGGTGTGGTGAAGTGGGATGTGTTTAGGGCGGTGTGGTGAAGCGGGATGTGTTTAGGGCGGTGTGGTGAAGCGGGATGTGTTTAGTGCAGTGTGGTGAAGTGGGATGTGTTTAGGGCGGTGTGGTAAAGTGGGATGTGTTTAGTGCGGTGTGGTGAAGTGGGATGTGTTTAGTGCGGTGTGGTGAAGCGGGATGTGTTTAGGGCGGTGTGGTGAAGCGGGATGTGTTTAGTGCGGTGTGGTGAAGTGGGATGTGTTTAGTGCGGTGTGGTGAAGCGGGATGTGTTTAGGGCGGTGTGGTGAAGTGGGATGTGTTTAGGGCGGTGTGGTGAAGCAGGTTTAGTGCAGTGTGGTGAAGCGGGATGTGTTTAGGGCGGTGTGGTGAAGCGGGATGTGTTTAGGGCGGTGTGGTGAAGCGGGATGTGTTTAGGGCGGAGTGGTGAAGCGGGATGTGTTTAGTATGGTGAAGCAGGTTTAGGGCTGTGTGGTGCTGTTTTGGCTTAAAGAATCTCTTTATCTTACTGGTTGTTCTGAAAAATCTTTCTTACACTCCTCTTCTACTTGAAGGGTCTTCATAAAAACTCCATTCTTCATGTAAAGTTTGGACATGCAAATGAGCATGCAGACTTGTCTCTGACATCATGCGATGCCACTTTTCCCATGATACAAGTTAGCAGCACATGGTACAGTGTAGATACTGCAGTGTGTGTTGTCGCTCAGGCTCGTGGTTCAGGAACACAATGTGCTGGCAGTTTAGCTTCCAGAAATCGGAGTTAATAACTGTCTCTGTCTCCCACTGCAGAAAAAAACCCCACACATCCAGAATCTAAAAACAGGCTGAAACAGACTCGCTTCCGAACACACACCTAATACACGTGCTAATTTGAATTACCTCGCCGGCCGGGCGCATGCCCTGCTGATGAACCGCATTTTTCTCAGTTTCTATTTTTAGCTTGAGTCCCCAAAGCCCCCCCCCACACACACACACACACACACAAAGGCGCTGTAGTGAGTGCGAATCCGCTGCTCTCTGCAGAATAGCAATGCCGCTGTCGTCGACGGCATATTCACAGAAACGACACACTGTAGATTCTCATTAACATCCTGCCACTCAGCTCAGCCTGCTGAAGACCCACAGGGCCTTTCTGCACAGAATTAGCATAATAACCTAGAGTTTCCTATTCGGTAATTTTGTATTAGACGATGGAAGAAAAGCAGGAGGGTTAAAATCCTTGCTTGGTCATGCCACCGTGTGTTTGTGTGTTTATGGACGTCAGTGCTAACATAACATGCATGCTGCTTTTGAGATGCATATGTGTGCTGGAAATAAAAGGCCGTCTCCTCGGTGAATAGCGAGTGCACCTGAGTGCAGGTGTCATCCTCCAAATGCTATTCACCCACGACGAGAGCCAAAAAAGCCTTTGATGCTGTCATTCTACAGTGTGAAGGGAAGCCATTTCTCTCTCTTTCTCTCTCTCTCTCTCTCTCTCTCTCTCTCATTCATTTATTCACCTCTTTCTCTTTGTTACCCTGCCTTTACGCGTACTCCGTGTACCTTCGTATTCTTTCACCTGCGGTAATTGTAGCGTCAGGATTCTATGCGTCAGGATTCTATGCTGAAATTGCTGCACTCGGATACGCTCTTAAAGATACGATCTGCGCTTTCCGGCCATTTTCGAACTCGATCTGCACTTTGTTTGGGGAAATAGGTGAATAAAATGAAACGGCATCTAAAGTGAGTATTGTACTGATGTTGATTTTCGATACAGCGTTCATCTCACACACTTTCACAACCATGAATTCAGGATGCTCTTTCTCACATTGAAAAGAAAAGTTATCCAGTTTTATTGGCTGTCTGATCATTTGTTTATTCCTATTAGCCTACAAAGCTCTTGATCATCTCCTGGCTTGATTGTTATATCTGATGAAGCAGGATAAAAAGATTTCATTCTAAACACCACTCTGTGCTGGATCAAGTGCTATTATTTGTCATTTTGTGTAATTAAACTGAAAATTCTATGAATTTTCAGCTTAAGAATTTACATTTTGCAAGAAATTTGCATTGGTATAAGAAGCATTTTCAGCATACAAATGAACAGAATGCAGGGTAAGTTACACATACATCCGGGAGCCATTCGTAACTTGTTAGCATCAGTGGAAAGGCAAGCGAAGCCAATCATTGTTCAGTCAATGAAAGTCAACCCACGATA